>CM034708.1:24750537-24765695 GCA_020142125.1 Phrynosoma platyrhinos
GTGTGATCCCATCCAGGACTGGAGGTTGCAGCCCAATTCTTGGTTTCAGGGCTACTACCGTGAGCACCTCTGTCTTGTCTGGATTCAGCTTCAATCTGTTTTTCCTCATCACTTGAGAGTGTTTCTCCATCTAGTCCAGATATGGGAATTTTTCAGACTGGCAGATTGTAGCTTCCAGCAGCACTAGATAGCACAGCCAATGGTGAAGAATATTGGGGGTTGCAAACTGACAACCTCTGGAGGATCTCATGGTTCCTATCTTTGATCTACTCCACTGAGATTGAAGAAGGGGCTTGATAAAGCACTTACTGCTTACTCCCTTGGCACCCATTCACAGTATGAGGCTAAGGTGGCTTACAATATTTATTTATTTATTTATTTATTTATTCACTTTTCTCCCAGCACACAACCTAAAACAGGTTACAACAATTTAAAGCCAATTTAGCTAGAATCTTATTATGCAAAGGTTTTAAACAAGCAAACAAACAATTCAATATAAGCTAAAACAAAATAAAGCTAAAATAATATACACTGCAAAAGGCTTTTATAGAACAAAACAAACAATCCAAGTAAAATATTGGCTGGTATCCTGTTGGGAAGTTACATCAGCATTAACCAGTGTATGATCATGTAAAGTTGAATTTCACCATTGTACAATGTTTGTATTGTCAGGAAGGGAGGGGAGATGTAACTACACCACTGTGACCATTGAGTAATCAGAGACATCAGCATGACGGTTGTGCAATGGTTCTGATGCACAACATGTCCCAATGCCCAGCATGCCCCATTGCATAACATGTTTCAATGGACAACATTTTCCATTGCTCAACATTACCTGATGCCCAACATGTCCCATTGTCCAATGTGATCCCCCATTACACAGTAGGATCATAGCTTCTGATGTAGGATCTCAGCTATACATTTAAAAGTTAAAATATATTCAAAACATAGTACAAAAATATAACACATGCCATTAAAAAAAGGTTTTTGCCCCAACCATTTAAAAAATGAAAGCCTGTTGAAACAGAAAAGTCTTTGCCTGCCAGTAAAAAAGAGAAATGAGGGGGGAGAATGTATCTTAAGGTATTACACATCTCTGGTTTTGTTCAGCCTGCGCTTTATTTCACATTAATGAGTTTCCTTTTTTTCTGATTTTACAGACCACCTGTAGCAGACTTCTCATGAATTCCCTTACAAGGGGTTTGGCTAGCAGGCATGAACCTGCTTCACCTTTATACATTAACTGAGTCTGTGAGGAGAAGGAGGAGGATCCTCTGAAGAGCCCTTACGCTTTTGTTCACATATTAGTGCCCTGAAATCTGAAAAGCACAACACAAGGGACAAGAAGCTTCCATAACTCATATGCTTTAACATCCAGCAAATCTTTCATTTCATCTCTAGTTACTGACCTGATAAGTTTGTCAAGTAATATGCCTTTCTCATTATTCCTTATAGTGCCACCTTTTGTACTTCCTATGAAACTTTTTCTACTTCCTGCCTGGCAGAGCTTTTAGTCTGTATTATAATTTCAATAAACTCTACTGAACAAAGTTTATCCACAAAGACTACACAACTAAACCTCTCCATCAGAGCAAACCGGAACAGGAAGAGGCAACAGACCTTCCTTCTCTTCTTTTAATTCTTTCAGAAGATTTGGGCCCATTCACACTGCATAACTGCAGTGCAATGATTCCATTTGAACTGCCATGGCCACATCCTATGAAATCCTGGATTTGTGGTTTGGTTAGGCACTAGAGGAGCTTTGTTGGCTGAAAATTCTAAATTTTTCTCCCTAAACTGCAAGTGCCAGAACTCATAGCATAATTGTTATAATTGTGTAGTGTGAAAGGATCCTTGATGACACATGAACTGGATCAACATCACCCTTACCCCAGAGACACACTCACATACACAATATGTTATTTTTGTTCATATTTTATTTTGAAAACTGTAAGATATTGGAAACTTGTACAGACCTTTAGGGAGCTGCTTGTAATAATGGTAAGAGGTAGAGTTTGAAAAGTTACTTCTTTGGACTACAGCTCTCAAAAAATCAGCGGCTTTGCTTCAGGGGAATTCTGAGAGTTATAGTCCAAAAGAAAAGGTAAAAAGGAATCCAAAAAATCAACTTCAAAAAAGTTCATTAATCCAAAATTTGGATTTTGTAATCCGAAAAAAAATAACTTGGAGAGCAAAAGAATAACTACTGTAGTTAAATTTCTGTTAACTTAGATGATGCTTCCATATTCCATGTCTCCTACCTCATCTTAAAATGTTTTGAAGTTTCTGTTTACACTGAATAGAGATGACTAGTATCTAAATAGGGCTCAATGGGATTGTAGTCCAGCAATATCTGGAGGATGACAAATGACTCATCCCTGTTTTAGAGCTAGAGAAGTAAGATGTGTATAGGTTAATATTAGCAGTGCAGACATGTTGATTTTTTTCTGATTTTTTAAAATATATGCTTCAATTATTTGAAATAAAGTGTGTATATTAATTGCTGGAATTGTTATCCTGGTTTTACGAAAGGTGGGGGATATTAATATTTCAAATGCATGACAGAAAACAAAGTGGATTCAGTTTTCAGAGGGCTTCCCAATTTAGATTTGTTACTGGGAATTACTTTAACAGGAAATTTGATACCAGAGGCAGACATAACAGTGAAAGAACAGGAATAGTTTCCTATATCACTGAAAAAGGAGCATTTTTATTCAAAACTAACAATAAGCAAACATTACATTAAATAACCAGATGAGGTAGGCCTTGCATTAGTAAATGAAAACATTTTGATCCTTCTAGGGACCACTTGAATGCTTTTTCCAAAATGCATTCAGGGGTGACTTTCTCCTTCACCATCCTGCACTGTTATTATTTTCATTTTGGTGGGCATACTTATAGCTCTGTGTTTGTTTTTGTAACAGGCTGGGGGTGACACAGGCTTATCTGCTCTTCCCCTTTCCCCTTGTTGTGCTGTTCACACATACTCAGTAAAAGATGCTGTTTTCTTTGCCTGTGTAGGCAAGCACACAGCTACAGTAGGATCAGCTAGAATAGATTCATGTTCTTTATAAGGTCAAGCTTTATTGCATTATTTACTTCAAACTTGCTGCTGCAACCCAACACCAAGTCTGTGTTTTTCCAGCCCTTCGTCACCACCCTCCCAATGCAATCTTGCTATATATGTGTATACACACACATACACAGAAAGTTAGATGGAGGACAAGGAAGAAAGGTGGGCTGGGCAGACATAAAAAGCCTTTGTAGAAAGGAGCTTCATTGTCATTGTTAACAAAGGTGTGCCTATAACTAAAACAGCACCCACCACAGCCACACACAAGAGGGAGCTAATACTGGAACCCCAACAATTTCAAAAAGACTAAATTGTTTTTTAAAAGAAAGATATGGCCCTGTTAAGCCTCAGGAATAAGGAAAATTAATCTGTATGTCGACATGCTTGCAAACAGACTAAAGGAGTCAAAGTAGAATTTACTGTCACATCATGTAACAATGGCTTCTAGTTTGTAGAGTTTTAAATGGGGACTGGATAAACTCATGGAGGACTGGGCTAACAATAGCTATCAGAGTGATTGTGCCTCTTTATATTAGCTGTTATTGGTGTTCTGCTTCCCATGGGCATCTAACTGATTTCTGTGCAGACAGATGGTTGCAATCAGTAGGTCTTTGGATTCATCCATCATGATTGTCTTCATGAGTGGGAAAGGCCAAAGGCACTAAGGTCAGTTTCTTTGTCCTTTCCCCTCCCCTCTCTTCTATGCATCAGTATTCTTTTTTCAGTCTTCCCATCTCATACAGTACTGAGCAGGCTTCACCCTGGGGGATAATTCTGAATATGCTGCCTGATCTGCTCTTCCAGAACTCTCCCATCTCAGACCAGCTATATTGTGTAGCTTTCCACATGAATCCTTTGAGAACACAGTGGATGTCTTCACCTTCAGAGCTGTCCTTTCTCAGAATAGGTGATGGCTCAGAAAGCACATGAAAACTCAGACAGCAGCTAGAATCCTGGTAGTGGCATGCACCAGTGTATACTGCTTTTAGACCTGCATAGGCCACTTTAAGATCATTGAAGCAGGATGTATCCAGTGCTACTTTTGCACCTTGATACATGCATAGCCTACCTGTCAGCTGCTGGAGCATTCCCCCACAGCTATTTAGAGGCTGCAGGAAGGCAAAGAGATTGCCCAGTCAATGCCCAACTGGATTTCTGCATTTCTTCAGAGATCTATAAGGATTCCCTCTTCTTTATGCTATCTGAAACACTGCCAGCTGCTGCCTAGGCACCAGCCATGCTCCCCAGCCACTAGATATCCATGGGGTATATGGGGCAGCTGACATGTAGGCTGTATGCATAAGATGGGGGAAATGGATGCAAGCTTTTGTGGCATTTTGATATAGGATCTTCTCCTTGATCAGTGCTCCACCAACCTAATAGATTGTTTCCAAGGTGTTCTTTTGCAGGTGGGAGGCAGCCCAACTAGCTGTTTGGCAGCCTTGCACCTGACCAAAGGAGGAAGGCCCAAGCTTGAAGTCACAATTTGATTCCCCTAACTAACCAACACTTTCAGAACCTCTCCTTCATTGTTGAGCAACCTTTTCAACTCCCCCATTTGAAAAGAAGGAATTGTGAAAGCCTTTCTCCCTTGCATAGATACTACCATCACTTGTTTATTGAAAACTACAGTTTCTGGCACATTGCAGAGATATCTCTCCTTCACCAAGAGAAATAATTATGTTCTAATTTTAGCTATTCCCCCTGCCCCCAGGCACCATTCAACAGTATTCTTGTACACTGCATTTGCATGTAAATCAGCGTTAATTATTGGCATCTATTAGCATGATTACAAAATAAAATGTTTACACACAGTATTTTGATTTCTGTGTTTGTTTAATATGGTACCCAGGATAAAGGATAAACAAAGTGATAAATTCTACATAAATTTTACAGTCCTGATTCTATTAATATTCATTCAAATCTAAGTACCCTTGTATTCTGTGGGGCTTATTCACAGGTAAGAATGCATAAAATTTCATCCTTGGCTGCACCTGAGTCATAAGCAAATCTCATAGTGGGACAGAAGTTCATATAACCCAACCAAAACTTAATTCACCTAAAGCTTCCAACTCCTGTCTGTTTGTGCTCTCATAATCCCACATTGCTATTTTTTTTTTTTGATAGTAAACATAGCTTTAGAGCAAAATCGATGCATAGCCCAAAGTTCAACAGGTATAGGACATGCATCCATTTAAAAAACCACCATTTCCTGTTATTCACTGCACTAGTGAAATGCATATTATCAACTACCTCAGCAGCCATTAGTTACTTAGCAAGTTACTTGAATTACAGTAAAACGAACAATCTATTTCTAAATTTCTTGATTCTTAGAGACTACTCCAGATGCTTAGGACTATAAACATTATCAACAAACAACGGAAACCAACACACACAGATTGAAAAGAGGGTTCCCATGGCCAATCCTCTATTTGAAGGCCTTCTCTGTTTTAAGGGCTGTCAATTTCCATTCAATTCCCATTCAAAGTACCAGAAGAATGGGAAGCAGGAACTTTAAGATGTCCATGAAAAAATGACTTCTGGATACCAGATAGAGCAGAATATTTGGGTCAGTTGGCCAAAGTCTTCCTTACCACTTTGCATTAAAGGAATTACATCTAAATTTTTACCTGTAAGTACCGATAGCAAATGTAAATTAAATTGCAAATATGCATCATCTTTTTTGAGTATGCATTCCATAAGCAGACATCCTAATAGAGAAGTAACTCCCACTGAGTTCATTGGGACTTACTACCTAGGAGATTATCAAATGGGGGACAGGATAAGACAGGATCGCTCCCCCATCCTTATTCCATCTGTGACCTGAGTGAAAGTGATTGTACAAATCACTTTCACATGAAAGCGGGTGAAAAGCGCTTTCAGCCATCATGGTATTAACGGGTTCTTCCATTAATACAAACAACTGCAAATGACAAGACAAAGCATGTGAAAGTGATTTGTGCAATCTCTTTCACTCGTGCTTCCCAGGCGGCTGAATGATGGGTTCAGCATGCTTGCAAGTGAAAGTGACTTACACAATCACTTTCACTGGCACTTCCCTGCTAGGTCAATGCCAGGTCATGTGTGAAAGTCCTTCCTGTGATCAGGCAGAAAGGATAGAACAGGGATGGGACAATGACATCCGGTCCCTTGTGTGATAATCTCCCTAGAAAATGAGTTCAGAAGCACACCCTAAATGCCATAAATTGATTTTTGACACCTTAAATAGGCATATGTTTGGTGGTTATGCAAACTGGGGACTGAGACACTTACCATTTATATGGCTTCAGGGTTTCCAAAAAGTAATTTTTCCAAGCTCAGTGCCTAATGGGACACCTCCAGATTTGACAAGTCCTTACTGAAGTGCAGTTTGGGGGGAAATTTCCTGTATTGGTGGGTTTACCTGTAGTTGACAGCTGGTAGCTTCCATGTCAGAAGGGCAGTGTATTCACTACAGGTTTTAGCCAACTGTAAAGGATCTATGCAAGGGTCTGAATCTGTTTTGGACACAAAATTCAGGACCATGGATAGAGCTCTTAAAGAAATCCCAGATGTCCCACTGACATCAGAGTCACCAGCCAGCATTGTTTACCAGTAAAGAGTAGGATGCCTGAGCCACCTACAGACTACCACATCAATTTCTCTTTGTGCTTCTTCTGTAGAGTTGCTCTGAGTTAATGTGAAAAAATTAAGTGATACTGAAAACTACCGACATGGTGCTGCCTGGAGTAGAAGAGAGATTTAAAGAATGTGTTATGCAGAAATTAGTTATAGGCTTTACAGGCCCTATAGGCCCTGGCAGATATTACCACATCTGGGCACGTGACTTAAATGTGGAAAAAATCCAAGCATTACTGGGGTATCACATTGTCTTTGTTAAATTCCTAATATCAGGAGATGCCCGTTGCTACATAATGTCTCTAGAGTCTCTCTGAAAGCACCTTTCACATGTGGGGTTACAGGCAACCAAGGCAGATAAACTAAGATAGTAATCTATAAGCAAATACTAATTTAAAAGCAATTTCACAACCACATAGCTGACTGAACTGTTCCCCCTAAGGAATTTGTTCACCAAATTGCAAAAGCTCCCTTTCTGAAGAAAGGCTTCAAAAGAGTGTAAGAGTTTTTACTGAATCTCCCTTGCACTTGTTTTTTTATTGGAAAAATAGGTTTTCATTAGCATGGGGAAAGCCTCCAGGTTGTTTACATGCTGTTCCTGGAGCGAGCTCAGTCAACAGTTCAATATTCCAAATCTTGAAATTCAAGGCTTGTTGTTGGTTAACTAAATACCATGATATGTTTTCTGCTCCTTGGAAAGGCAACAAATACAAGCACTTTCCAGGTGACACACACAGGTCAATAGCTATCGTATGAATAGAAATTTGCCATCTTTGTTTGGCAAAAAATACATTCTTGATTCATATTTTTTTAAAGTAAATCATTTTAATGGTTGTTGTGCACCTTCAAGTCATTTCTGGCTTATAGTGTCTCTCAGGCAAACCTATCAGAGTTTTCTTGACAAGATTTGTTTAGAGGGTGTGTGCCTTCCTTTAAGGATGAGAGAATGTGACTTGCCCAACGTCACCCAGGAGGTTTCTATGGCTCTGGTCTTCAGAGTCATAGTCTAATGCTCAAAACTGCACTACGCTAGCTCTTAAATGAGATGATACAGACTTTCAGACAATCTGAACCCAAGTTGAATAGAGAAATGCAGACTTTAGATAAGATAGATAGATAGATAGATAGATAGATAGATAGATAGATAGATAGATAGATAGATAGATAGATAGATGGCAGATAATATATTGATTTTATATATCTGTATCTGTATTAAAGGAGAAGAGTGCTGAGGATACCATGGACATCTAGAAAAACAAGCAAATAGGTCCTTGAAAAGAACAGGCCTGAACTATCCCTGGAAGCCAAGATGACAAAACTGAGGCTGTCACACTTTGGTCATGTCATGAGAAGGTATGACTCACTAGAAAAGACAATAATGCCAGGCAAGGTAGAAGGCAACAGAAAGAAAGGAAGACCACACATCAAATGGATAGATTCAATCATAGGGGTCATGGGCCTGGTTTTTCAGGACCTGAGCAGAGCAGTGGAGGACCAGTTTATAGATTTGCTTATAGATTACAATCTCGCCATGAGTTGGGGCTAGGGTTGCCATAATTCTCTTCCACAAAGCCAGGACAAAATGTAGGGGGAATGTAGGATGAAATATAGGACATTCAAGAAAAATGGGGGACACAACCAACTAAAAACCAAAAACATTACTAAAATAAAAACATTAATATAACATTAAATATAAATATAATAAAACATTAATATAAATATAATATAAACCTGGGGGGATCTCCTTGAGACTGGGACCACCTGGATTTTCCTGTGGCTTGACAAGACCCCACACAGCTGCAGCAGGAAGACTTAGCCAACCTGGATGTTCCTGCAGCTTGGCCGGTTAGCTGGAGCCCCACACAGCTGTGGCAGGAAGGCCTCACCCCCTGGAGGTCTCTGGGACTTGTTTGGCTGGCCAGCTGAAGCCCCAAATAGCAGTGCCAGGGAGGCCTTGTCCCTTGGATGTCTTTGGGGCTTGTTTGGCTGGCCAGCCGAAGCCTCAGCTGGGTGGCTGCTACCTCCTGGGAAGGACAGAAGGGAGAAGAGGCCAGGGGGAAAAGGCAAGGAGCCAGGAGCCAGGACATGGTTCTAAAACCAGGCCAGGACATTCAAAGACCCTGAAAAATTGGGATTGTCCCACCCAAAATCAGGATATGTCAACCCTAGTTGGGACTGACACAAGGGCAGTTAACAACAACAAAATATTAAAGCAATGCCATACCGTGTCATAGTACACCATGATTTACCAAGCCATCATATATCCCATTTCTATGTATGGTTGTGAAAGCTGGATAGTGAAAAAAGCTGACAGCAAGATAATCAATTCATTTAAAATGTGGTGCTGCAGGAGACATCTACAGATTCCATAGACTGTTAAATAGAAAAATATGAGTCTATGATTAGCTCTAGCCTAAAAACCCCTGGAAGCCAAAATGAATGAACTGAGTTTCTCATATTTTGGACTCATCGTGATACAACATAACTCAATAGAAAAGTTGAAAATAGGGGTAAATTGGAAGATACTGGGAGAAGAGAAAGAATGCATTAAGTAAGCCATGGAACTGACTTTGTAAGACCTTAGCAGGGCTGCTAAATAACAGGGTGTCTTGGTTATCTCTCATTTATGGGTCATAAATCAAATCCAACTTGATGGCAAACAAGAATACTTTAGCCATCTGTGAATCTTGCTGTTTTTTCAGATTCCTCCTTTTCCCATGTTTTATATTTAAATTACTGTATTTATAGTATTTCATTATTCGAGTCTAAACCTTGATACAAACCATCAAAATTTCTGAAGACAGATGCAAGGAAAGAGATTTCTGTCTTGACAGGACCAGCAGCAAGATAGTGAGGGCCTTTGCAGACTGCCAGAAATAGTGCAAATTGAGTCCACTTGAACTGCCCTGACTCAGTGCTAGGGAATCACGGGAACTATAGGTTATTGTGGCACCAGAGCTCTCTGACAGAGAAGGCTCAATGTCTCAGAAAAAAATACAGTTCCCATGATTCCCTAGCACTGAGCCAGGACAGTTAAAGTGGACTCAATTTGCACTATTTCTAGCAGTCTGCAAAGGCCCTGAGTCTCTTACTGACAGTTCTTAAAGGGACATTAATAAAGACTGAGGAAACCACAATAACAGAGTAATCTTCTCTCTTTTAATTTGTTGTGACCAGCATTCTCCATCTTCAAGGTTGCCTCTCCTCACTAAGTTGCAGGGATGGGATCTAATATCCGAGTTGTTACTAACTTGCCAAGGAGAAGACAAATAGTCCTCCCCAGCCATTTCAGCAAGTCTGATTAAGCACTCTGGAATATTGCTCAGGTTGGTAACTCATTACTGCTGGATGAAGCCACTTAACCCACAATCTCAAATCAATCTGATCAATCCTAGCAGTCACAGCTTCTACAAAGGGTCTTCTCAACCAGTTTAGCTTTCCCTTTAACTAGCATAGTAGTTAGAATGTTGACCTGGAGCAAGGAAGATCCAGGTTCAAATTCTTTTCGAGTCAGGAACATGCTGAGTGAGCTAGAGCAGTCCCTCCCTCCCTTCCTTCTTTCTTTATTCTCTCTCTCTTTCTCTTTCTCTCATTATCTATCTCTCTCATTTAGCCTAACCTACCTCACAGAATTATTGTGATAATAAAGTGAACACAAGAGCCATGTACACCAGGATATTAATTCAATAAATACCCCTGCCCTAACACCAGACCTTTCACTGGCCCAATTTAGACCAGGATCCTAATTACAAGAGTGTAAGCAAGAATGAATGCAGTAGGAGATAACTTGGACATAATTGTGTTGTGGGGTCCCTTATTTTCAGTCTTTAATAACTGTGACCATAATTCTTAGCTTTGTTCAAAAAACATTTTTGTATTGACTGTATTGACTCCTGAAAGATCTCCATCCAACCTTTCTTTAGAAACCTCCAAAGGAGAAGAATTCACCACCCTTGGAGGCAAACTATTCCACTGTCAAATCAGTCTAACAGTAAAGAAGTTCTTTCAAATGTTTAGACTGGATCGCTTTCCTTGCAATTAAAATCCATTGGTTCATTTTCTAGTCTCTGGAGCAGCGGGGCGGGGGGGTGGCTCTGTCTTCTCATTACACCCCTTAAGATATTTAAAGATGGCTATTAAGCATTCTCTTTGTTCCTCATAAGGTTTGGTTTTTGAACTTTGAACATCTTAGTTGCCCTCCCCTGCACACTTTCCAGCTTGTCAATATTCTTTTTGCACTGTGGTGCTTGGGAGAGGCATTGTATTCCAGGAGAGATCAGACCAAAGCTGAGCACAGTGGTACTATGACTTTGCCTAACACTGAACCCAGTGATGCAGTCTAGTGCAGCTCCATTTCTGCAACCTTGAACTGACAATCTGAATGAAACAAAAAGTGTAACCACATCTGTAGAGAAGCTCATACAGGATTCTGACCAAGTAATTTTTATGCATTGATGCTTTATCAAAAGTTATGATTAAAGTGAAGAGGGGCACAATTCATAAATTCAATCTGTCTCTGACTCATCTTTATATATATTCACAAAGCATCTAGCCATAGCAGCTGAATTCTAACAGACTGTAACAAGCCAGTGCAGACCACCAGAGTAGCCATGTTAATTTGTTGTAGCAAAAAGAATGAAGAGTAAGATCATTACAAGCCAAACAAATGCAATAATAACAACATTTATAGGGCATTGTTGAATGTTCAGAGCTTCACATACATTTTTTTCATTAATCCTTCCAACAACTTTCTAAAGTAGATGTTTACTGTTAATAATAATAACAACAACAACAACAATGCAGATCAGAGTGAAACTGAAAGGATAGGAATAGGAAAGTTCATGAGTAAGACAGGATAAATTCCAATGGCAGTAAGTCAGAATCTTATCCACTACTGATAAAGCCGTTTCAGACTGCCAGAAATAGTGAAAATTGAGGCCACTTTAACTGTCCTGGCTCAGTGCTAAGGAATCATGGGAAGTGTAGTTTATTGTGGCACCAGAGCACTCTGTCAGAGAAAGCTCAATGTCCCAGAAAAAAATACAATTCACGTGATTCCCTAACACTGAGCCAGGACAGTTAAAGTAGCCTCAATTTGCATTATTTCTGGCAGTCTGTAAAGGCCCTAAGCCAACTCTTTGAAAAATACATTCCTAGGCCTGAGATTACTTCCTCTAATGCAGTAGAAAGTAGGAGGAAAAGTAAAATGAACTTGCCATTATGTAGGTTGTTGTAGGTGTCTACTTTCATTGAACAAACTCATTTATTTCTCTGCATTACTGTTGTCTTCCACAAGGAAATCCCCCTGGGATATATGCAAAGAAGTAATAATAAACTAGTAATTAATGTATGAATTAGCCAACTGTCTTGACATTTTTCAAACCAAAAATAAACAAGCAATAGAAAGCAGTTAGTACGGTATATAGTAGCTAGAAGGGGGAAATTAAGCACAGAAATTCACTTCTGAGACAAATTTTCACAAGCAGAACTTGCCTTGCAACCCAAATAAAGCTAAGTGTCAGGGAAGAAGCAGGAATCAATGACTGGGCTGAATTTCATGAGCTGTTTTGAATAAAATAGCTAATTTTTTTATTGTTATTATTCCCCAAGCTTCCGAAATCTAATGAAAGGCCTGCAACCAAACAGCTCTATGCTCCACATTTTAAGGAGACCACTGCAGCCTAAATATCCTAAAGGCATCAGATCCTGATATTGGAAGCTAAACAGGGTCATCCCTGGTTAGCACTTGGATGGGAGACCACCAAAGAATACTAGGGGCTGTAGGCTGTATTTCAGAGGAATGAATTGATAAAACCAATTCTAAATATTCCTTGCCCAAGAAAACCCTATGAAAACCATGAGGTCACCATAAGTCAACAGGCAACTTGAAGTCACATGTACACATTGTTGTTGTTGTTGTGTACCTTCAAGTTGTTTCTGACTTACAGCAATCCTATCATGGGATTTTCTTGGCAAGATTTGTGCAGAGGAGGTTTCCCTTGCCTTCCTCTGACTCTGAGACCATGTAGCCTGCCCAAGGTCACCCAGTGGGTTTCATGTCCAAGCGAGGATTCAAACCCTGGTCTCCAGAGTTGTAGTCCAACACTCAAACCACTACACCATGTTGGCTCAAATGCACACACATGCACACTGACAAAATGGAGTAGGTCCAGAGAAAAGAGGCAACAACTGTGCAAAGGCTGAAAACCACATCCTTTAAGCAACAGCAGAATTAGTTAGATCAGTTCTGTCTAGAAAAAGAGAAGATTATAAAGGAAGCTAGAATAGTTGCATTTGGCTATGGAGCAGATTTGTCCTCTGTTACTCCAGAGGGAAGGACACAAAACTGCAGGGCAGGAAGGAAGGTCTTAATATTGAATGTTCATCAATAGTGAAACAGACTACTTCAAGCAGTGGCAGGTTCTCACTCTCTTTTGTTGGAGGCACTAAAAGCAGAGAGAGAGAGAAATCTAGATTCCTGTGACACATAAAGAGCCTCCTCTTCCCTTCAAACTCTTCAAACTGTTGCTCTCTACACAGAGAGGAAGGTGGCAATAAACAGGAGAGGAAAGGATAGCCTGTCTCCTCTTTTATTCTGAGAGTCTTCCTCCAATGGTTGACCCTTTTATTCAGTTCCTTTTAAAATAAATGTAAATCCTGGGTTCCAAAGTCAAGTGAAACCATGAACCTAATATAATTGTGAAGTAAAGAAACCAGAGTTTTAAAAGAAAATTCCCTACAGCGCTTGCATTTCAAAGGAGACCTCCACAAAGTATGAAAAAATAGAAATCATTAAGCTTAGCCCAAGGAGCTGAATATAAATGAGTTCCACAGAACTTGACTGATATCCCAGAATGTCTTTCAATAAGCCTTAGGTCTACTCTGTCTTGTCCACCAGCCAATAATTACAACTTTAATCTAGAACTTGCACAGTCTTTGAAGCCTTGCAGCAGGTCTCTATGAAGATAAATGTCCCTTGGGATAAGAGTGTTTCTTGTATACAGAACATGGGACAAATTATTCTCTTCCTTGATGAAAAGTAAATTTCATATGAACAAATATCAGACTAATCCTCATGCTGTGGTAGGTAGGGGGCTTGAAAAATGCACAGATATAAACCATAACTTGGTTAACTAAAATGTCTACATTGTGCAGTAACATGTACAAAAATGCACATATTAGAACTATGTAAATAAAGGGGAATACATCATGAACAGAAATGATATGGAGCAAGAATGGCACTGAGAAATTAAATGAGGATGAGACCGACAGAATGACCCACATACCATAAAGAAACCAGATTCTATCTTGGAAGCTAAGTAGTGTCAGCCCTGGTTAATTCTTGGATGTGAGACGTGAGAATGAATACCAGATGCTGCAGGCTATACTTCAGATGAAGAAACAGGCAAAACCACCTCTGAATATTTCTTGCCTAAGAAAACTCTGTGAAACTCACGGGATCACTTTAAATTGACAGGCAAATTGAAGACACAGACAGACAGACTGAAAAATTGACTTTTATAAGGAATCCTAATTGAAATACTGTTTCTTCTGTGCCTTTAATAACATCAGTGTCATTAGAAATTCAAGAGTTTCAACCTTTTCTTGAATGGAATATAGTTATGAAACACACTGTATCTACTGAATTTCTGCCCATAAGATAGCTGTCAAAGAGCCTTTGCAGACTGCCAGAAATAGTGCAAATTGAGTCCACTTTAACTGTCCTGACTCAGTGCTAGGTAATCATGGGAACTGTAGTTTATTGTGGCACCAGAGCACTCTGACAGAGAAGGCTCAATGTCTCAGAAAAAAATACAATTCCCATGATTCCCTAGTACTGAGCCAGGGAAGTTAAAGTAGACTCAATTTGCACTATTTCTGCAAAGGCCCAAAGTCTTTGAGTTCCTGCTAGGGAAATGGTAGCATCTTTCATAGCCCTAGGAATAACTGAGTGATTCAAAATAAATGGCCAAGTGAGCCTTAGATCAAGTTAAACTTTGTAAGAACCTTGGGGGTGGACTACAAGTAATGATTACTGGGAGTAATAATAGAATAATAATAAGTAAAAGGAGTTACACCTCCAGACCTTTTATAATATAATTGACCAAAAAATGAATGACTCTCTGAGCCTGATACTGGAAACAACTGCTATTCTACAAAATGTAAGCCTGAAGTAGTTTTCACAGACAACCAGCAAAAGCCAAACTTTCTGATGAAAGTAAACTCTCTGAAGATTTAACTAGTTTAACTTGTTTTACATCTCTATAAGATTTCTCCAGCTGACAGCTCAGCTTCTGGATGACATGGAATATTCACTAATATTTTAATGGTTATCAATTATAGATTTCTGATGATCAGAACATTACTATGATGGAAAAACCTCTGGAACAGGAAGTGCAGGATGCTGAAACAGAATCAGAAATTTAGGCCTGAAAATCTGCAAAGCTGAAGGTCAAGGGTTTAAGGA
>CM034708.1:24783071-24802556 GCA_020142125.1 Phrynosoma platyrhinos
TTATTTCTATCACTGTATGTCCCATGTTGCATTTTCCTTAACAGTTCAGATTCTTCTCAAAGGCTCAGAGAAGGTATGATGGCACTAGTGCCAAAAATGGCAGGTGACCATTTGATTCCCTTTTCACCTTCTGGGACATCTTTAAGACCTTACATCTATGTCATCCTGGCAATGTACATTGTTTCTTCTGTGGCAGCCAATAATACAAAAAGTGAGGGTGTACCAAGTACAGAATATCCTGGTTTTTATTGCATGTACACATTTTACTAGGCATTTATCTTTTATAATTTGAATATTTCTATCTCTATTTCCCTTTCAGATGCTAGAGAAAAACAACAAACAGCCTTGTGATACCTTAAACTTTATTTGGCATGAACTTTCATGGACCACAGTCCACTTTACCTTATAAGAGTGAGGTGCGGTCCAAAGAAAAGCTTATGCCAACTACATCTTGCTCATTTTTAAGATCCCATAACACTGTTGTTTTTACTGCAGTAGAATAAGAGGGCTACTCCCCTGGAAACGTTCTGGAGATTTTAAGAAATATCAGAAATATTGTTGTCCATGGTATTCACACTCCCACACTATTATTCCTGGTTCAGAAATGATCAGGACTTGTCATATCAAAAGAATATAGGAAGCTTTGAACATAGGATGAGAGTATTAACTTATTATGAGTGTGGCTATGGGGGGGAGCAAAATGAGAACTTTGCCCTCCAAATTAAAATTCTGCCCCACCATGAAATATTCCCTCAGTCCCCAAATTTCTGGCATTGAGGTAACTTCAAAGATCACTTAGAAATCTGGTTTAGGCATCCAAAGAAAAGAAGCAGGCAAAGAGTTACCAACAGAATGTGAACACAGCAAATAGAGTTCTAGGTCTGAATGATTGTCAGTATTTCACTCTCTGCAATGCTAGAAATTTAAGGACAGAAGGAAAATTTGATTGTGGGAACAAAATCTTATTTGTGGGAATAAGGATGTCACACACACCCTCAGCTAACCCCTGTATTACTTCCAATGTCAAAGGTGGTGTGACAGAATACAGTATGGCTCCCATATCTATGAAACTAATGTATATGGTTTCACTTACCTTCATCTGAAAAAATACATTCTCTCCAGGCATTTTCTAGATCCTCCAGCATGATTCTGTGGTATGCTTTCAATAGAAGGTGACAATAGAGTCACACTGGAGAGATGACTGTAGAATCACACTGGAGGACCTAGAAATGCCTAGAGAGGTATTCTGTTTAGGAATCTCTGGGTCCTCCCATTTAACTCTACAGTCAACTTCCACCAGAAGTCATCCAGGTTCACAATTATCCATGGTAGTTCTGGGAACATATCCCCCATATTGTATACAAATTGCTGGAAACACAAGTTAAAGGATGCTATTGTTACATGTTGTTATATTCATGTCCTGCTTCCTCACAGACCTGGAACACCTACTAAGGAAGAAAGTGCTGAGGACGCCATGGACAGCCAAAAGGACAAACAAGTGGACCCTAGAGCAGATCAAGCCAGAAAACTCCCTTGTAGCCAAGATGACCAAACTGAAACTGTTGTACTTCGGACACATCATGAGAAGAGAGGACTCTTTGGGAAAAACAATAATGCTGGGGAAGGTGGAGGGAAGTAGGGAGAGAAGAAGGAGATGTCTCATCCATAGGGTCACCATGAGTCAAGATCAACTTGATGGCAGTTAACAAGTGTATGATAGCTCTTGCAAACTAATAGGAAAATAGACTCAATTGCATTTTTAAATGTTGCATTCCTACACTGTTGCGCATAGCATCTCATTATACCATGACTCATCTCCTTGTATCTTATCTAGTAGACACTACACTCATATCCAAAGAGTTCAGATTAGTGTGTTAAATCCAGGATATGTTGCAATTGGGAACAACGTGCCAAATCACATTATAATAAATCTTGCTAGAACACTGTGAACACTTTCAATCACATTTGACTACCTTGGCACAAATTCCTAAGTAGCAATAATAGTCTTTATGGCAAGAGAAGTTACAAATTTAATGCCATCTCAAGCTTTCCCCTCAAGCCAATCTTTAAGAACATATTCTGTGCTTGTTCTTATTCACCTATTCCACTTTAGTTAAATTGTACCACAGATCTAACAAAAGTGGAGAAACAGGAAGGATTATATTACCCTTCTAACAGCACAACCCTACACTGCAGTAATGTCAGCTTTATTCAGTAATTACCAAATTCAGTAATTTTGTGGATGTCCTAGAATCATAGAGTTGGAAGAGACCACAAGGGCCATCCAGTCCAACCCCCTGCTATGCAGGAACTCAAAATCAAAGCATCCCCGACAGATGACCATCCAGCCTCTGTTTAAAGACCTCCAAAGAAGGACACTCCACCACACTCTGAGGGAGTGTTTTCCACTCTCTAACAGCTTTCACTGTCAGGAAGTTCCTCCTAATGTTGAGGTGGAATGTCTTTTCTTGTAGCTTGCATCCATTGTTCTAGGTCCTATTCTCTGGAGCAGTGAAAACAAGCTAGCTCCCTCCTCAATATGACATCCCTTCAAATATTCAAATATTCAATATGACATCCCTTCAAATATTCAAACATCCCTTCAAATATTCAAACATCCCTTCAAATATTCAAACTCTTCTCTAGGCTAAACATACCTAGTTTCACCAGGCTAATGGAAAATTCCATATGGATTTATGGAAACTGCTTTCCTTCTTCTTCCTGGCAGGGACTGGCCTCCTCTGGGAGGAGTTATATAGAGCTAGGGAGCTAGCTCCACCCCTAGTGACTCACAGATGTGACTCACAGAAGCACCACCCCCTTAGCAACAAACATACTCTCCCTAGTGTTTTTTTTTTTAAATTAAACACTCACCCAAAATGGCTGCTCAGAAATTACTTTCCTTCTTCTTCCTGGCAGGGACTGGACTGAAAAGCCTCTGGGAGGAGTTATATAGAGCTAGGCAGCTAGCTTCACCCCCTAGTGATTCATCCCCTAGTGATTCACAGATGTGACTCACCAAAGCCACACCCCCTCAGCAACAAACACACTCTCCCAATATTTTTTTTCAAAAATGTAAACACTCATCCACTCAAAATGGCTGCTCAGAAACTGCTTTCCTTCTTCTCCCTGGCAGGGACTCCTGTTATGTCTGTGCAAGATCAGATGGCATGACAACAAGACTTGTAGAACTCTACAGTAGAAGAATTTCCCAGAATGGAAACTTCACAAGCACATAAACAGTGCTGCAGCTTTATGTTGTTGTGCCTTCAAATCATTTCCGATTCATGGCAACCCTAAACTAGGGTTCATAGAATCATAGAATCATAGAGTTGGAAGAGACTTCAAGTCCAAACCCCTGCCATGCAGAAATACACAATCAAAGCACCCCAAGCAGATAGCCATTCAACTTCTGTTTAAAAACCTCCAAAGAATATTGGTTGCCATTTTCTAGTCCCTCATACCTGGGCATCTAATTGCATATTATGCAAATTATTATAATTATGCCTATAATTAATTAAAAGGACTCCCTTTACTCTCGCAAGCCTGTCCAGAAGTAAAGATCCACCATGCTGCCTAGTCCTAGGCTCAAGCCGTCAACACATTCACCAAACAAAAGACCATCTCTGCTCACCTCCTTTCCTTTCCTGCCTTCTGCACCTCTTGGGGGAAGGGAGAGGGAAAGGTAGAATAAGGTGGCAATGCTACCTCTGTGCAGTAACAGCTGGAACCTGCAGGATGGGATGAGGTTCCCTCCAGTTCCAGTCTTCTTGCAGTTTCCTAATCCATCATCTCTGCAACATTTAAACTACTCATCAGCCTGTGACAAAGGAGAAATCCAGGATTTATTGCTTCAACTGGCCCAGCTGTCTGGGCCATTTTTATAGTCCCTTCAATCTGGGATTTTCCAGGTTTTCCAGGACCAATGGAAACCTTATCCAAAAGTGAACCTATTAAGGGGTTTTCTTTGCCAAATTGATTCAAAGGAGGGGTTACTTTTTCCTCCTCCTGAGGCTGAAAGAGGGTGCCTTGCCCAGGCCAGCCAGTTGAGTCCACTTTTAGGGTTAGGGTTAGGGAATCATGGGAACTGTATTTTATTGTGGTACCAGAGCTCTCTGACAGAGAAGGCTTTATGTCTCAGGAAAAAAAGTTCCCATGATTCCCTAGCACTAACCCTAACCCTAAAAGTGGACTCAAACTGCACTATTTCTGGCAGTCTGCAACCCCCCTGAATTTCCATGGCTGAGTGGGGATTCAAACCCTGGTCTCCCAGAGTCCTAGTCCAGCACCCCAATCTCCAATAGGTAATTTTAGACTTTGAACTGAATGACCTTACAGCCTTCACCTACTTGTGTTACAAAACCATGTGAATTGCTTAAACTGTGAAGCACAATAACAAACATTTCTGTTCTCCTTCCCACACACACACACACACACACTATTCCATGTTTCACAATTATATTCTTGACATGTTAGAGCAACACAAAAACAAAAAAGCAACCCCTGATTTAAAAAGAAGGAAATACAGTTGCCCCCCCCCCCATTTTTGTGGACTTCGGATCCACAGTCTCACTTTTTATGGACTGACAAGCAGGGAGGGATATAGTGGCACTCATGCCCATGGGAGTGCACACCCATTCAAGCCAATGGGTCTTGAATATTTGAAGTTTTCCATCTTCACAGGGGGGTCTGGAATGGATCCCCCACGAAAACGGTGGGGCGACTGTACTAGCATCCTGTTAGTCATATACAACAGCCCCTGCTCTCTCAAAACTCTCTTGTTCCCAACAAATGTTCTCTTTTTCTACAACAAAATAGTGCTCAGAATAGCAGCAGCAAATTTCATTTTCTTCTAGTAGTCACATAAGTTTTAAGGAAGTTCAAAATATTAAACTGCATATGTTTGGAACAGGTGAGATTCTGAATAGGAAAACTGAGCATAAAGTTCTTCCTAGGTAGAATTATAGTCCTTCCCTACCCTCTTCTTGCAGGACTCACCTGGTTCTGGAAGCAGGGTTACTAATATGGCCATTTACTGGCCTGTGGAGAGTGGAGGTTGGCAGGAAAGTGTCTATGTCCCTCTGGCTGATGTACAACAGCAATGTCATTCCCCATGACTCTTTTATTTACTTTATTTACTGACAATGATAAAATAAACATCAGAGTCTTGCAATCTGATGATAAAACAGTCAACCCCACACACCTCAAAAAATCTATTAAATGTTTTTTACAATAATAAGAAAGAAAAGATGTGTTACAGCAACAATGTTCATATTGGCACATAGCCTGTTTGCTGCTGCTCCCATCAGCTGCTGCCTTCTGGGTTGTCATGGGCAAGGAGACTTTGGGCTAAAGGACCCTGGACTAGGATGGTGCACAATCATTTTGGCCTTCATCCCTTTCCCATCTTCCTGCAGGGGGTTCAACTTCATGGCCCTTGAGGTCTCCCCCTACTCTATGTATGTAGTTTATCACACAGGAGAAAACTGGTAGCTTAAATGGTATTAACCCATCAAAATTGTACAATCGTGATTAAGATGCAATTAACATTTTCACACACAAGAGCCATTATCCTGGGAATAACCAGGCAATAGCCAGGCAATAAACAGCGACAAATCGTTCACAGGAAAATCCTGTGAATGATTTGTTGCTATTTATTGCCTAGTTATTCACGGGATAATGGCACTTTAATTGCTTTTCATCACAACGTCATGTGAAAACCATTAGCACAATTGTGTGATTATGATGGGATATTCCCAGGATAATCCCGCTTTGAGCACAACGTTGTGTGAAAATCTTAATCACAAATGCAACGTTTTGATGGGTTAATCACCGTTTATACTTTCAATTGCCCCCGTGTAATAAACTCCTATGATTCTATGTTCACTTCATGTCAGATTCTGTCATGGTGGAGGTACTATAGGACAGAATCTTTCCCCCTTTTTATTATTTTCTTTTAAGCATGTACCTGTTTGTATGTATATTTTAAAATGTACTCTTATTGAGCCCTGTACTGTGAGAAAGCTGGGATAGAAAATAAATAGATTAATAAACAGATAGTGATAGAAAGAGAGAGAAAGAGAGATTTTAAATTGTACACTGTTAACTGAAAAGTGTTTAAATCATGTTTTGCCTCCACAGGGTTGCCATGGGTGAGATCAAGTCAAGGGCAGTTAACAACAACATATATACTGCAGAAACATGTGCAATTTTCCATATATACTTTTCCAATGTACCTCTCCTTTATGTGTAGAAGTTTATCCACACGCAGATTCTGGAGCAAAGATTGTAGATCCAGCAAACTGTGGACCTAGCAAAATCCATCAAAAAAAATCTGAGTTAGTTCCCTGTGTATCCCTTAACATTTACCTCGGCCATAAAATCCAGCCTTAATACCAATGGCAGGTAGACTGGAGAACAATTTATAAAGGGATATCTACAAATCCTGACACAAATAATTCCAAATCTAGTTTCAGTTTCCTCCATAGTGCCTTCTAAGTGAACCTCTGTTCTTATTTCTGCAGCTGAAAGGATCTGGCCAAGAGCATTCTGAGTTTCAAGCTAAGTAATGCATTAGCTTTGAGAGAAAGGGAGTAGTTTTAAGAGTGAGCAGCTCATGAATCATCTCTCATTCCATGTGTCACCAACCCAAAGGTGATCCTCACATTAATTATAAGGTTTACCACAGGATTTAAGTGTATGTAAATAAAAGTAATTACCATGACATTAGGGGAAAGATGCGACTTTATAATTATGCCCTTTTTCTGAAGAAAATAAACTTGTAATTTGTGTGCTTAATATTATCTTTGCCCCACATGTTTGCCACCACCATTAGTTAGGGATTCTCCTTTAAAAAAGAGGAGGAGACTCCCTAAACTGGTTCATGTACAATTATAGGTTGATCTGCATGGGGTTGTTCTACAGGAAAGGAGTGCTTTCAGGAGTTACTCCTCAATCTTGGTAAAGCCAAGGAGAATATGAGCTGTCCTTTTCCATTAGTTCTAAGACTGTTAATCATGTGAAGGTTAGAGACCAAATTAAAACCCAAACAAGACAAGACGTATATATCAGGTTTCTTTGTAACAAAAAGGTAAGCATCAAGATGGCAAGTTTGAGAAGAGGAATGACATACATTGATAACAATGTATATTGATAACAAAAAGAGGAAGTGCATCATCTAAAGGGAGGCCAAGAGAAGAAAGAGATTTGCATAAAATTTGCATATGGTGATGTATAGGTGCATATTTAGGAATAATTACTGTAGTTCAAATAGAAATATTATTCTGCTCACTATGGCTGGCATTCAGATGTGTTAAGCCATCCTACACATGCAGGCCAATTATTGGCCATTATTAGCGCATTGGACTTATTTCCAGGCCTATCTAATTGATTTTAAGCTATGAATTTTAAATCGGTATGTTTTAATCTAGATAATTTTAATGTGTCACCATTGTATTAATCCAATGTTTATGTCTTAAAATTAAAATATATTATCTTCATCATAATAATAATCATCATCGTTATTCAGCTGACAGTGGTGGAATGAAGTTGTACATACAGCAACATTGCACATTTTGGTTGTGCATTGTGCATTACAGTCATGCATTCTGGCTGCACATTGTTGTTGGGTAATCTGTATGCCTGCTCAGTCCATTGTCAAGGAACTTACAGTTGAAGAACAACTTCAGGCTCTGATGCTCCTTTGGATTCTTCATTTTTAAAAATTCAGATTGATTCTTCAAACAGAGGATGTCATGCTTTGACAGCCCTTTAGGACGTGACCTATGTAAAATAAGACATATAACTATCACAGAGGCAAGGGGCTTTATTATATAACCCTTTTCCTTTGGCAGTTTATTGTTCCTGTCAGTTGCTTTGTCTCCATGGAAAGAAAACATGGGTCCTTGGGAATAACTTTTTTTAAAAAAAAGATAAGAAACAATTACACACTGAATGTCACTTAACCCTAATGCTGTGGATGTTCTGAACAGGCATCTGCAAAAGATAATGGCTGGATCAGAGCTAATAAATTGAAGTCCAATGCTTCAAAATTTTGTTGTCTGTATGGACCAAAATACCCTCAAGGCACTGGACCCCATCTAACCTTGGAAGCTAAGCAAGGTCAGCCCTGATTAGTACTTAGATGGGAGACCACCAAGGACAACCAGGTGCTGTAGGCTATATTTCAGAGAAACTGGCAAAACCACCTCTGAGTATTCCTTACCTAAGAAAACCCCGTGGAACTCATGGGGTTACTATAAGTTGACAGGTGGCTTGAAGGCATAAGATATACATAGGGTGAAGTAGCCAGTTGAGCAGTGCTTCACAATTCAACTTATTCTGGTTGGGGTGCTATTTTCTTTACCGCATCAGGTATTATACAGCTTGAAGTGCAGCTTGAAGTGTTGTTACTCATCATTATTGGGGTAGGGAGGGACTTAATAAGTTGTCAACTTCATTGTTAACTCTGGAAAATTTGGGATGGCATGCCATTCATGGACTGTCTTGGAAAGAAGGGCTCAGACTACAGCTATCTACTTTCTGATAACATATAGACTCAATTATTGCACTATTTTTCATGGGGAGCTGCCATTGAAAACTGTTTGGAAAAGAAAATTGGCTCAGAACACAGAGTGGCAGCCAGTTGCATCTATGTCAGTATGCTGATGAATATGAGCCAAGTTTTATTCTGAAAGTTAGAGGAAATATAAAGGTGCAGAACTTGCAGTGTATTCTCTGTGAAACAAAACATCAGTTGAGAATTAGAGGGGTTCAAACACATAATCAAAAAAGTGTTAATAAGACAGTGAATAATACTGTGAGAAACATAAAGGTCAGAGAACAACAGAAACTTACATACTATACAATATATAGATAAATATCATAATTTACAAGGTCATATATAAGCAAATGATATATGTGACACATGAAAAATCACAATTTCCAAAATAGTTTGGGCATCTTGAAGAGCTCCTTTAGTGTTCAAACTAAGGGGCTGAGCAGATGGATTAGGATAGCATGGGTGCTTACCCAGGTCTGCCCTGTTGTTTACCCAGGTCAGTCCCCAGGTCGGCACAGGGATGGGCAAGTGTTTACACACCTGCACCCATGCTGAGCTGGGGCCTCCTTACCTTGCTGCACCATTGCTGATACTGAGAAGCCTCCCATCACCATGTTTGATGTGGAAATGGAGCACCTGGCTGCACCCATGTGGCCAGGTACCCTGTTTCCATGTCAAACACAGCAAGGCTCCTCAGTACCAGTGATGATTCAGCAAGGTAAAGAGCACGGGTGGCTGTGTAAAGAGTCAGCGTTTGCTGTGGAGTTTCCAGGGATCAAATTGACCTGTGACAAAGGTTGTTTATGCCAGGATTGAGCCAGATCCACCAGATCCTGGGGTTTTGCCCTGCATTGTCTGAACTGGACAATGCAAGACCAGGAGGAACACAGGCCTTTTGGCCCATGTGGGCAACCCCTAAAATCTAGAGCAGATTCACCAACCTGCTGACATTGTGAATAGAGAAACAAAATTATTGATTTGTACCATCAAGAGTAACTTTCTTATTCAGGTTCTTTCTCATTGGCTTCTTGTTCCCATGAAATATTCAAAGTTCTAACATGGGAGGAATGGTACAACTCCCAAGTGCAACATCTGCTCAAGCTGCAGCCCCACTGGGATGAGGAAAACATGGAATTGGTGAAAGGGATAAAACACAATGTGAATCTACATCATATCATACGTCCATTTCATCAGGGACATAGCCTCATCCTGAGCTGACATGAGGATCATCAGATTAAAAGATTTCTACTCTGATTAAATTGTAGGCAAGCAAATGTAATTATTTCTAGACAAGTAGACCTCTTCCCATGGTCAATAGGAATGAGAGCTACTGATAGGATTTACAAACCAAAATATATATGAGAAGCAACCAAAAGCACACATAACACACTCACACTCACACAAATAGTGGATAGGAAAGACCTAGTATGAGGCATGGTGTAATTTTAGAGATGGAGAAAATATAATTTCAGAAAACAGAAAAAAATGATCCATAACTCATTCAACTGAATGTTTGTCTGTCATGGGATTGTGCTATATATACATAGGAGGACCCCTGTGTTACCATTTTTACTGGCCTCTGCTGGTGTTGACCTATAAAGCCACATATTTTCCTTGCAAGGAGGAAGAATAATTCCCTCATATATTCCCCACTGCACAAAAATAGAAAGATTCTTGAGCAGTCTTTGAGCATTATTTGCACTTTAAAATTTTTCAGGGAGTTACTTTCTACAGAAACACGTGGTTTCTTGCACAGAAAATATGTTTCCAACACAAAAATACACAGTTTCTTACAAAGGAAGCATATTTTCTGTGCCAAAAAACCATCTTGCATTTTTGTGCAAAGATTTTAAGGGATTTTGTAAAAAGGCTTCTGTTATTCTACCTGACAGGGTTTCTTGAGCACTGAGAAAACCTGTCTCAACAGGCATACAAATTAAAAATGAATATTCGTTCCATTCTTCTTTAGGGGTATCAAGAAAGTGCAGCAAATGCTTACTTATTTAGTATTTTCTTATGCTATTTCTACTGCTAGGATGAGGGAATTGTGCTTGTAAGGTTTTCTGTCTCATGTGCCAAAATAAAACAGATGCCTTTGGACAGGGGAGCAGGGATGTATCATTTGCTGAAAATGTCTTAGCCCCTCTCTGAACAAAATAAGAGATTCTCTGTTATAGTGTCTCACTTGATGAACACATTTGTCTTACCCTTCTTGATAGCTTCCCATTCAATGCACTCCAGCTTTTAATGGAGTGTAGGATCTTTTTTTTGGGGGGGGGAGGTCCCTCCCTTATTGGCCATGACAGACATTAAGCTTTCTGACTTATGTTTTTGTGGCACTATGCCACTGCTGTTTTTGTTTTCTTAACTGAGGTGTTTGGTTTATTTCTGCAGCTGTTTTATTTTTATTGATTTTTATTTTATTGCTAAAATAAAATAACAGTTATGTATGACTTTTCCAATCTGGTTATAAGCTACCTAAGGAACTAGGGTAGAAATAAATATTACCAATCTCTCAGATAAGCAATCAGCAATTACTGGGAAGAATTGCATTCGGTTCACATTTTGAGAAAAACCCATGAAAGGAGCAATTCCCAAATTAAAATGCAAACTGTAACCCAGTTATCCTTTGGTATCAAATTTCTCAGTGTCTTATGATGCAGTTCTTCTGGAAGGCAGACTGAGCAGGTAAACACACAGGTCTTCTGGGGCCCCTTCACACTACACAAATAAAGTAGTATGATTCTACATTAATGTCCTCAGGAATCCTAGGATTTGCAATTTAGGGAGGGCTATTTAGAATTCTCATGCAGAAAGCTCTAGTGCCTCACCAAACTACAAACATATTCCATAGGATGCAGTCATGCCAGTTAAAAGTAGAATCATGGCACTATCATTGTTTGGTATGAAAAGGCTCCTTTTCAAAATCTCCCCCACTGTGAGGATAAACAATTATATTCCTATTTAAATCTGAGTTAATTGTATTTAAGTGTAGATGCCTACACATATGCCACTCCATGTCCTGTTTTGATGGTGCATTTCTTTTTGTTTTGCTTGTGTAAGCAGACACCTTAGAAGCAGACATTTCCAGATCATAGTAATGTACTGTTTGCCAGACAATGCACTGTTTGACAGTATTTATTTATTTTTTGTAATAGTGAAAAAGATGGGGACAGAAGGTGAAGTAGTGATATTAGGAGAGCTGGGTGATAGCACTTGGACTGAAGCAGGAAAATTGAGAGGTAGCAAAAATGGAAGGGGGGGAGAGAAATGGCAAAGTGAAAGGTTGGCACACTCCCCTCTGTTACATGTTCTATCTCTTTTAACAAGAATAACTTCTTGGTATTCATTGTACAAACCTGCAGAGACCTAGGCTTTAACTGTGAAATGTTAAGATGAACAAACAAATACATGGTTAGGATCACCCAAAAAAATAATAACCTTATCTCAGAAGGGCTGTAACCAAAGAAAATTTTCCGGTTTTGGATTAAGTTTAAATGAGATTGTAGAAATGTCTCCCAGGGCAAAAGGGACCACCCATCTGCAAAGACAAGTTTAGCCCCAGCCTCTGAAGCTGCAGCCACTCTTGTGACTATTCCTTCCTGGGGCCTTTTGCTTGGCCTTCAGCTGCTTCTCAGCAGACCCAGGCCCACAGCCCCAATAAGGAAAATTCAACCATTGCCACCTGACAGAACTGAGAACCTGGGTCTTATGTTAATTCATCTCCCTTGAGACCAATTTGTTCCTTTTTTTGGCTATAGTTATAGTGTGATGGAGTGAGGGCTAGTTACTCTTGCTGGGAAGGATCTCTTGTAAAGATGACACTGTAGGTTGGTAGCTTATTTATTTAGTTTTAACCTTCAGGCATCCAGTTTGTTTTAATTATAGGATTCCCCTTCTACTGAGTTTTTTTTCTTAATTTTTTAAAAATTATTTTTATATATTTTGTTAGTTCATTCCCTCACTTTTGTTTATACTTGGGTCAAAATTCTGTAGTTTTACCAAAATTGGTTGAAGTTACCAACGTAAGAGAAAGCTTTAAGAAGAAATCTGGTAAAACCCTTAGTGTCAGAAGCCAGGATATATCCCTTGCTAAGTTCTGTCTCTGATTAATTGTAGCTGTCCTTCAGATTTCAATATACAGTATTTTTGGTATAATTACCAGTTGAGGGATGGTTATTATGACTCGGGCCCAATGTAGATTAAAGGGAGTCAACCCAGAACAGAGTTCACTCCCAAGATATAGACAGCTCTATATAGATGATTTTTTAATCTCTTGTGCCACAACACCTACTAATGGAGCAGTTCAGAATATATCTCTGACAGAGGAATTGTCACTCCAACTTGAGCTAAATTTTGATGACTCAGACACATTTGTATCTTATGATCTGTAGAATGCAGACAATGGAAACTCAAGTTTGAATGGCAGAAGTGATTCATATAGCCCTGAAGGAGGCTTAAACCCACATAAAAAGTTAACAGAGAAAATCCCTCCCCCTACCTTGGATGGTTCCCTCAGTATTTATTCCCTGGATAAACTTTCCAAACACAGTTTTCTGACTACTATGGCAGTTTTTAAAATTCTCCAAGAGATCCATGGCTTAAAACAAGCTGCCACGGGCCTCAAAGCAGAACTTGGGCTGGTGACTGAACTAATTATTCAAGGAATATTAACAGTAAAGATTTGGTAGCCACAGAAGCAGCAGATTCCACTTCTTCTGAGTTCAAAACAAATGAACCATCTACTTGTTTGAAAGAGATCACTCCTCTGTTATCTCACCTAAGGCCTTTGGTTGAGGAAGCTGGTTTGTTAGATACTAAGGAACCTGTGAACAAGGCTCCCATGTCAATTTGTAATCATATGAAGCCTCAAAAGAAGAAATCAGGCACCAAAAAGGGACACGTAAAGGAAAAGAAAAAATAGAAATTGTAGAAATGTCCAGACAAAAGTGTATATTGTATGCTCTTAGGACCAAACCAAGTGCAGAGAAACGTCTGATTTCATAATAATCCTAGGGAAGAGAATCCCTACTGGAAAGGTCACAAATTCTGAGCACTTTCGTGTTTTGGCAGAGGTCGAGTTTATTTGTTTTAAATGTGAAGATATTGGGCTCAGTGGGCTTTCTTTTCCTTTAAGTCCACTCTAGTGATTATTACAGGGAATTAAAATTGTGAAGAATTTAGCTTCAGCCAGCCTGGTGTAGTGGTTCGAGTGCTGGACTACCAGAGTTTGAATCCCTACTCAGCCATAGAAACCCATTGAGTGAGCCTGGGCCAGTTACACTGTCTAGCCTCAGAGGAAGGCAAAGTCAACAAGCAAAGACTCCTCTGAACAAATCTCTGAACAAATCTTGCCAAGAAAACGTCATGATAGGTTCACTTTAGAGTCTCCATAGACTGAAATGGCTTGACCGCACTAAGAAACAAGAGATGTACATGTTATGCGTTCCCTACCTGCATAGGATCCTAAGGCCTCACAAAGCAAGGAGATAGGCTGGATTCCAAGGAAACATCTTTTTTGGATTGCAAATGGACATTAAATTTCCTTGGCTTGCAAAATTTTCCAGTGACCGCATGGCCAAAGGGGGAAGAGCCAGCCTGCTGATAGCCCTCTCCTAACATCTGAACTGAGATCAGAAACAGAAAATGCAGGCCTAAGACTAACATCTTAATTTTTTTCTCCTGTTTGCCTGATGAAGAAGCCAGTGTGACTTTGAAAGCTTGCAACATGTAATTGTGCATTTTGATTGGTCCAATAAAGGTATAAATGTTTTGATGTTGTTGGATTTGCTATATGGCCAACTATGGCTATCCCTAGATGTTATGCAAAGTGTTATCAATAAATTTATAGTCTCTTCTCCTCCCCTGCTCCACAAACGCTGCAAATTTGTTTTATCTTTGAGCTCATTTTCCTAGAACTGTGTTATCCCACAAACTAGTCCTGGGTATGATTAAATTTTAGCCAGTATTGTAGAATTAAGGGAGATACTAGGAATGGGTTTATTTAAAACCCCTTTCTTCACTAAGCGAACAGCCTGGGTTACAGCTAAGTTGAAAGTCGGAGGATGAAGAAGGGAATCTGTTTTTTGTTTTTGTTTTTGTTTTTTTATGTATTTTGCACTTGGAAACATAGCCATGTTTTTTTCAATGCATTTCTGCTTACTTCTGCTGTCCACATTCATTCTGCAAAAATCCATCAGTGATACCTATATTGGCCAACCAAAATGTATAATATTCTTGTTGCAAGCTTTCAAAGCTCATCAGACAAGATGTTGCAAACCAAACAGGAGAAAAACAATTGGAGATGTTAGTCAGATGCCTACATGTTTTTTCAGTCTTTAGTTAAGATGGTATATAGTGGGAAGGATACATTTATTCTTGTATGTCTTTCTGCTTGTATCATCCAGAAGTAGTATATCTCCTGTAGAACTAAAACAAAATACTGAGGCACAGGGCGGGTTTTAAATTGATCAAAATTTAAATTCTTAATTCCATAGCTGATATTGAGTACATTAAGAGTTATTTGATAACTGTTCAACTGGGTTTAGCTACATTATAGCATAACAAATTTTCCTGGGATGAGGAATGAAAGGGGGCTGTTTGGAAGTAAGCAGGTAATTTTTTGGCTAAAGGCAATTGGTATTATTAAAAATGTTCACTGTAGAATTTCTTTCAGTGTGTCACACTTCACTTTGTAGATCCTACTGAGTGATATTCTTCAATCAATAGTCTTAATTAAGATATGATTTGCTATGCCAATAAACTGCTCAAGACAGAAGACACTCATAATGCATGAAGTCTTGGAAAAGTTATTTTTTGAACTATGAATCTTAGAATTCTTCAGCCACATATTCTGGAATTATAGTACAAATCAATAATTTTCCAATGCTCTGCTTCTGATACAGTGCAGGTTTTACAGCTGCATGATACATACATCTCATCTCTACTAGAGGATCTTGTCTTTGGGAGATCTGTGGGTAGCAGAATTCAGAACTCAAGTTCACATCCAATTCTGAAACATTTTCTGAGAGCTAAATCCACTGTGCCTGCATGTTTCTACTGGTCTTAGTTTGGTAATCCAAAGTATCAATAAGCATTAATACCTTACAGCTGCATTCAAATAAATTGTATGTTGATGAAGCCTCGTTATCCGGATTTGTATGGGCACAAAGTACCAAATTCTTTCTGCATGCGGAAGAGAAGATGCATTGGTCATGTTCCAACATCACTGGGTCTCTCTCACACCATAATTCATTTTATCAGGGAAGGGCTTTGACTTCAGCAGGACCAATTAGAGACTAATTGCTATAAACATGGTCATACTTCACTGCGCAGCTGAAATGGAGAATCAATACAAAATAGTTCTGAACCACCTCTGTTACGATTCTCTAGGGAGTAATGCTGAGGGCTCCATCTTCTACCCACTCAAGGCTTCTCATTCACTCTGATAAAAGATTTAAAAACTCCAAATATGAATTCTTCCTTCTGCAAGAACGTATGAAAAAACATTACACTAGAGGTAAACAAAGTGTGACCCCTGCAATATTTTTCTAAGCCCCACATCTTGATCCACCCTTTTTTCTGATGACAACACCAAGAGGAAGGAAGTTGCTTCTTATGGAAATCTCCAGACATTGCAATTCAACTTTTCAATAACTAACACAACTCTCCTTCACAATAAAACGTAGCATGTTTTTAAAACCAGAAGTCAGCTTCCAGACACTTAAACATTTTGTATGTCATTTTTGGGTAGTCCACACACACCCGTGAGGGTCCTAGGACCTACCAAAGTAGCCAATCCTTGCACTATCCTAAAAACATGTCCAAGAAGTTTTAACTCTGCATGTTACTCTGAACCTACTAGTGATTTAGTTTCAAGAGGGTTTAACAGATATCATTAACACTCATTAAAGGTCTCTGCAAAGTCCACTGGGCCTCTCTTTGTTCCTGAGGAAGCTGACAGTACTTTGTGTCTTGGAAGGTAGGATCCAAAACATTATGGGAAAACCAGAGTTTGCAGAGCAAGAACAGCTGGTTTACTGAGATCAGAATTTCTCTGTTACTGTTAATGATTTGTTGAATAAAAAAAGAAATGTAGATCAGATGTTTAGGATAACAATCCTAAAAGTTTATTTTATTTATCATCCATGCTGTATATTCAAACTGTAGATGTCCTAATTTAAAGTTCAGTATCTTAGCCATTACATTACACCAGTACTATGAGTTGTTCCAGAGGATGGAAAAGTTATTTTTTGATCTTCAGATCCAAGATCATCATTCTTGATAGGGGATTCTGGTACATACAAGCCAAAAAGTAACTCCCAATTTCTGATCAAATCAGTTTAAAATCATGAAATGTAAACATACACATTGAGGCAGTGTATGGTAGTGGTTTGAGTGTTGGACTATGGCTCTAGAGAGGATAGTTCGGATCCCCACTCAGCCATGGAAACCCACTGGGTGACCTTGGACAAATCACACTTTCTCAGCTTATTGAAAGGCAATGGCAAAATCCCTCTGAATCCTGTGATAGAATCACTGTTAAGTCAGAAATGGTTTGAAAACACAGTAACAAGAAACACACAACATATTAAGAGTTCTCCATTTCAGGCTGGCAAAGAGATCAAATACAAAATGTTCAAGCTGATGTGAAGAAGGGGAAAGTATGGAAGCAGAATGTTCTTTCCAAACTATAGTCTTAAGAAGCTGGGACTGTAGTGTCTATGTTATCCCACAGCAATTGATATATAAATTGTAAACATACTTGTCTGGGAGTAAATCCCATTTGACTTAATTTCATTGATTGCACTGTCTACTTTTTTGATTTGACATGAAATCATGTAGAAGGGGCATACATATATATGAATCTTGGATATGTGTGCTTAATATGATGGTTACTTAATTTTTTTTAAAAAAAATTGTCCACTACTTTGGCAGGCAATTTCAGTATTCCAAATGCATTTTATTGCTTCAAAAGAAACATTTTAACAATAAATGAGGAACGGTCCAATCTCAACTCAAAAGGCAGGCAGAGCAGTGTGAGCACCAATATCCTCAGAGTTGTAAAATCATTATAGTTTCCTAGCAGCATGGAAAATATAGATAATTTTGTAATAAATATTGCACACTTCCTCCAAATAGCAATTGTAATGAAAGAGAAATATGGCACGTATTTCCTTTTTCTATTTCTGCCTGCAATTATCAAGCTTGTTGTTGTTGTTGTTAGCAGCAGCAGCAGCAGCAGCACAGGTTTTGGAGTGCAAGTAATATACAATTTGTATAACCTAAATTATAGCAAGAAAATTCATATTTATCAAAATGTAGAATCGGGTATGAATCAAAACGAATACAAAAATACGATGTATTCTTTTTGCTTGAATTTATCTGCATATAAAAACCATATATACAATAATGTGTCAAAAGAGGACAAAATAATACAGCAATGTGTTTTGCATTCATATCAAGCCAGTTTCAATATCTTTAGGTTAATGCAGGAGTGAAGAACCTGAAGACTGGGACCAAGAAGAATGTCTATAATCCTTCACTTTTAGCCACAGTGGCTGGAAATGGTCTCCAAGGATTGTTCACACTTGTGAGGGAAGTCTGAATGGCCTCCATATCTGTTCTGTCGCACACACATCCCAGAGCCACCCCACATCTGTTTTCTCTGCAGTAGTTGCACGTGTGGACATTGGGTCTGCTGCTACTGCCTTTCCTGTCAGTTCCAGAGCCACAACAAATTGCTGCCTTCCATTTACCAATCAATGTCCAGGCCAATTCCCTATCCAGAATGATATTTAAAGAAAGTTTTTACCTGCTTACCTGTTTTATAGTTTTTAAATTTTAAATTATAATATGTAATGTTTTAACTTTTTAAAATTGTTTAATGAAATAAATAATAATCAATGTAATTGTTTTTTAAACTTTGTATTTTTAATGCTTTGTTTTAACTTGGACCGTTTTAAATTGTGTTAGCGGCCTTGAGTCCTGATACCTGGAAGAAGGTGGGATATAAAAAAATATTATTATTATTATTAGTAGTAGTAGTAGTATTAGTATTAGTATCCAGTACATCATTCTGACCTCAGAGCACACCTTTCTGTAAATGTCTTTCCAGACAGGAACTGGGTTTTTCCCTTCTCAGCACCACTCCTGGCAGCAAGTCAAAATGAGGCATCAGGCACCATACAAGCAGGAAAAAAACTTTCTATAAAGTGTCATTCTGGGTGGGAAACTGGCCCGGGCATTTGTAAATGGTAGTGCCCAGGCAGCGATCCGTCAGTGATGGGAACTGCTGAAGGAAAATGGCAGCAGCTGCCAAGCAGTAATCTGTCCTGCCTCCCCTCCCCTACCTCCTTGAATGCAGTGCTGATCCACTAGTTCTACACTGCAAGAAAGGGGTTCCTGCAAACCTCAGAGACAACCAGGTAAAGAGGGTATACCTCGAGTTTGGTGTGGATAGGGCTATATGTTGTATGTCCAGATCATGCCACATTCAGGAGAAATACCATGCACTGTGTGAACAAATCATGCCAGATTTGGAAGCGGAGGAGGTTCAGGTTATTTCTCTCCTGTACACAAACCTTAACAAAATCTGAAGGATCTTATGGCCCTAGTCCTGATTTAAAGATTTTTTCAGGTACCAGGCCTAGTAAAGACCACTCTCTGGACACTAGAGAGCCATTGGTAGCCAGAATACAGGTGGCCAACAGAATGAGTCTCTCATAAGCAAAAGTGTTCATTGTGCAGCTTCCCAGAAATAATTGTACTGTGAGTTCCAGTATTCCTTGCCAATGGCTATACTGGCTAGGGCTGCTGGAAGATGCAGTTCAACATCTTCTAGAGGACTGAACAATTTCTGTTCCAGATCTAAGGATGTTATCACACGTGGCCCAGAAACCGAAAACAAAGTGGAAATGAGGCAT
>CM034708.1:24817339-24828313 GCA_020142125.1 Phrynosoma platyrhinos
TTTGAGAGCTAGCTGTCTTATCAGCCCTTTGGCTGCTTTCCCGGACAAAAGGCGCATCTACAATTAGCATTAAAGTGGATTGCAACCAAAGTGGCTACTAGAGAAAAGGGGCATAAAGTTAGTACCGTTCCAGTTGTTGTTATTGTTGTTATTTTAAAAATCCTAATTCCTACAAGGAATTAGTTTCATGCTAGTGATGCACATTCTATGATTTCACAACATTCTCTTACAAATATATTTCTTGGTAATACAACTGTATAAACACTCATTTCCTAATATAGGATATAATGAAAGCATAGTGGAAACTCACCATATCTGCCAGGGATATGTATAGGAACATGCCTCCAGCGATTGCAAAGATAATGTTTGGAGCAAAATTGTTGCCCACCACTATACCAAAAGCTAGTCCAACATAACAGGAGCATGCTGACAAAAAATTAAAAAACAAAGCTTGACGTGTGCTCATTCCTGCATTAAGAAGGATGACAAAATCTCCTGAAAAAGAAAAAAAAGACAAGCAAGGGCTCATCAAAAGTGACACTGGTACAATTTTTTCAGAGAATTTTAGGAATGTTTGTAATATGTCCAAAAAGACTAGGAAAGTTTTCATAATCCCAAAATGCTACAAACATCTTGGGGTTAATTCTTCAGGGTTTTTAAAAATACTTTTTATGCCACTTTTCTTCTAAGCAGTTCATGAAGGTATACATAGATCACTTCCCCTTCCCAACTTTTATCCTTGCAACATTGCTGTTAGATAGATCAGGCTGAGAGAGAGTGACTGGCTTAAAGTCACCCAATGAGCTTTAGAAATCAGTGGAGATAAGAGCTGGAACTCCCAAGTCCCAGTCCAATCCCTTTGATGTATGTAATAATAAATTGAGATGATGGAAAACCTCTTACCCAGTTCATGAGGAAATTCTTCACACAGGATTGCTATTGATGTGCTGATTCCCTGAAGCAGGGAGAGAGTGAAGGATGCACCAATAGCTAACCCATCAATGAAGTTATGCAGTGCATCACTCAGTGTGATCATCCAGGCAATTGTGCCAATCTCTGACAAAGAAGGTCCTTTGAAACATTTGCATGAGCTGCTTTGGGTTTCTTCTTTCTGCAGAAATAGAAGCAAAATCAGTTATCTGCTGCCTTAAGCAGCTACAAGGGAGCCAATAGCTTTCCTCCATATATTTTAGGAAATGCTAAATTACAAAAAGTCAAAATTTATAAATTCCAAGTCTTCTTCCTCTCCTCCAAAACAAACATTAAATAGAAAAATAAGAGCATGAGGCATAAATCATTCTGTGGGTAAATTGCTGGGAGCAGAACTGCAGATTTTGCACAGTGGCATCTAATGGAACTAGGAGCATTCAGTGCAGGATGGATTTTGTTGCCTGCTTGCTAATACGGTATTTTTCTAAATTTGGTGTGGGAAGAGAAATCTTGATGTTCACATTATAGTTGCATATTATGACTCCATAATGTGCTGCATCCATGCAACCTGTTTTCTCACAGATTCCATGGTGCATGGATTTCAAGCTTTGAGATTTAAATTCTTGCTTGGCTACAAAGCCTGCTGGAAGGATTCAGACAACAGCAGTCATCATTTGGTGCTCGATTCAGATTTATCCATACTTAGAATATAGCTAATGATATCAATGGAACTTGAGTTAGTTATGACAAAGGATTCAAGTCACTACTTATTTCTTTGTCATAGATGAACATGAAAAAAAATCCATTTTCATTCCCAATTGGGCAATGTTATGAGAGCTTTTGCACATTATTTCAAATATCTTTGCATTTTGGGATTTTTAATGAAAATTTTGCTTAAAAAGCACTTTGTACAAAAATACTTATTATTTAACATGTTACATTTCTCTGCAGTATTGTGAAAATACAACATTTTTGTAGAGAAGTTCAAACTGCAAAATTGCCAGCCAAGTCTGCAAAGTGATAATACCTTGGCTGAGCAATGCTTCAATCATTATAAAGCATTGTTTGCTGTTTCTACTGGAGCACAGTAATGGTAGAGTAATGGTTATGTGATATGAAGGAGTGAAACATTTTCCTGCACAAACTATGCATCCAGCACACACTTGTCACTGTATGCCAACATTTGAATTGTTCCAGAATTGTTTCCACACAGACTGCATTGTTCTATTTTAATATCCAATTGAGAGTCAGTCACAAATGAGACAGCAAAAAGCCAAGTCCACTGGGAAAGTTTTGACTTGCATAATTTTTCTGAACACACATATATGTTTTTAATTTCTACTATATTTACTGATATACATGGGAGAGAAATCTTAAGCTTTCTTAATGCTTATTTGTTTAGAAAAATAATTTGATTTAGAAAGACCTAGATGTGTCTGTTAGAGTGATGGTCTTGGGATTGGGAGATCTGTGTTGTTCTAGTCCTCACTGAGGCATGAAACTAAGTGGTTAACCATGGCCCATTCACTCTCTTTCAGCCCTCCCCATTTCACAGGGCTAATGTGAAGATAAAGTGAAGAAGAGGAAGACAACCATATATGCTCCTTTGAACACACTGGAGAAAATACAGGAATGAATTCACCCAAACCTTACAGAATTCCTGATAATTACTGGATACAGAAGACGAACACGAATACAGAATTTTCCAAAAGAAAACAAACACATCCAAGCTAATTTCAAAATGAACAACAAAACCTCTTTATAAAAGCCAAACATGTGTGTGATACTATCTATGACACTGACTTTTCCTGAGAAGCAGGTTTGAAGAAACGTGACAGAATGAGAGCACACACAGTTCAATTGAAGCAGCCAATTTCCCCATCAGACTTCAACTGCTTTATTTTTAAGTTACATGTTCAGTTTTGTCCAGGTCCCTTCTGAACTCTCTGAACTCTATGTAAGCACTGCAATGAATTCCTGTATGGATGTGATGGGATATAAAGTATTGTACACTGAATATTCCTGCAAAACGTCCTATGATTTGTTAAAAGAATTACTGTACACTGTTCCTTTTCTTATTATTAAAGTCTACAGTCTTCCTAACTAGCTACCTACATTGTGTAAACAGGACAAGAGGTGCTAAGTTTGCAGTTTTGGCTATGGGTCCACTGAATTTAAGGATACCTGACAAATCAAAGAGATTGACAGGGACCAGAACAGTTCAGACACCAAAAAGGGAGAGGACACTTACACTCCCAAAAGATAATTATAATTGTTACATTATCAGGATTAGCCAGGACTTAACCTGAGAGATCAATGCATTAATGTCCATTCAAGATACTGTTGCCTGCTGTCCCAGGATGGCTCTAGATACCAGACAGCCTCCTGGTTATGCCTGAGTGGACAGACAGGTAGATAGATATATTTCTAGGCACAACTGTGCATTTCCTATGGCACCAAGACCAGCAGAGTGCTCACTGCTCTAACATTGCTACCATCTCCCTTCTGCACAGAGATCAAATGAAGCCTAAAGGTTTGAAGGTCCTGTCTCGTCCAGGGGTTAGCTCCTCAACCCCACCCCCAAATTATTAGTATGACTCCCTATTATGTCTATACCAGCCTCCTTATTAAGTAATCTACTTTCTTGCCTACTGTTTCTCTGTCTTTGGTCTACACATGCAGAAAAATGAGAAAGTCAGCTGGACTCTACCAGTGTACATTTCAGGGGAATTCCTTTTAATGTAACGTTCTTTCATATGTATTTTTTAAAAATCCATGTAAGTTTTTTTTAAGAATTACAGAATGAAATATTCTAACTTCATCCTCTCTTTTCCACTAAACTTCATCTCCTATTTGTATGTGAGTTTGCATGAAATGATCATTTTGCCACCTCAGGAATTTATCTATCCATACTGCTGAATGTATACAGCAGACTTTTATTTTAGTTCCATGAATTGCCTCAGATCCTCTGCCTATAAATCCCAGCCCACTGCTAAACCTCATACCTTTCAAATGACTCAGTGTCGGAGAGAGATTTAGTTTCAATTTAATTTTTAAGCATTTTTTCTGAGGAGAAACAACAGACTAGAATGAACAAAGAATATGTCAATGCATATTCTGCCACAAATGCATATGTGGAGAAGTTATTGTGCAACTATGGGCATACCACTGGTAGTCCAGAGAAAAGAAACTGTTTATCTTACATGATTTGAATGGGGCACTGAAATATTCTTTGGTATTATAATTATGCCTATTGACCAAAAAAGTCACTTGTGAAGCAGGCCTTCATTCAGTGGCTACTAGAAGCTACTGCAGTATCTGCAAAACAGCAAAGCTATTTATATTCAACAAAGTTCAATTTTATCCATCCATTGCTTATATCAACAGATGAAGCCACAGAGGAAGAGGCAGAGCTGGACTATTACAAAGGTAAGAATTGTTGCATGCAAAACCTTTCCACCTTTGAAATCTATACACAAACGGATCAGATTAAACTCTCTCTGTAGCAAAAAGAGCAAAAACTATCTAAGGCATCTTCTTCCAATCTTGTAGCCTCCAGAAGTACTAGGCTGCAATTTTCAGAACTCCTCAATCACAGTGGGTTCCAGGCCAGAAGCCTGGAGAAAGGTGGATTAAAGTCAGACTCACATATTACTTGCTTGAGTTGTGTACCTATGTTTTTTAATAGGTACGGCTGCAACATATTGGGATAGATCCAAACCTAGCCATACAAAGTCTATAGGGTTTCAGTTAGTCATGACTAAGGGCTCATTCCCACTTAAATTTAACCTGCATTGCTATTCACTTTCGCTCCAGGTCAGTGAATTGATTCCATTCAATGCGTCGTTCCCACTATGGAAGCAGGTCTTTTCTTTATCCGCTTCTTTTTTGACACAATTGTCATTCCCACTAGTTTGTGCCCCTTCAAAATGCCTGTCAATCATATACGCATCATCAGTGACGCAACCAGCAACACATTCAAGAAAAGATAGGAGGGAGTCATGGGTGCCCTGGCCAGAATTCTCCCCTGGGATGCATGCATCCTTGCCTGTAATGGAAGACTCTCCCTCGGGATGCATGCAATTTTTTAAAATGACAGTATATGCACTCCATTGTCAGTCCACTCGCCTGGCTCACCACCCACAAGTAATTGCAAGTTATTGCAAATACAATGGAGCACATATACTGTCAATTTTTTTTAATAAGTGCACCCACAGGTCACACCACAAAACACAAAGGCAGCAGTGAAAGGGGGAAATGGCGGATTTCCCCAAAAACTGGTGAGGGATGTGCCAACCCTCTGCCACAGTACTCCCTCCCCTTCAGTTTAATGTGACTCAGGTCTGTCATTCCCACTTGCTGAACACGCTTGCTAATTGCAAAAAACTAGTATCTTAAAAGAGCATTTTTATTATTATTATTATTTGCATTTGTCTTGCTTCAAAGCGAGTCCAAATGATCACAGTCACATCTGAAACTGTTCAAATGGGGACGAGGCACATTTAAGGAGATCAGCAAATCAATGTAAATCATAGTGGGAATGAGCCCTAAATGTCTCTCCAAGTGTTCTTCTGAATGTGAAGGAGGATAAATTGGTGGGGTCATAGGTATGCATGTAAGCTCAGTGCCCAAGCATCCCCACTCATCAAGTGGAATAAGAGACTGGATACAATTACAAAGCTTCTGCAGTCCCAGTCACAAGATTTCTGTAAGCCTGTTCCACTCAATGTGGTTACTAAGGCCTTTGCAGATCTTCAGGGTCAACACTTTAATCCTTTCAGGTATATGAAGAAAGTGGGGCCCTGGGGTTGCATATATGATCATGTCCTTATTTAGCCCTCCAATGTGTCCTATAGATTTATTCTTCAGAGCACCACAACTATCTGCACATCAGTGTCAAGTGCATGCTTCAAGATAATCTCAGGTTTGCTGGCACAGAACATGTGGAAAGGCTATGCCTACATATAGAGAATGTCAAGAATAAATAGAGATAAATATTTGACAATAGGTAAATTTAAATCTACATTTAACATTCAGCTGTTAAGAAATGTGCAACATCCCTGAAGAGCTCAACTACATGGTGAAAGTTCATTTTAAAACTACTGCTTTTAAAAATAGATCAGAGCTGAAGCTCTGTTTTTTCATAAACTGGCAAGCTTAATAAATTCATACCTGTCCAGAGACCACACTGACACTATCAAAATTCAAATTTCCATTGGCCTCAGCTATGGCTGGGTTGGCGTAGCACATTGTTCCATTTATGGGCTTGAAGGATTCAACAGGAAGTGGAAGATTTGAGGGTGGTTTCAGTTCTTCAGGTTCAAAGTGGTTATGAGCAGTCTAAGAAAAACCAAATAAAATAAGTAGCATCAAAGACATTTTAGAATGACTATTCTACATGAAATATCACTTACACAGAAGACTGGCTTGTATCAGGAAAGAATATTTGTCCATATAGCCAATATATAGTCCATATTGTCTGCTCTAATTGATAGAGGCTTTCTGGACTAGCAGACAGAGGTTTTTCACATCCTCTGCTACTTGATAAGGATATGTCCGTTTCTCAGTTTGACTGCACTTCCCAGTTTCAATTTTACTGCATTTTTTCCAAATCCCACTTGTATTTTCCTCCAGTCCTTATTTCATTTTGAAATTATGAAGCTTCATTTTTGTGTGTGCAGGTAGAGTTTTTTTGCATGGAAATTGGTACACGATTTTCCTAATGTAAATGCACTTTTAATGCACTTTTTTCAACACAATTTAGTAAGCATTCTCCTCATTGACTAAAATGTGTCTGCAAGCATTTTTCATATATACATGTTTAGAGTTGTGTGTGTTTATTTGCATATAAATCAGAAAGGGAAGGGAGGATCCTGGTTGACTGTGGCTTCTTCTCAGTGATGGGAAGATATCTGCACACTTTTGTTAATAGTCTCACTGACCACAGGCTAGATAAATTGTGTTAAAAGTAGTAAATAAAAAAGTATTTCCCATCCCTGTTACTTTATGTTTAATTTGAAATGTCAAGAGTTGAAATCTATGTGCAAAGTATGTGCTCTACCACTAATACAAGGGTCTCTCTCCTGAAGTCTAAACAATACTTCCCTAGGTCAGCACACTGCCTAGACAGAAGAAAGTGTGTGGACCTTATTTGTGTTCTACAATGGATCTGCTTCCACATGTATCTGTGAAGAAAGAGCGATAAATCCAATGTAGTCCTTACTGTAGAAGACCTTTGACAAAAAGGTCCCAATTCCTTTCAATGGAGTGAAACAGATGCGCAGGGAGAAGCGGCCAGAAGCCACTCCCAATCCAATCACCCCAGGACCACAGCGACCACATGCTGCAGTCCCGAGGGCACCTGCTGCCATGATCCCAAATGGATCATGGAAAGGAGTGAAAAATATTAGGTCCTTTTGGGCTGGCTTTGGGCCACCTTAGGAGGTCCTGCACAACCACGGGGTCACTTCCGGCCACTCCAGGGGGCATGCATCATCTAAACGCCACACCCCTGGAGCAGCTGGAAGGCGCTCCCATCTGCCCATCTGTTTTGGGCCAATGAGCTTATTCTGGTATAATTATTTCAGCCCAAATTATCCAAATGTCACATTCATGTATATATTTCCATGTAAGTGAAAATGGTGTTGTTAATGTACTACTTTGATGTACTACTTTAATTATCTACTTCAAATATATAATATGTACTGTGGGGAATAGGAAATAGTTGCTTTTAGTTAAGATTCTTCTCTGCATTTTGGGCTTGATGAGGAAACATCTATCATTTGCTTTAGCTCTTGACTTAAACCAGGGATTTAATTCTGGCCCTTCTTATAAAGTTTTGGCCTTTGGATTTTAACTACTAGAAGCCACAGCCAACATGGCTGAGGATAAGGGAACACAGGGGTTATCATCTCAAACACTTGGAAGTCTAAACCTGTCCTGGTTTAAACTTAACAGTTTTTAGGCCTTAAATTCTGTCTAGTTCAATAAATATATTGAACTCAAAAAATCAAAAGTAGCCAAAATATGAACATTTTTTTTATCTTATAAACCTGTTACCTACTTACATGGCTGTAGGTCTTCAGTATCATTTTAAGAACTCTTTCCACAAAGAAGAGGATGTAGAATCCACCAAACACAGCAACTGCTTTTTCAATGTAGTTATCTATTTTGGGATCAAATCCAAATGCCTAAGGAGAAAATGAGACAGAGAATGCAAGCCACACACAATGTATGTACTTTGTTAGAAAAACAATATGAAAGATATAGAAGTGTCTGTCATGAGCTAGGAGCTGCAAGTCTGGGACCTGGAGGAAGAGTCCAATGAGGAGGCTGAGGAAAGGACCCAAGCAAGTGTTCCAGACAAGGAACAGCCTGCGGTTGCAGGCTAAGCAGCAAGCAAGCTCTGATTAGAACCAGCTGGTGTCAGGCTATTTAAGAGCTGAGTTTGCCTAAGGACTTGCTGGAAGCAATTTGTCTGCTTCTTGGCCAGCATGCCTGTCCCTGAAACCTGTTTCTAGAGTCCTGCATTTCTACTTCAGACTTCCTGGCTTCTTCAATCTTTGGACCGTGTTGACCTTGATTCCTGTTGCTTTCCTTGACTTGGACTGCTTGACCAATGCCTTTCTGTTGATGGACTCTCACAGGCAAGGACACTTTCAAGCTGTTTATAACTCACTGCCTTGCCTTCATTATTAGTTGGTAGTTCCTTCCAAACCAGGCAGTGTGGGTGTTTGGTGAACCAGGACAAGAAGTATTCATCTCCAAGTAAATCACTCTAATAAAATCTAATAAACCTGTACTCCCTGTTCTTCTATCTACAACCACATGTAAAAGCCATCATGGCATAGCAGTCAGATTAACACTGTAAAGATCCAGGTTTAAATCCACCATTCAGCCATGAAAATCCCAGTGGGTCCTTGGACCAGTCACTACCTCGCAGCCTTATCTCACAGGATTGTTGTGAGGATAAAAATAGATAGAGATTAAAAACCATGCTCTGAGCTCTTTGGGAGGAAAGGAAAAATATAGTGAATGAATAAATGGTTATAATAATAATAATATACAAGAGAGGCTGCATGCGCTCTGCTTGCATGATCACTGCTTTGAACTTGCCATGTTTAAGAACTTAAAAGGAGACATGCTGATCCAGGCCAAGGGCCTATTGAGTCTAGAACATCATTCACAAGTAACCAATACATTGTCTGTGGAAAGCCTGCCAACAGAACACAGCTACAAATGTTCTGTATGCCCTAGCAACTGATACATAAAAAATAAACACTTGCATTTTTTTTCATTTTCAGTATCCTTGGTACATCATGACTTCATTTTTTAAAAATGTGTAAGATTTCAAGACTTTTCACAAAAATTTAAATCCTGTGCAAATATTACATTTTGGAGTTTTGCACACACAAAAATACAATGGTTTTCCAAAACTTTTTTTCCACAAAAACAATGTATTTTGTACAAATGAAATTTTCACCAAAAAAGATGCAGAATGAAAAAGTTCATCAAAAATATGCAAAATCTCATAAACTTCACCCATAAGAGAACAGTTTTGAAATTTTTTGTTCTTGCATGTGAGAACAAAATAAATAAGGATTTACACCTTTAAGAGCCATATTGCCTCTGATTGTTTATTTATTACAATATTTATTTATTATTTAAATATTCTGCCATTTATTGTGATATCTTACAATGGCACACAATTAAAATGATATAAACAATTTAAAGCAATTCCAAATAAAGATAACTGTAATTTTGTGAGACATGGGAGCTAGGCTGCCACAACAAACTACAATTCCAAGAATTCTATAGCATTGAGCCATGGTAGTTAAAGTGGGGTTAAACTGGATTACTTCTGCGGTGTGGATGCAGCCTAAAAGAGAGCAATGTTTGTGCCAAATGGGTATCCAAGAGGAAAGCATTCCATTAACAGGATGCCATGGCAGAGAATGCCCTTTCCCATATTCCTCCATGATATATCATTCCTGTACAGAGCACACCCTCACCAGCAAATCTTAGTTCTCAAGCACATATATCTAGGGAGAGGCACTCCTTCAAGCATATAGAGAGAGGCCTCTGATTCCTCCTACTTCAGTTATTTCTTCCTTACCTCTGGGATCAGTTGAAAAATTGCATTCGAGAAGAGGGTTCCAATGGCCAAACCCACAAAGTATGTTAAAATCTTGGGGAAATAATCCTTCTTCAAAAGGGGAGTTAAAACCAAGCCAAGAAGTGCAGCAAAGTTGATTATGGTCACTGCAAGGAAACCAAAGCCCCACACTGTAAAGAAAGAAAAGCACAATTAAATATTAGCTATGTTTAAAAAGAAGAGTACTCTTTGATGGATCATTTGAAAACGAACTGGTCTCACAGCCAAAATACTTATATATTGGTTGTAGAACCAGAGAAATCAGAAGGTAATATTTGAGAAAGTCAGAAACCAGATTTGAAAAATGATGTTTGTGCCTTTAATTCTTGCATGTGCTGACCAGTAGGAGGGGAGAGAAACCCCCCAAAGCTCTGTGGTTGCAATATAACTGGATTTCTTGAGGCAATTTTAACTTATAAAGCAGAGGAAATGTGTCAATATATCTGCTAACCTGAACAGGAGGGATATTATATGATGCTAAAGGGATTACATTTTTTACATTTGTAACTAGAATGTGTTCATATTTCCTACCATAAAATCTAAGAGCAGCACATTATACCCCAAATGAAAATATAAAGCATCATCTTTTTACCTTGCATCTCACATTGTTCCACATTTCCTAAGAGCTAAATTCGTCTAAGGACAACCAAAGCAGTACAAATTTAGCAGAACTGTGAACAAGGCAGTACATAATTCTAGTGCTGTTGTTCAGGGAAACTACACTGTTAGAAATCTCTGGCAGAAAATTGTAAAATACCTCAGCAAATTACAAATCATAGGATTCTGTTAGATGGACGCTCTGCAGTTAAAGTGATATCAAATTGCAAAACTGTATAGTGTGGATGGTCAAGTCAGATACGGCGATGCTCTTTCAGAGCCCTTTCTAATAA
>CM034708.1:24828413-24860027 GCA_020142125.1 Phrynosoma platyrhinos
GATGAGTCCTTCCTGAATCTTCGTTTACGAAGAAAAGCCAGAGAGATAATGTGGATGGTGGCAGAGCCCAGAAGCTGAGAGCCAGCCAGAGCATGATATTTTCTACAAAGTTTGCCCCTCATGTGTTGAGTCTTCTCTTATCAACTATAGAGATATGAAGGTGGGAGAGGGAGAAGATTTTGGAGAAAAAACAGGGCGTTTTTTTCCTAAAGCCTTTTTCCAGAAAAATTGGAAAAACCGAACTGAGGGAAAATACTTTTTTTAATATTTTCCTTTGGGATAATGAACAAAATGTTTGCGGTCTTGATATTTTTACTCCCCCAAAGTTATTTATAAAAACTATATAAAAGAAAATCTTTTATGTAAGACAATCTTTGATATGTAATCATTGCAATTCCTAATCTTGGTATCCTCTCCTCAGAATACTTTAATGTCTGCTTCACACTACAGATTCTAGAAGACCGGAGAAGATAAAATATTTTTTCTGTTTTATTAATGTTGTTGGTTTCTTCTGTTTTTATTGTTGTTTTTGCTTGCTCCTAATAAAGTGGCAAAACCAAACAGGTTCTTTACCATTCAAAACCTTGTAGTTCCAGCTATAACAATAAAAAAAAATTAAAAGGAATTCAGTTTTTAACTACCATGTGACCGAACTATACTTTTAATTTACCAAACATGATGATTTTATGCCCCCAAATTGTATTATTGTATCATACTATGTGTTTAACACATTTTATGTTCCTAAAATAAAGTGATTTTCAATCTGTAAAGCATAAGAAGAGACAAAAACTGGAAAGCACCCAATAGAATCTACAGGAAAAGTGAGACACACACAATTTGCAAAGGATACAAGTATCACATTTTTCCCAAAAATTCTGGCTCACATCATGCTCAGTATTAATGATGCTATACATCAGATGTGGGAGGGGATCATAGAATCAAAGAGTTGGCAGAGACCACAAGGGGCATCCAGTCCAACCCTCTGCCATGCAGGAACTCACAATCAAAGCATTCTCATGAGATGGCCATCCAACCTCTGTTTAAAGACTTACAAAGAAAGTCTAGGTCCCCCACCAAAGAAGGGATAGATGCTTCCTTAGTCAGCATTCAGCTCTCCAGTGCCTCAGAGCTCCTTCAGGTGGTGCAACTGCCTGAGTTCTTCAATGGGTTTGGAGTGGAAGTCAAATCTGGAGAAGTCAAATCTGTAGCCACAACTACAGAACTCCACAAAGAATGATGCAAGAGTTCAGCCTCTGGTTTGTTTGGGGTTTTTTTCCCACAAAAAAAGGAGGGGGGATTTATTTAGGAAATCATCATTTCTAGAAGTATTACAGTTCCAATCATTACCAGTTGGTTAATTTACCAGGGAAGATTGAATCAGATCTCAATTGAAATCACATTTCCTATGCAAGGTAAGCAAGGTATTTCCTATTACAAATGTCAGGTGCATGGGGAAGCAATTCTAAGAAGAACCACGGTGGAGGAAAAGGATGAAAGTTCAACAACCACCATGTCACAGTCCCAGTACACTCTCACCCACCCACTGTCCTGCCCCAGGTAGTTAACAAAGTCCACTATGAAAAGGCAAACTATGAAAAATATCACATCTGGGTTTGTTCCTGAGAAAGATCAAAATGGAAAAATAAAGTTATAGAACAGGAGTCAGCAACCAACGCCCCCCGGGCTGGACCCGGCCCGCCAAGGCCTTGGAACCAGCCCGTGGCCGGTCCTGCCGCCGCTGCCACTGCTGTTGCACGCAGGCATGGGCACCATTTTGGAAACCAAAATGGCGCATGCAGGCGCATGATGGCGGGTGCCGTTTTGGAACCAAAATGGCACCCGCCATCGTGCGCATGCGTGCGCAAGCGCGGGCACCATTTTGGAAGCCAAAATGGCACCCTGTGCCGTGCACACATGCACACGAAGGTGGGAGTTGTGCGCATGCGTGCACGCGCCCAGCACCATTCCCCCCCCCTTCAGCCCACTGGCAAGAAAGGTTGCTGACCCCTGTTATAGAATATAGAAAAAGAAAAACAATGATGAAATGACAAACTGAGAGCCTACTCTGAAGGCCTGTAGCTTGTAATACTGCAATACTGACTCAGACCTTCTCAGTAGAGGATTCTTGAAACATTCTTACATGTAGTTACTGGGCAGCAAATTCCACTAAACCCATGAGGAACCTTACATGTATCCAAGTATCATGGCATATGGACTACTATTTTATTTTTATTACTATTCACTTATATCCTAACTTTTCCCCCCATATTGAGATTCAAGGCAGATTACAAATTATTAAAACCTGTACAAATTAAAAGCATATAAAGTCATACACAGAGAGAGAGAGAGAGAGAATTGTGTCTCCACATTTGCAAGTTAAGCGTTTGCAGATTTAAATATGTGGATTACTGTATTTGCCACCACAACCACTGCTGCTTTATGACACTTTTAACAGGTAACACTTTTAACAGATAACACTAGGAGGTAATCAGACTGGGGAAGTGGATTCCTGAGTAGACAACCGGCCACCGAAAAAGCTATGCGTGACCCTGATTTCTGTTACAGTTATTTTAATTTATTTGTCATCTGTTGTTTATCTGTTATTTTTAAGTGTGTTTTAAAATATGACTGTTTAATTGTATTTTAGGGGGGTGGGCTATTGGGAGATAGGATTGTATGTTTTATCGTGTAAGCCACCCCGGAGAGGCGGGATACAAATAAATGATGATGATGATGATGATGATGATGATGATGATGGGCCTGGCTGATTGGGGCCTAAAGATACTCATGGTTTTTCCATTTCTGCGGGAGTCTTGTGCTTCTTGGTAGTGGTGTGCCTTCAAGTTGTTTCCAATCTATGGCAACTCTAAAGCAAATCTGTCATTGGTTTTTCTTGGCAAAATTTGTTCAGAGGAGGTTTGCAATCACCGTCCCCTGAGGCTGAGAGAATGTAACTTGCCCAAGGTCACCCAGTGGGTTTCACGGATGAGCTGGGAGTCCAACCCTGGTCTCCAGAGTCTTTAGGCCTTTGCAGACTGCCAGAAATAGTGCAAATTGAGTCCACTTTAAGGGTTAAGGTTAGGGTTAGGGAATCATGGAACTGTATTTTATTGTGGCACCAGAGCTCTCTGACAGAGAAGGCTCAATATCTCAGGAAAAAAACAATTCCCATGACTCCCTAGCACTAACCCTAACTCTTAAAGTGGACTCAATTTGCACTATTTCTGGCAGTCTGTTAGCTGCCTTAGTCCAACACTCAAACCATTATGCCATACTGGTCCCCCCAAAAAATTTGAGGGTCAACTGTATATACATAGTTGCACAATCTAAAGAATTAAAAACATTTAAAGTTCATTAAAAGAAAGGATATAAAAAGTCAACAAAACAGCACACCATTAAAGTGCTTGTCTATTTAAAGGGAAGCAAATATGTAAACATTTTCAAGCAGACCTTTATAAGCATTTCGTCATTGACTCTAGCAAGTAATGTCAGGCATCAATAGTAAAAGAAGCAAATGAAAAACTTGATAAGAAGCTTCAGAAAATCTCTTAATAAATGTGATCCTAATAATTACAACGAATTATAGTTTTTGAGAGGCTTTGAGGGTATACGGTAGCACTGTCTTTTCTCATGTACATATACATTCATTTACCCTGAAATACATCCAAACAGATTGTTCAGGGACAAGAAAAAAATTACATCACTGCGGGCTATCACTATAATAAACACCTCAAAATGAGGTTAAATGGCTCAAAGCACGAAGAGAAGTTTCTGGGGAACTATAGGCCATTTGGGGCAAAATATGAGACACACACACACACACCGAATTTGGATGGGGGCAGAGAGACCTTCTGGGTGCAAATGGACTTGGAGTGCTACTTGTGGCACATGGGCAAACCTTTCCCAATACAGTCATCCCTCCCAATTCATAGGGGCTCTGTTATGGATACACACATGCCATGAATCAGGAAAAATGCAAATATTCAAGTCCTATTGAATAAAATAGTGACATATGCCCACACATGCTGCCATGGGCACGTGCACCATTTTGTTCCTCCTGGTTTCCCAGCCACAGAAACTCAAGACCACAAACGGAAAGTCAGCAAATCTGAAGGGACGACTGTATATAAAATATAAGAAGGTATAAAATATAAGAATAGTATAAAATATAAGAAGGCTAATATTCATGAGCAGAGCAACAATGAAAAAAACAACTATGTGAATACTTATCTAGTTGGAAGGTTCCCCTGGAAAGTCATTATATACAGATTCATATCACTGCAAAGGTAGATCGTAATCATAATGGAAATCCATGTGAATGTACATCATGAGAAAAGGGCCAGAATGCCCTGGGATTCATTAGAGTTCAGCAAGCCCCAACAAATCAGATATACCATCATATTACTACCCTGCATTCCTGTTGTTACATGCCTCCGCTTCATATGAGAGTGACATTAGCTTCATACTCCAGATCATGGGGAGGAAATCTCTGGCCCTAAAACTTCTGTCCTACAATTTCCACCAGCCCCAGCCAGTCTGGGCAATAATATGGGACTGTGTAAGCTGTAGCCCAAAACATCTGGAGAACCAAAGGTACCCCATCATGATCATGATCAGGGGTAGGCAACCTAAGGCCCAGGGGCCGGATGCGCCCCCCCTGAAGCCTTTGGACCGGCCCCAGGCCGGTCCTGCCACCACTGCTGCCGCCCCCCGCTGCCCGCCATTACAATATTGATTATTGTTGTTATTACTTGTTCTTGGGGTTTTCTTGGCAAAATCTCCACAGGGGTTTTGCCATGGCTTTTCTGGGGCTGAGAGTGTGCATGCATATATATTTTTTAATTTTTTAATTTTTTTATTTTTATTTTTATTTATTTATTTATTTTTGGTGCTTCAGCCTCCCAATTGTCTGAGGGACAGCAACCCGGCACCCAGCTCAAAAAGGTTGCCTACCCCTGATCATGATAATTAATCAATCTTGTATTCATAGTTGCATTTCTATTAATAGTTACATATTTTGCTTGTAATTAATTCTTAATACATAAGTACTTGGTAGCAGCTATTATGTATTAATATAGAATAAAATGTAATGGGTACATATCATCATCATTACTGTTGTTTTATGTTTATAGTCTGTCTTTCAGAATATTCAGAAAAGCTGAATCCTATAAAGCTCAAAGTCCATATCATACAAAAGTTAAAATATGATTAAACTATCAATAGAATTAAAAGCAATTAAGAGTGTGACCATTAAAAACAACAACAAATAGACACTGCAGCACATTTTTGAAGTCTCTTTCTCCATGAGCAATCAGTTCTCAAAAACCTGCTGAAACAAAAAAAGTCTTCACCTAAGAAAGATAGGAAGTAGAGTATCGGCCTGCATCTACACTGCAGAATTAATGCAGTTTGACACTACTTTAACTGCCATGACTTAATGTATGGAATTCTGGGATTTGTAGTTTTATGAGCTATTTAGCCTTCTCTATCTGAGAGCTCTGGAGCCACAACAAACTACAAATCCCAAGATTCCAGAGGATGAAGCCATAACAATTAAATGCAGTGGCAAAATGGATTAATTCTGCAGTGTAGATGCAGCCCGATATTCTGCTTCCTATCCTTCTTAGGCAAACTTCTCCCATGTTCACCTATGCTGTGAGCAACCCATGCTAGGCACTGGTTCTCATTCATCAACCAGATGCTCAAATAGCCACTGCAGCACTTCTCACATAACCTGATGTCTTGCTACATGGAGAAGTTTGCGTCATCTGTGCAACTGTATTTAGCAACTAGATGGCTGGATGTTGCTGGATCAGTAGTCACTGTGGCTGCTTCATAACATGTTCCTATAAAAACACTGAGTCTCTCTTCCCTTTGAAGAGACAGAGTATATGATTTGCAAAAGGTCCCAGGTTGAATCCCTGACATCTCCAGTTAAAAAGGTTAAATAGCAAGTGATGTGAAAGATCACACCTAGAAAGCCATAGCCACTTAAAGCAGACAATAATTGACTAATGGACAGGAAGTCTTACTGACCCAAGAGAATTTCTTCTTTTTTTCGGCTTCATTTCCCAGACCTCTCAGCCAGCACAGAATGCTGACTGAGAGATTCTGGAAAATGTAGGCCAAAATAGTAATTTTTTTCAAGCATTGGCTCATTTAATATAAAACAGTTTCCTATGTTCCTGCATCCATTCAACACTCAGAGATGAAAGTTGTTAGCCCATGAGCAAACCACCTCACTATTGAGGCACCAATATATCTAACAATGCAGATCCAAATGAGGATTAATCTCATGGCTACAGCAATGTAAATGAGCAATACCTTCTGTGGGAGATGGTTTTGAGTTGCCTTTGGATGTAGATTTTTCACAAGGGTGAAAAATTAGCTGTTGCAAGACAGCAGGACATATTGTAGAGAAGCTGGATGCTGTCACCTTGGTACTGTTTGACATGCCATGCACAGAAAAGATGTCTTCAGCTGACATACACTGCAACAGAATAGGAAATTTGAGGTAATCTGAGAAAGGAAATGGAGATGTCATTTGTGAGATCAAACAAGGCTAGAGAAATCTGGCTACAGAAGATTGTGATGCTTCAGTTTTCAAAGCAAACCTAAAACATTTTGATATTTAGTTACACTATAAAGTTATTCAGAAACATATCTTTGGAAAAGTGCCTTATGCCTCCTAGGCAGACTTTTCCATAAACTTGGAAATGTTACTTTGGGGACTGAAATTTCCAGAGGCTTCCAGTTAGGTTCATGATCACCAGCTAAGTTGGCTCAAAGGTTCAAAAAAAAAAAAAAAGCACTGTTTCTCCAAATCCCACCTGAGTTATCATCCCACTTCACTTTATTTGTCTCACCATACTCCCCAACTGTCCCAATTTGGCAGGGTCAGTTCTGATTAATCCTCTAACATCCCATTTTTTAAAGTATGCATTTATTTCTACACAGATATGCATTTCTGTAGACATTTTAGATCAGCGGTTAGCAAAGAACAACCCCTGCTTCCCCCAGGACTGTTTTTGCTTCCAAGGTCCACTGGGGTTTAGGAAAAAATTAAATTTGTTCTGGGGGTGTGAGAATAAATTTACCTTGTTTTCAACCTCCCCTGGGCCCTCTTGGTTCCAGAGGAGGCTTTTTAAAGTAGAAGTATCCTGAAAGTGACTTTCAAATTGCTCCCTATTGTAAACAAACAAACAAACAAACACTCTCCTGAGCCTAAAAGGCAGAGGAAGGGTACAAAAATGTCCCACTTTGGGGGACAAAAAAATTATTGAACGTTTTTACAGTGGGGATACAGCTCTCTAAGGTCTCCTGGGGAGGCCAATGTACCCTTCAAACCTCCAATTCCACAGTCAACTCCATTTCCCATTTTATCATTGACTAATGTTTGTGTGTATATTTTTGAATACACTTTCCAGTTATTTGCATTTTTTAAATGTATGCATGACTTTGTGCATACAAGACATACTGCAAATCTCACTAAAGTTTGAATTTCTGACAATGGATATTCTTTGTCTTACAAGCCTCAGAATCTGTAAAATGTTTAACTGTGGGAAGGATCCTGAAATTTCCAAAATTCTTTTCCCTCTCTAGCTTAACTTACAATCAAAAGAGTTATTAATAAAAAAATAAAAGTAAAGTACTCTACTGAAATATTTACTTTCATAAAAATTCAAATGTTTACCAGAACTGGACACTAAAAGGTGTGGCTGGAATCCTGAGCCATTACTGTTAATAAGCTTTTTCAGCTTTTTCAGTTTCCTGGAGATGGAGTTTCATTAAAACACTGATGATGAAAATATTTCTTCATCAGTGCTATTAATAGGAAGTCAAACAGACTGTTACTGCTCTTGGTGGTTTTTATTCTGAAGCCTTACATACACTGACTGAGATTCTTTCAGTAAAACCTGAATATCAATATATGTATTATTATGAATTCCCTAAATATATTCAAGTAATTTTAAAGCTTCAATAATTATTTAATTATAAAATATGTTGTTTGGATAAGCTTGCACTGTCTACTCAAAATATTTTAATTTCCATTGTTCCAATGTAACATATTGACAATTTAGATGGCTACCATATCATATTTAAAATTCTGTGACATGTACAAAATAAAAAATAATGTACTCGGCAAATTTGGGGAAAGGAGAAATTTAGGAGATTAGTGCACTCATTTTAAAACACCTTATTCCCAATGGGATAGAGGCACTTTTAAAGTTACAAATGGGTCTTATCGCATTCACCCATGGATGGGCAAACGCAGCTTGGATGCCAGCCGGGCTTATTTTGCAGCTTTTCAAAAAGGGATTTTCCACAGAATAAGCCTGGCTGGCATCCTGGCTGTATACAGGCTGCATTTGTCCAGCCATGGGTGAATGCAATAAGACCCATTTGTAAATTTAAATGTGCCTCTATCCCATCGAGAATAAGGTGCTTTTAAAAGTGTGCTAATTTCCTTACTCTCTCAGCCTTCTTCTCTAGTTTGCATGCTTTCTGCCTATTTCTTTTCTCCTTTCCCCTTTCTTCCTGGGTCTTATTTAATTTTATACCATACAATTAGCCCTCCATATCCATGGATTCTTTATCAATGTATTCAACCATCCACAGCTGGAAAACACTGGGCGGAGGGGGGGGAGGAGGATATAATTTTCTAGAAGCAAACCTTGATTTTGCCATTTTACATAAGGGACACTATTTTACTATGTCTTTGTATTTAATGGAATGAGCATCCACAGATTTTTGTAACCATGGAGTGTTCTGGAAACAACTCCCAGTGAGCACCAAGGGCCCACTGTATTCATAGACATATCAACACACCCTCGAACTATCTCGATTTAGCAGAAACAATCCTGTGTATTTCCAATTTTTCAGCTGTTTTTATTATCCCAGTTTGTCTCACCTTCTCTCTGCTTACTTCAACTGCTGCAAACTGAGTTAAAGGACAAAAGCAATTTGCATTCAATTAACTCAATAGAGGGGAGATTCTGACATTCCTCTCCTCCCTTCTGAGTTAACTGAGTAAAATTTGAAGCAATTGAAGTAAGGTCATTTTGTAGCAATTACTACAGTAAATTTGCAGCAACTGAAAATGATAACAAAGTGGAAATGAGGAAGGAGCAGAGAGAAACAGACATTTTAAAAGTAACTGTAAAACTGGGACAGTAGAGGATTAAAGTTATTGTCCCTGGCAAATTGGTGGGTACTGCATACAAACCAAACGTATTTATAGTAGTGATACAGAAGTTTCACAATTTGGAAGCGAAGTAAGGTCAACCTTGGTTGATACTTGGATGGGAGGCTGCCAATGAATACCAGGTGCTATAGTCTATAATTCAATGGAAGGTACTGGCAAAACCACCTGAGTAAGAAAACCCTATGAAAAATTTATGGTGTTGTCATAAGTTGAGAGGTGACTTGAAGGTGCATACACACACAGAAGACATAAGGTGACTCAACCAGTGGCCATACAGGTGCATATTTGAATGATCTAATTACTATTTGTGGGGGGTTGGATTATTCCATAATATTTCATAATATGCCTGCTATGATGTCTGTCATCCAATCTATCTTCTGTTGTTTGCTACGCCTTTTAAAAAAAAGTAAATGTCTTGCATATGAAGTATTATGAGATGAATCAGTGTTCAACAATAAAGATATTATCACTTGCCATAGCATTGCATTTCAAAAAAGTTTAAAATGAATGGGGGGTAGTTCTGGAGAGACCTACAAAGAGAAAAAAAAGGGTAATGAGCAAAGAGAGACAGTGTGGTGTAGTGGTTGGGGAATTGGACTATGACTCTGGAGACCAGGTCCGAACCTACTCATGGCTGGCCTCAGGCAAATCAGTCTCTCACAGTCTCAGAAGAAGGTAAATGCAAACACCTTGTGAACAAATCTTGCCAAGAAAACCCCATGACAGGGTTGGATTGCCTTAGGGCAGTGGTGGCGAACCTATGGCACGTGTGCCAGAGGGGGCACTCAGAGCCCTCTCTGTGGGCATGCATGTTGTCACCCCAGCACAGAGTTCACCAGAGTTCACTACTAGAAAGCCAGAGGGATGTGGCACTTTGCGATAAATAAGTAGGTTTGGGGTTGCAGTTTAGGCACTCAGTCTCTAAAAGGTTCACCATCACTGCCTTAGAGTTGCCATAAGTCAGAAATAACTTGAAGGTACACCACAACAACAACAACAACGAGCAAAAGAAAAGTGCACATACAGTAGTGCCTTACAAAGCAGTGAGGTTGTAATCCTAAACACATTTACCTAAGATTAAGCACCACTGAATTCAACAAGACCTACTTTTTAGTAGACATGTGCAAGACTACATGGAATAACACAAAAAGTAAACTGACTGCCCTTCAACTTATTTGAGTTCCAGAACAAATATTTTACTCTATAGGACAGGGGTAGGCAACCTTTCCCCTTTAAGGGCCGAGGGACTTCAGCTATCCCATGTGATAGGACCCAGCTGCAGCGCGAATTAGCCTTCAATTTGGAGAGGTAAGCGGGGGCTTTTAAGACGTGCAATAATCTCTATATTCAATGCCTTGCAGAAGTATTCACGCACCCTTTGACTTTTCCACATTTTACAACCTGACACTGAAATTGATTTAGTTGGCATTGTTGCCACTTGATGTATACAAATTACTCAATACTATGCAAAATAGGTAAACAAAAAGAAACTGGCATGAGATCTTCCATGTGTAACCCTCCTGTGTTTTCCTACTATTTCTTCTGTCTTTTTTATTACCGTAGAACAGGGATGGGGACCATACTCCCCTCCAAATGTTTTTGGACTACAAATGTCAAAAGTCCTAGCCAACTTAGCTGATGGTGAAAAATGCCAGAAGTTTCAGTCCAACAACATCTGGAGGGCTGCACAATTCCCACCCCTGCCATAGAAAATCCAGTAAGGAGAGATACAAAGAATAATAGAATAACACTTTTCAACTGGCAATACTGGTAGGAACCATGCATCTGGAATCACCCCTTATCACAAATGTGTCAAACAATGTAGCCTTAACACTAACACTGTATAGCAAGGGTGGGCAACTGTGTACCTCCAAAAGTAGTGAAACTTCAACTCCCATCAGTACTCACCAACACAGCCAATGGGAGAGATGCTAAGAGTTTCAGTCCCACAAATGTGGACCACAGGTCCATAGTTACTCAGCTGTACTCTGTAAGATGAGTCAGATCCAGGCACAAAGTTTCATCCAGCCAGGTTTCTGCAATACAGAAATTACTGGCAGCCTCATCCAAATGTCACCATGGCCAAAAATAACAGGACACAGATCTGCAAACAAATATACTATACATGATCCAATGGGCAATCTGTTTGAACTGAATATACTGAATATTGTGTGGTATGTTTCCATGTGTTCCTTTCTGTAACAAGCCCAGACAGTTGGATTCTGTGTCATCTAATATTAATGGCAGCCTTTCTTAAAAGTATCTTTAGACGAAGTAGCCATCCATAGGCACTAAGGAATTTTTCAGGGTAATATATCCCAAAAGATGAAGCTTATAAAACATAAAGTTATCAGCTATTCCCTCATTAGGACATTTTAACCACTACATGGGTTCTGGAATGTGAACATTTGAACTAAGGGCCTTTGCAGGCTGCTAGAAATAGTGCAAATTGAGTCCACTTTAACTGCCCTGGCTCAATGCTAGGGAATCATGGGAATTGTATTTTTTTCTCAGACACTGAACCTTCTCTGTTAGAAAGGTCTGGTGCCACAATAAACTACAGTTCTCATGATCCCCTAGCACTGAGTCAGGGCAGATAAAGTGAACTCAATTTGCACTATTTCTGGCAGTCTGCAAAGGCCCTAAGTTTAGTATTTTTCCATGGGCAAACTGAGCTGTAGTTGTTTAGCTTTTTTCCATAGGCAATCTGAATTTATATTTCTAAAAATGTAATGTTTCAATCCTCTAACCACACACATCAACCTAGGTCCCACCAAGTTAATGGTGTATACTTCTGAGTAGAAAGCTGTAGGCTTATACTGTAGATCTTGTTTTCATCCCACAGGAAAAAAAGGTGGCTGGCAGACTACTACATTTATTATGTCACAAGTTTTCACAGACTAGAGTCCATTTCATCAGATGCATTAATAGTTATTCTCAGTCACAGTGTATACTACATAGCCATTGTATTATCTATCACCTGTTACTGCTATTTTGAAGAACCACTATGTTTATTTTGCTCACATTCAAACAAATAGTAACAAATTGTTACTATCTATACTTCAAGCACAGGGGTCGGCAACCTATGGCCCGTGGGCTGTGTGCGGTATGCAGAGACCTTGGGACCGGCCCATGGCCGGTCCGGTGCCACCGCCGCCACCACTGCTGCCCTGCACACTGCGCATAAGTGCGGCAGCCATTTTGGAAGGCCGCAGCGCACATGCACCAGCCGAATTCCCTGGCACCCAGCTGCAGCCTTCCAAAATGGCACCCGCGCTCTCGCGCATGCATGCACAAGCGCAGTCACCATTTTGGAAGGCCCAACGGTACCGTGCGCATGCGCATGGTGCAGTTGGCCTTCCAAAATGGTGCCCCACGCACACGCGCATGCAAACAACAGCGGGCACTGGGCGCATGCACGCACAGGGGGAAAGCACGTGTGCACGCCCGGCCAGCCCCCACACCATTCCCCCCCGGCCCCCCGGCAACAAATGTTGCCGACCCCTGTTCTAGCATTTCATTTCTCTCTGAATCCACTACTTGTAATCCCTGAAGGAGTGAAGATCAGAAGTATGAACATTACATTTTATGCACCCTGTTCTTTAACTCTGAAACTCCCATATCTTTCTCTGCCATACACATACTATAATACCCAGCATATCACAAAGTATGCATTACATGACCAAAACACATTTTAAAGGAAATTATAAAGCTCCTTATTGAAATAGTTCTGAAATCACAGAAAAAAACAGCCAGAGCAGCCTCTCCTAATCTTAAAGACCAAAGGCCAACTGAAAAAAAAGTTCTAGCTGCCTGCTGGAAACTCAGAAGGGAATTCCCTGATCAAAGTATTGCTCCAGAAAAAAGGCCTATTTTATGTACCCACCAGCCTAGCCTCTGGGGATATTAAATTTTTGTCAAGCTCATTGTGGAGGAAGTAGACTTTCTGATATTCTGACCCCAAGTCATTTATGTTGTAGGTACAAGTCTTTAAAACAGAAAGAAGGGAATGAAGGGTTTTTGTTTGTTTGCCTGCATTTTACATTCATCCCGAGATCCAATCTGATCTTGGAAGCTAAACAGGGTCTGGCTTTCTTCAGCCTGGCCTACCTTATAGGGTTGCTGTTGCGATGATAAAATGCTGAAAAGGAAAGCTATATATGTCATGCCAGCCTTCTCTCAGTATAGAGAACAGGAAATATAAATTTAACTAATAATAATAATAATAATAATAATAATAATAATAATAATATGGTTTATTTATATACCGCCCCTCTGGCTAGCCAACTAACAAATAACTAAATAAATTCCTCTGACTCTTATACAATGACTCATGGAAGACAGATGCCCAGCAAAAATGGAGCAATCCTATGTCCCGTAGAAAGTCAGTGAGCACATGAAGCTCCACAGCTGACAATATGAGCTGGAGGCTGAAACAGGGTGCAGGAGTTGGAAAAGCTACTAGAAAGCCCCATTCAGAATGGCCAGTGGAAGTTATAATGCAATGCCAATGGGAGTCATAATCCAAAAAGTGGCTTAACCAGGGGAATGGATCCATGAGTCCACTACCACCATCACCCTATACATATTCATATATACCAAAATAAGCCCACCAACTACATCAGTCCTGGAACTAGCAGATATAATTCTTTCTCATTGCAAACAAGGGTGGGAGGAAAGATGGAGGGAATAAATAAAGCCCAGGGTGAGGGGTTCACTTTTGCCATGGTTGCAGCTAGCAGGCAGAGCTTTGGCAATTGCTCCACCACAAAATCTTTCAGACTCACAAACCCAGCATCAGCACAAGATTCCTTCAAGTGTACTGCCTTCTTCAGAAAGATTAGCTCTATGGAATTTAATCATTAGGGGAATTGACAGAGAGGTCCCAGTATGACCAGTCCAAACACAGGTGGCCAAGCAACATCAGAGTGTTGTCAAGATGGCAAATGTAAAAATGAGGAAGGACACACAGGCTATGAGAGGCTGCAGCAGTTTGCTTCTGCTCGACTCTACAGTTGGCCCTTCTTCACATTTGCGGCTTTGAACACTGTGGGTTTGATTATTTGAGGTTTTGATTAATATATTCTCTCTAGGAATCTCTAGGTCCTCCATCAATACTCTGCCAGAAGTTGACCATGGAGTTGTGTTGGAGAAACTAGAAGTTCCTAGAGAAAACACTTCTCTAGGCATTTTTAGGTCTTCCAGCATGAATTCTATGATCAACGTCTGGCAGATGTTGACCACAAAGTTGCACTGGAGGACCTGGAGATTCCTAGAGAGGTGTTCTCTTAGGTAAAAAGAGTTTTGTTTTGTTTTTAATTTGGCGTTTTTCCACATTCACAGGGATCCTTCACCCCTAACCCAGCAAATCTGGAGGGAAGGGCAAGATTCTGCCCCCTCCTCTTCTCTCCCTATTGATAAGTTCATTGAATGCAAACTATTTTTGCATTTGCACACAGTTTGCAGCAATTGAAGTAAGCTGGGGAAAAGGGGGAGGAGAAGAGAGAAACTGGGACATTTTAAAAGCATCTGAAAAAGTGAGATGACAGAGGATTAATAAGGGACTATCCCTGTAGACAGTTGACAGGTATGCCTATGCTGTCTTCCAGCCCACCCACCCCCTTTTAAGGCTGTTTTCCTGCCTTAGGATGGAAAGGATAAAACAGAAAAGAACCAATGCAGGAAGATTACAACTCAAAAACACCTCCATAAAAACTCATGCCTGCAGCAAAGCACCTGGAAACTAAAAACCTGGGGGTAGCCATTAAAACAGTGGCTTTTGATCTTCAGTCCTTCTGATGTTGTGGATTTCAGCCCCCAGAAGTGGTCAGGGATTGTGGGAGCTGAAGTCCAAAATATCTGGCAGAACAAAGTTTGAGAACTGCTTTAATATGTGTGTGTGTTTGTGGATAAACATGAGTAAATAATTAAAAAAATAACTGATTCAAGGAGGTGGGAAGCCTTTCTGGGGTTTGAGTAGTGCTGTAATTCAGTTAAATCATTTCTGTGAATCTATCTATCTATAGTCCAAAACACACTGCAGAAATAATCCAGTCTGAGACTGATTTAAATCCCCTGCCTCAGTGCTAGAGAATTCTGGGAACTGCAGTTTTGAGAAACATTAGCTTTCTCTGTCAGAGAGCTCAGGTGCCTCAATAAACTAAAATACTTAGGATTCCCTAGCACTGACCCAGGGCAGTTAAAGCGGTCTCAACGTGGATTATTTCTGCGGTGTGTTTTGTACCTAACGAAGGCTGCATCCACACTGGAAAAATAACCCGGTTTGGCCCTGCTTTAACCCTATATAGCTAGAATTGGTGCCCCAACAAACTACCTTTCCCAGAATCCCATAGCCTTGAGCCAGGGCAGTTAAAGCGGTACCAAACCGGGTTATTTCTCCAGTGTGGATGCAGCCAGAAATAGTGCAAATTGAGTCCACTTTAAGGGTTAGGGTTAGGGAATCATGGGAACTATATTTTATTGTGGCACTAGAGCTTTCTGACAGAGAAGGCTCAATGTCTCAGAAAAAAACCAATTCCCATGACTCCCTAGCACTAACCCTAACCCTAAAAGTGGACTCAATTTGCACTATTTCTGGCAGTCTGCAAACCTCCTAAATAGCTAGAACTGGTGCCCAAAACACACTACCACCCCCAGAATCCCATAGCCTTGAGCCAGGGTAGTTAAAGCGGTGCCAAACCGGGTTATTTCTCCAGTGTAGATGCAGCCTTTATAGCTAGAACTGGTGCCCAAAACAAACTACCACCCCCAGAATACCATAGCCTTGAGCCTGGGCAGTTAAAGCGGTGCCAAACCGGGTCATTCCTGCAGTGCGGATGCGCTCTCGCTGAAGCAGCTGGGAGCCTGAGCTTTCCTGGATCAAGGCAGGTTTGGAAGGGGCTCTTACCCGGTTATAGCGCAGAGAGCCCAGCTGTCCGGCGGGCAAGGACTCCTCCAGCCGGCGCCCGGCTCCCATCGCCTGCAGCATTTGGTCGAGGGCAGCGGCCGAGAGGCTCCGGTTCTCCCCAAAAAGGGCCAAAACATCTCCGGAGAAGGGAAACTCCTGCGTCGCGGAGGCCAAGGCGCACAGTCCCCAAAGCAGTGCGGTCTCCAGGAGCAGGGTCCCGGCGGCGAAGGGAGAGGCAGCCGGCATCCCCTCCGACGAATTCGGGTCCTAATGCCGCTTCCGAGGCTGTACAGTCAGTCAGCCGAGGCTCAGAGGGGGAAGAAAGGCAGCCAAGGCGCAATTAAAAAGGCACCCAGGCGAGTCCGGTGCGCAGGCGCTCCTCCTCGCCGCCCTCTTGGCCAAACTCTCCACCTCTGTTATATCGCGCCCTTCTTCCCTCCCAGATTTAGGGAGCTTCTTGCTCCACCTGGCCACCCCTTAGACCAGGGGTAGGCAACCTTTCCCCTTTAAGGGCCAAGGAACTTCAGCTCCCAGAAGCCTCAGCCATGTTGGCCAATAGTCCCATGTTGGCCAATAGCTCCTGGGATTCTGGGAGCTGAAGTCCCTCGGCCCTTAAAGGGGAAAGGTTGCCTAGCCCTGCCTTAGACCTCTAGTAGGAGGCCCAGGAGCCACCCAGGAGGATGGAGGGGTGTTAAGGTGGAGGGGGGGAAAGCAATGGCCGAAGCAGGGGTAGGCAACCTTTCCCCTTTAAGGGCCGAGGGACTTCAGCTCCCAGAATCCCAGGAGCTATTGGCCAACATGGGACTATTGGCCAAAATGGCTGAGGCTTCTGGGAGCTGAAGTCCCTTGGCCCTTAAAGAGGACAGGTTGCCTACGCCTGGGCCAAAGGAGAGGAGGAGGAGGAGGAGGAGTTCTTCTTCTTGGAGGGAAAATTGTTGGCCAGATGTCCAGCCTGTGATGGAGAGAGAAGGAATGGAGAGGCTGAGGAGAAAGACCAGAGAAGTCCAGAGGTCACCAGCTACTACTGCTGCTGATGGTGATCTCGGGATATAAATAATTTATTATTATTAATCCAGTTTGAGACCGCTTTAACTGCCCTGGTTCAGTGCTATGGAATCTTGGGCCTCATTCCCACTATGGACACTATCACACGGGGCAAATCTGCTGGTTAATCCACACAAATCCCAAACAAAAACTGGATTTGTGACTCGCGTTTTCACACGACGTCGCACAGAAACTGGACAGAAAGTGGACAGAAACTGGTGTTATCCGAGATCTTTTGAAATTCAGTTGTTTGGAGGAAATGCAAATGCAGAATTAAGGTAATTTGGCATTTACCGTAACGTGATAGCCAAATGCGCATTTGGGAGCATTTCCCTGCTTTTCCCATGGTTCCAGTGAGCATTCCTCTATCTGCGCATGTGCAAGAAGCTCATTTCTAGTACCTTTACGGGCTTTTCTCACTTGTGTGTGAACGTTAAATGCGCTTACTTTAATTTCGCAATTAAGGTAATTACGTGTGAAAGCCATTTGCGGAATCAAGGTTTATTTTCGGTTTATTTTTGGAATGCCTCATTTCCACTTTATTATCGCTTTTTTTTCTGTGATAATGTCCTATGTTATAAATGAGTTTGTTAACCAGTTTGAAGCAGTTTAAATGACCCTGGTTCACACTTGAGCCGAATTGCTGAAGCGGTTTGGCAAGCCCCCCCCCCCCCCTGCACTCGACCCATTTAACGTGGGTCTTTTTGACACTCATTGGCCTCATTCCCACTTACAAATAAACCAATTTGCCATCCGAATCAATGGATCTGTTCGACAGCAGAGCATGGTTCACACCACATTTGCTCTGAAAGTAACCCACGTGTTGTTCACATTGACTAATGAATCAATTCAAAATGGACCCTCTTCTGCCGGCCGGCAAATTTAAAGGGCAAATTTAAATCGATTCCGATCCGCATCCCATTCACACTTGCGCTGAATCGATTTATTGCAAAAGATGCAGGAAAAATGAGCGGCAAAAAGACATACGTTAAATGGGTCTAGCGCAAGGGGCCCCTCACCAAACCACTTCAGCGATTCGGCTCAAGTGTGAACCAGGGTTATTTAAACCTCTTCAAACTGGTTAGTGAACCAATTTATAACGTAGTGGGAATGAGGCCACTTTTTCCATGTCTTTTGCAATAAATCGATTCAGCGGTTCCCAAACTATGGCTTCAGCTCCCATAGTTCCTGACTTTGCAAAGCTGACAGGCCTCTGGAAGCTGAAGTCCCAAATATTTGGAGGACCAAAGTTTGGAAACCACTGCTCTAAATGGAGGATATTTTGACATTCCTCCTGGCCAGAAAGTGGAAATGGAGGACATGTCCTGAAGAAGGAGGATGTGTGATCACTATGGTTACAGTTTGAGTCTCACTTTTCTGAAATGGGGCGGAGCATAAGCATTTGGGCTTTTTCTTCTCAGATTTTGGAAGAATTGAATAGACCTATTGAGATATTTTGGAGATGGGGCCCAAGTCTAAACATATTCATTTGTGTTTTGTATGTACCTTATACACATAGCCCATAGGTGATTTTATGGATATTTTTAGTAATTTTGTACATGAAGCAAAGTTTGTGAACACTGAACATCAGGAAGCAAAGTGTCATTATCTCAGGCACCGATGAAAAAGGTTTTGGATTTTGGAGTGCAGAGGACCAGCCACATTCACTGAGGTTAGGGACACAGGACCCCTGTGGAAGTGGAAAAACACACACATTAAAAAAAACTATTTATTTAATTATTTATTTGCCTAAGACAATACCGCTCTAGGAATCTCTCAGTCCTCCAGCGCAGCTCTCTGGACAACCTCTGGTAGAATCACGCTGAAGGACCTAGAAATTCCTAAAGATAACATATTAATCAGATCTGCAAAATTCAAAGCCACAAATGTATTTCAGATTTCAGGATAAGGGAGACTCAACCTATAAGTATTGCTTAGAATATAAATTGTATGTAGTTGTATTTGTTGTTGCTGCTCTTGTTGTTGCATACCATCAAATAGTTTCTTACTCATAGTGACCCTAAAAATGATCCTAAGAGGGTTTTCTTGGCAATATTTGGTCAGGGGGGGATTGTCATTACTTTCCTCTTAGGCTGAACGAGAGTAACATGCCCAAGGGCCCCCTCCCCATGGGTTTCCATGGCCATCAGGGATTCAAACCCATTTCCTGGAGTCCTAGTCCAGCATTTAAAGCCATACTGACTCCATTTGTGTTTATTCGTATTATTTTATTTTATTATTTATTTATTTCATTTCTATGCCACTTTTCTCCCAGAAGGCTCACAGATAAAATTGTTTAAAAGATTTTACAATAACAATTTGGAAAAAAAAAATTAAAGTTTCAGTGCAGCCAGCAAGCTATGAAATACACTAGAACTGGGTTTAGGAGAGTACTGAGATACTTTTGCGATTGGGATGCTTGCTGCTGCTCTCTACCTTGACCCATGTGTATAGGGCTGGGGCAGGGCCAAAAAGTTGGGGGATTCTCTGTGGGGCCCCAGGACATACTGCCCCAGTTGGCCACCCCCAGCCCAAAACAACCTTAGCCTGAATGATCTGTTATTGAGTATAGCAGAAAAGAAGGTATGAGGATAGACCCTTTCCTGAGGAGTCAACATCCTTTCTCTTCCCATTTGTGCTGGGTTGTTTTTTTTTGGGTTGTTGTGTTTTGTTTTGTTTTGTTTTGTTTTTTTGTTCATTTGCAAATATTTATATACCACTTATGTCCACAGATGCCAGAGTGATGTCCATCAATAACATTTAAAATATACACAGTACACCAAACACAAACACAAATCGTTTTTGAAGTCTGAGAACTAGATGATGAGTTGGATTAAGCAGGGAAGGTTTGGTCAAATAAGTATGGTTTTTAACATGCATTTTAAAAAATAAGGTCAATTGGAACATGTCAAAGTTCTGAAAGAAGAGGCTAGTGACCAGCTAAAACACTTTAAGTGAAGTAGAAAACTTGTTAAGTGTTTTGTGAAGTTTAAGTTGACTCTGTTAAAGCAGAAGAGAATATCATACAGTGATTCAATTGTTGAACCACAACGTACATCAGGCCCTACCAGCCTAAACAATATTAAGCAATGCTGTGAGATGCAGTCCGACTACATTGTTAACCACCTCTGTATTAAAGGTGTAATGACACTGTTGCTCCTGCACCAATATTTACTCTTATGAAGTAGTTTGTTCCTCTCTATTTGCGTACATGAAAAGAGTATTAGCAGTGCAATCCTATGTAGGTATAAATATGCCTTGTTCAGTTCATACTTGGACTCCCAAATATGTGTGCATAAGATTTCAGCTTGAAGGAACATGGCTTTATCTCCAATGTTTGTGGGATTGCTGGACGTGTCTGGTGAACCACTGCTCACTGAAAATTCGTTTAAAGGGTAACCAGAATTGAAGTGTGACTTTGAATGTGACTTCCAGGTTGCCCAGCTCGATCTAAGGAGAGTAAACTGTAGCTCCAGGGCTTTTAGCAACTCACCGGACTCCACCAAATCCTCTTGAGCCTTCAACATTTGGAGGAGGCAAAAATCACCCCAAGCATCTGGAAGTCTTCTGGAGTGGCAGCCACCTTTAAAAAAATACATCCATCCCAAGAAAAGAAATCTAAAAATTACCAAATACAGGTCTTACTTCATTTTCAACTGGTCATTAGCAGATTGGGAATGCAAGGCAGAAACTGGTCCTCCACACTGTCCACTGTTAAGCTACACTGACTAATAGCAAGTCTCCAGGAGTTTTTCATAGCTCAGTCTATAACAATACTAGCAGCTGAACTTTCTGCTTACAAACCTCTGTTGAAGAGATATTGAACTTTCCACAACAATAGACTGTCAGTCTGATCTCTCAAGGATCTACTGATCTTATGTTAGGTTACAGATCTGTTACTAGCAACTCTATGCTTAGGTCTTCTTGTACTTCAAGAATAAGCAGCTATAGAGTCTTGAAAGGAACATTAGCACACCCATTCACTAATGACATTTCAATGATGTTGGCTGGCCCTTTTTTGAATTTTTCAGGAAAAACCAAGCTCGTGTTGGCCAGAGTTACATGCATCAGTGAAGCTGAGATACCTCTGCCTTACAAACCACTTAAGATTCAGATTGCTAGGGGAAAATAACACATCTTCAAACCCCACACAACAAGCGAGTGAGGACCCTGCTGGTTCACAATAGGCCTGCTTCCTATTTCCAACAAGCCAAGTTAGCCAAAACAAACAGTTCAAAATCTATATTAGGGCAACAGCATTTATTAGGCCAACTTAAAGGTCATTAAGTATTGTGTAAGGCTGAACTTGGGATTCCTCCAAGGTTTACCTGGAAGGAAGACAGATAAAATTATTATTTAACTCTCATTTATGAAAGTATAAAATCTACCTCTTGTATATTTTCAAAAAAACCTCTTGTATATTTTTCTTTTCAGCTAACTTGGGAGAATCCCAAGTAAACACTGAAACCATCTGAGTACTAGCTGAAGCCTAATTGGGATGTCTACAGCTTTCTTCCTTTTTTAAAATCTTCAGCTGGTAACCCAATACAGAGTTTATGCAAACAACTTTTTGGGGAGATCAGTTATCATCATCTCCTAGCCATGCTAGTTTAGGGATTGTAGTCCAAAAAAGTTTATACAGTTTTTGAAAAGCTTTGTGCATGCCCAATTTAAAATAAAAACCCACTTTGTTCCCCTGTTTTCTAACAGAGGTCCAGCAGATGTTTTCAGGAAGACCCTAGGAATATAACAGCCATAGCTCAGCTCTCATCATCTGGTACTCAGAGATATAATACCATCTTGTAAAGTATATCTGTGGCCCCTTGTAAACATCTTGTTCAGAAGCTGCTGATTAGACTATCTTCTGTTTGTTTATCTGTAATCTATTTGTCCAGTCATTAAAGCTAGCAGTCACCACCGTATGAATACATACTCAAGGTCCACCCTGACTTAATTATATTCATTGCAATGTTTTATTCTAGTGCATATGTATAAGACAGATTAGAGCCTGCTTTTCTATACCCCCCCCATTTGTGTCCACTGTGAGCACAAATTCTGAATGCTAACAATGTTACTATTTTCCAAAGTAGCATTCCTTATTGTCTTTCCTGATTCTAGTGCAAATCAATTTCAGTGCATGATCCCTACTTCAAGGGATATGGAGAAAAAGCAGAAACATTTCTATCCATGTCATCGAAATATATTTTTTCTATTAAAGGACACTTTAATATTTCTTCATAAGGATGGTGCTGCAATTGCTTTGCTCTTTTCTGTGGTTCTTGTTTGTACTTTTTATAGCTTTATAGCTCCTTTCTGACATGAGGCAACCAAAACTACAGAACAGAGATGCATTGGCAGCTGATGGCTTCCATATCAGTGGGGTGGAGAATCTAGTCTGAATTTTAAAAGACTTATCCAAGGTGCTGAACCTTTTGGGAGGATAGAGTTCAGCACTCTATACCTCCTTTAAATCCTAGATTTCATTTATCACTCACTCACACACACACACACCCTAGCCTGAAAGCCACCAGTTGCCAGTATAAAGATGCAAATTTCCCAAAGATTTGGGCTGTTGCCACACTGAAGAATTAATGCAATTTGACACTGCTTTCTCTGTCATGGCTCCATCCTATGAAATCCTGGAATCTGTGGTTTTTTGTGGCACCAGAGCGCTCTTGACAGAAGTAGTTAAATACCCCCAAAAAACTACAAATCCCAGACATCGATAGCATAGAACCATGGCAGTTAAAGCAGTGTCAAACTGCATTAATTCTGCAGTGTTGGTGCAGCCTTGCAGGAAATACCAGAGATTATGATACCAGAGAGTGAGGATGGCTTGAATGTTGGACTCAGGGAGACCAGGATTCAGACCGCACCCATACATTAAAAAAAACAAACCACTGAGTTTTCACTTTGGTCAAGTCATACTGCCTCAGCCTCTGAAGAAGGAAATGGCAAAACCTCCTCTGAACAAATGATGTCAAGAAAACCCTAAGATAGGGTCATTATACATCTGAGTTGACCTGAAGGCACCTAACATTGTGATACCAGCCCAGCATTTACATTTCAATCCCCTTTCTAGCAATCTTTGTATTCCCACTCACTGCTCTGCTTGCCACTGGATTCTTTGCAGTTCTGCCTAATTTTCTAAGAATCACTTTAGCATATCTTTTCTTGTGTTTTTCATCTTTGAAGGTGTTTCAGGGGAAAAACAGACAATTTTTTATCGCTGTTAAACACTAAGTGGATGAGCATTTTTTAAATTCTTTTTTTTTAAAAGTTCAAGGGACAATAAAGAGTTAATGAAGGAGAGGGGCACATCTTGTGCTTTCCAATTTCAGAGGGTAAACAGTACTTTGCTAGAGTTTGGCTCTTGCTCAGAAAGGTCAACATCTGAGCATGCAAATACAAAAGAAGCTGCCAGGAAAACAGCAGGATTGTTGCTGGAAATGGTGGAACTGGCTTGATCAACCTTCTCTCTAAATAATGTTTTAAAAGCATGACACATGGTGTACTTTAGTAAAATTCTAGGTGTAGTTTCAGTGTACCTGCTGATCCACAGCAATTATAAACAGCAGCCCATACTAATGTCCCCATGAAATGCAAGAAATTCAATGCCCTTCTGATCTCATTTTGTGCACTCATATGAATGTTGTTTTCCACATCTCTATTTTAATACAAAATTATCAGTCTAATTCCTGAAACTTTACCCACAGCCATGCTCAAAAATAATAGTGATAATTAAAAATACTTCCTCCTTAGAACAGCATATCATATAACAATTGCTACCTTTTTCATGCCAAGGGTTCTGACTGCTTTTTATTTATTTTTTAAACCACTTCACATAAAATGCAGTGATTCAATGGTTGCAGGAAAAAGAAAGGGATGTGAGAGAAACTAATGTTTATTTTTGGTAATCAACCTTCTCCTATCCTCAGAAGAAAAAAAAATGCTCCTATGTCTTAAGCTGTTCAACCAAATCATATGTAGAAAGAGCAAACAAAAACTTGCCAAAGCAGAAGATTCTTCATGGCAGTGACGTTTTGAGATTGATCTCTGTTTTTCTCTAGTCTTTTTCACACCAGCTTTCACAATATAGTTTGCCACTATCTTTCTTTATGCAGGGAGGAGGGCGAGAGAGAATGCACTGCCCTACTCACCTCAATAACTACTTTTGCAGTCCTTCAGAACAGTCAATGTGTCTTCCATAGATAAAGCCTTGACATAGGAAAGAATACTGGTTGCAGTTCAGCCACTGTACTGCACCCAGAGAGCCTGAACCATTTGCAACTTGTGAGTTAAAGATCAGCTACAATTTGCCCTCCCCAGCTGTGGTTTTAGTCTTCTTTTCCTCCGTAAAGAGAGCTAGAGCCAGATAGCTGCTAACTCAGCTCCTGCAGTTCCTCATACCACACAGTAAGCAGTATGTGCTCATGCCTTTAAATCTTGTGTTGAGAAATAATAACTGATTTGCTGTCTTTCTAAGCAGGGATCCTGAAACATTTCAACACAATACCCAGAACATTATCTTTTATATCTGTGTCACAGGAGTTTACTTCCTCTCCCCTTTCCATCAATAAGAATGCTATTCAATTTTTGAGTTGGTATCAAAGAATGCAGGTGGGGCATAAGAGATGGAATACATAGAAGAACTCATTCTTTAAAAGTGTGCTTCATACACATGCTACTAGTTAAGCTTCCAGAAGCTCTGCAAATACTTTTATCCCTTGTTCAAATGTTCTTTGCTTTGAGCCATCAGTCATTTCTAGTTCACCATTATTTTGAAAAAGATTCCTTGAATCTTCACAGATGCAACTGTAGTCTTCATAGATTTTTGTGGGAAATGCTTGTTTTTAACAAACTGGTTAAAAATCAGTTGTAAGTTTATACCCATTTCTTGAAATAAAGTAAAATATGCCAAGCCTCCAGCCCACCAGAAATTTAGTTCTTATTGCATGTTGTAGAGCTGTTGATTTCATTTTAAAGCATAAATCTAGCCATTATGTGCCACAGCATCCCCTGAGATCATATCTACAAGTGATCCCTAAATGCACACTATGACTTCTTCCCAGGGTCAAAAAATATGTTGTGAACAAACATGCATAACAAAACAACACTCTCGTGTCCTACTCTGATGAAAAGCAATTCAGGGAAGGGATATCTTGGAGCAATGAAGCAACAGGGATTGGGAATGCTTTTTCATTTTCCAAAAGCAATTTTTCCACTGCTTTCTCTTTCAACCTACTTTTTCACTCAAGGGCTTCCAGGAACAAGATTCCTTTCCATGTGGCTTTTGCTATGACGTGTGTTTTTTTCCTTTCAGCTCAGGTATGCTGCTGTCACTGCAAAAGGAAGAAAGAAAGAAAGACCACAGAGAGAAACCTATAAGTTCTTGCATAGCAAGGTAGGTTATTTTGGGCTATAGCCATTCTATACACAATACATGAAAAAGACCAGGTATGTCATAAGGGCAGGGTTACAACAAGGTGCCAATTTTCAGTCTCCTCTCAGTCAACAAAGAAACACTGTGTAAGAAAGGATAACTGTATACACTAATTCTGTATTCTGAGTCTGAGGACCAAAACACACTGCAATAATCCAGTTTGAAACTGCTTTAACTGCCCTGGCTTAGTGCTAGGGAATCCTGGGAACTGTAGTTGTAGCACCAGAGTTCTCTGACAGAGAAGGCTAAATGTCTCACAAAATTACAGTTCCCAGAATTCCCAGGACAGGACAGTTAAACTGCTCTCAAACTGGATTATTTCTGCAGTGTGTTTTGGACCTGAGTGAATACAGCTACTACACCTAGAAATCTGACTTGAAGTGGATTGAGCAATGCTACAGGGGTGAGTCAAGAGCTAAGCAAGTTGTGAAGCAACTTTATGAACATCTATGTGCCAAATACTTCACACACACACACACACACACACACACACACACACAGAGTTCTAAGGGTGGAGCCATAACACCTTGTGATACACTTTTGTAGGACATGCAGAAAATGAAGCAAGCTTGTTTTCTCCTACTCTAGAGACTACAACACAAGCCAGGAGATTCAAATTACAGTTGGCCCTCCGTATTGACAGATTCTGCATCCATGGATTTCACCATCCATGGTTTGAAATATCCCTCCTCCAAAAAAAAATGCCAAAAAAGCAAACCTTAATTTTGCTATTTCATATAAGGACATCATTTTATACGTAATGGGACTTGAGCATCCACAGATTTTGGTGTCTGTGGGAAGAAAAGAGATTCCACCTAAACATAGAAAGAACTTGTTTGACTGTAAGAGTAGTAATACAACAGGAGGGTGCTGGACTCTCCTTGGATGTATTTAAACAGTTTGATGGTCTTCTCTCAGGAGTGTTTAGTTGTATGTCTCACATGGCAGAGGGTTGGATTAGATGACCCTTGTGGTGCCTTCTAACTCTGTAATTCCTTCCTTACATTCCACTATCCTTCTTTACATTCCACTTATAAGGTTGCTGCCCTGGCTGAGTGCTAGGGAATTGTAGCCCTCATTTCCACTACATAATAAACCGGTTTTCAAACCAATCTGAACTGGTTTAAATGGCCCTTGTTCACACTTGCGCTGAATTTCTTGCGCAGTTTGCCAAGGGGGGTGCAGCACTAAACCCATTTAAACCAGTTCTTCCAGATCTGTGGCATTCCCCACTTCTTTTGAAATGAATTGATTCAGCGCAAGTGTGAACGCACTGTCTATTTGATTTGGTTCCTGTGGTGCTATGAGGCAACTCCATGTTGAATCAATCCATTGCTGAATATGAATACGAAGTAAATGTGAATATGAAGTGGATTAAATTGAAATGGGTAGGTTCAATCATGGTTCGAATAGTGTGAATGTCTGTTCAACGCTAAATAGCTTCATTGATTCAACTCAAAAAACAATTTATTTTATAATGGGAATGAGGCCAGAGTGTGTTGTGGCACCACAGCTCTCTGACAGAGAAGGCTAAATCTCTCCCAAAACTACAGTTCCCAAAATTTCCTAGCATTGAGCCAGGGCAGTTAAAGCGATGTCAAATTGGATTATTTCTGCAGTGTGTTTTGGACCCATGTGGCTCTTCCTTCATTTTCAGCACATAATTGGGCCCTTATGCAACCTCAGATGGTTAGTATACACAGATACTTCCACTATCTCCCACTTTATCAGCAACTGGCTCTCAAAACTTTTAAAATTTTCATTAAGTAAACAAGTTATTCACTGCTTTAGAGGTATAAGCTGTTTCTGCATAATGCTGAAAAGTTTAGTTTCTGGGTAATTCCAGTGGGAATTATTTTCCTCTTTCCAATCCGCTACAGAATGAAAATCCTTCTCTGACTGGGGGCTAGCCAAGATTTTACATCAAGGATTGATGTTCTCTCCCTCGTGCTCTACTTCCTTTCTTCCTTTCTCTCTCCCCACAATGGCCAAGAGATTTTTTTAAGCTGCATGTTATTTGAAAAGAAAAGAATGGCAAATAAGCTCTAGGAAGCCATGCAGGTTTCACAGCCTATGTGGCACTGGCAGTTTGCATGATCATTCCATTTACCAAAAAACAATTTAATGATGCTACTCATAGTATGTGCCCCAAATAAATTAACAAGGAAGCTTCCTTCCACCCACTAAAGTACACAGCAAATGTAAACAGTTTTTTCTTGGGGCCAAATTGTACTGTAGCATTCTACAAGACTGACTGACTGCTTAACATATTGGCCTAAATCAAGGGAATCATATTCTCCTTCAGATATTTTTGGAGTAAAGCCTCTAGTAAACTAGAGATTCACTTACCATTCACCACTACTGGGTAACAAAAATAACGGTTTTAAATTTTAGGGCTGAACGGTCTTGCAGTCATCTGCAGGCCACTTGATTCCCATTTTGGACTAAACAGAGATTATAATCTAAATACAGCAGAGCCCTTAAATCAATGGGATTTCCATAAGTGTTGATTTAGCATTTATCTGTTGGTTCAAGGGGGTCTGCTCTCACTGAGCAGAGCAAATGAATTTAAGCCACTGATTTAACCACAAGCAACATGAGTGTGAGGTGTCAAGATAAACCTCCAGATACTCTGGAGACTACTCAAGATCCATGAGGAATCAAGCTTTTACTAGGAGTGTCTGTAGAAATACTAATATGGATTATCCAAAATAACCTATATTAGGAGAGGAAGTATTTTGGATTTCAGAATTATTTTTTCAGATTTTGGGATATTTGCATATACATAATGAGATTTCCTGGAAATGGCACTCTAGTCTAAACATAAAATTCATTTATGTTTTGTATACACCTTATACACATAGCCTGAAGGTCATTTTATATGATCGGTTCTCCTTATCCATGGATTCTTTATCCACAGATTCAACCATCCACTGCTTGAAAATATTTTTTAAAAGTATAAATTCCAAATAGCAAATTTTGATTTTGCCATTTTATGTAAGGAACACCATTCTGCTATGCCATTTAATGGGACTTGAGCATCCATGCATTTGGGTATTGGGAGGGAGAGGTCCTGGAACCAAATCCCAGTGGATACCAAGGGCCCACTGTACACAATATTTTTAATAATGTTGTGCATGAAACAAAGTTTGTGCACACTGAACCATCAGAATGCAAAGGTGTCACTAGATAGTGACACTTGAGTGGATGATTTTGGAGTATTTCAGATTTCAGAATTCTGAATAAGGAATACTCAGCTTGTATATATCATTTGACACATGAACCAGCTCTCTCAGTTGGTTGCCTAGGAAGACAAATCATGATATGGGTTTCAAGGCTTAACCAGCATCCAGAAGTCAGAAGAATTACTCTGAACCAGCACAGCCACCGACATTTCCAAGCTGTGCCAAAATTGCAAATGTTTCTGACTCTGATAAAAGCTATTTAAAGCTATTTTGTTTTGTTGATGTGGGTTCCCCCAAAAAATCACCCCTCTAAAGGAAGATACTGGAAATAACTGGGACTCTACTAGCCAGCAACCATGCTAAAGGGGGAGAGGATTCTGGGAACTGTAGTCCCAAAAAGGTAAGTTCTCCTAACTCAGCATGAAAACCTACAAAATTAAGTATGGTAGAAAACTAGAAGCTGGCACAAAGGCTAACACAGTGGGTGTGGATGCAGCATTGTATTAGTCAACTAACTAAACACACACATTAAATGGTAGGGCTGGATTTTAAAGAAATTAAAAGCTTGACCACATCCTCTACTTTAGCTTCTCAAGCAGGATGTATATCAGAGGTTTGCCCCACAATGTTAAAAGAGACATAGATATTTGCAAGGACCAGTAAGATATAGTGTCTTGAGTGTTGGACTAGAAGTCTGAGACCCCAGGGTTCAATTCCCCACTTGGCTATGGAAACGCATTGGGTGATCTAGAGCAAATCACACTCTCTCAGCTTCAGGAGAAGGCAATAGTAAACCCTCTCTGAACAAATCTTGTCAGGAAACCCCCACGAGAGGGTCACCTTAGGGTCTCCTTAACTTGGAAACAACTTGAAGGCATACTACTACCACCACCACAACATGGGTATGCTGTAACAAATCTCTCTTTAAGCTATCTTTAAGCACTGGGAGCTGAGGATGATATTGTGGCCCACAAAAAGTCATGCCCAAGTAGAGACACAGCACAGGAGGCAGTACTCAGAGTCAGTACTCAGAGTCAGTGCAAGTTATTTTGCTACCTCAGGCAAGAACCAAGATGGCACACCATCACCACCATTTATATCCCACCTCCCCCAAAAGTAGTACTCAACATGATTTATAAATTAAAAGAGATAAATTATTAAAATATTTTCAATCAACCCTTTATAGACTGTGTTTTCAAAGATTGGGAGACAGTGCAATTATTGGTTTTGATGTTTAAATATGATTTTTTTTCCCCTAAGGATCAGGAAAATATGTTAACATAAATGGAAGTAAATTATAGAGGAAAAATTGTATGGTAGAATTGTTGACTGTAGTTAGGAACATGCCACATGCCATTGGGGATAATATAGGGGAGGGTTATAGACTGTGGGTGGTGGGTTGATGCTATGTTCAGCATTCTTATCTGTTTTGGCTAATTAGTTAATTTGTTTCTTTTTTCCCTTTCCCCCCTTTGTTGTTTGTTTCCTTATTTGTGTGTTGTTGACTTTTTTCTTTTTTGTGTATGTGTTATCATTTGTTGTATGTTGCTACCTTCTTTTATTTCTTTTTTGTATTATTGAATTATTAATAAAATTTATTTTTACAGTCTGAGATCCTACATTGGGGGTTGCATAGCACATATTTCAAAATGCAAAGTTGCACATTAATTGTACAGTGAAACCCTTGTGCTGAATGGCAGCATTAAGCAGCTCAGCCAAGCTCCGACTGTGCAACTGAATTCAGAAGTATATGTACATCCATGCACAGGGCACATCTGTGCATAAAGCACATTTATGTACAGTGTGCATCCATGTGCAATGATATCACATACATAACTCTGCTTCCATGACCTTGAACTGAATTTGGCCATTCTGTATTCAATAAAAGTGTCCAAACACTTCTGTAAGGGAACATGGTCAGGCTGCAAACATCAGCAAAGTTCTAGCCAAAATATTAACAGGTTATAGTGATTAAACATTTAAAACAATTTAAGATATACAAATAAAAATAATAAAAAGCAGTTTAAGGCCACTACAGTCAAAAACAGTACAGTGTCCTATTAAAAACATTTTATTTAAAATCATTTCAATTCTTGAAAAACTATTGGACTAAAAAAAGTCTTTGATGGCCAATGGAAGGATAGCACAGATGAGACTGTTGTTGTCTTCCTAGGAACCGACTTCTAAAGCAAAGGAGTCACATCTTGTCCCTGTGAAAGTACTGAGACTAAAAGAATCATAGAATCATATAGCTGGAGGTGACCATAAGGGCCATCTAGTCCAACCCCCTGCCATGCAGGCATATAAAATCAAAGCATTCGCAAAAGATAGCCATCCGGCCTCTGTTTAAAAACCTCAAAAGAAGGAGATTCCACCACACTCCAAGGGAGTGTGTTCCACTGTCAAACAGGAAGTATTCATTAAGATCTCAGGATATAGACAGGCTCATAAAGGAAAATCCATCTATCAGGTACCCTGCACCTAAGCCTTTTCACATTCTGTATACAAAAGCTGGCTGGACTTACAGTTGAGCCTTTCTTCAGCAATACCAGTGGAACAGCATCCTCTATCACACCTGAAAGGCAGGAGATTAGTATGGAAGTACAGGATTAGCCACAGGACATCCAGCTTTCTCTTCTCATACCTTGCTATCATCTTCCACCATTTTCTGCTGGGGTGACTGCCTCACTATTCCTAATGGTAGGTGCTGGATCTGGCAGTCTCACTTTACAAGCACCAGCACTTAGATGTTAAGCCTGCAATCCTATACAGCTACACCTCAGTTAGGACCTTATCACACGGGGTCTAAAGCAGAGTTAATCCAAAGGGT
>CM034708.1:24860127-24872606 GCA_020142125.1 Phrynosoma platyrhinos
TTTGGTTACTTTTCGCTTCGTGGCCAGGGTGTGATAAGGTCCTTAAAGAATTAGTAATGAAGTTTCTGAGCATTACTTCTTTAGCAAAATAAAACAAAAATGGTACCAGAGGTAGAAATAACATTGAAAGTATATGGATAAGTTCCTATATAACAAAACAAAAATCAGAAGAGCAGTTTGAACATTCCAGCAAATTTTATTCAAAACTAACAATATGCATATGTGAAACAACTGGGTAATGTGAACCTTGCATAAGTAAACAAAAACCTTATGACTGCAAAATACAGCCATCTTTCACCAACCTCCACTTTTCTTATGGTTTCCATTTTGATGACCAGAACTATATTTTTTTTAACATACCTGGATGATAAGACAAATCACTTTCCTCTTTTCTCTCTGTTTTGCTGTTCACACAAACTCAGCAAAAGATGCTAGAGGCAGCTGCTGTTTAACTTGCCTGTTACAGACATAGCAACCATAGGATTGGCTAGAGCAGAGCCCTACTGTTTCCCAGCTCAGGATTTTATTGCATTGTTTACTGCAGAAATGCTACTGCAACCCAATACCCAAAGTCTATGTTTCTCCAGCACTCTTTCACCCCCTCCATGATGATGCTGCTAAAAAAAATCTTCCAGCTAAATAAAGGATGAGGATAAAAGGGAGACTGAGTAGGCATGAAAAGACTTTGTAAAAATAAGTTTCTTTGTCAGAGATTATCTGAGGTATGCTTTTTTATAACTTACTGGGAGTAGATCCCAGTGCCCTGCATGTGTTCTGGTTATTGTAAGGCAATTGCACAGGTTTGCACAAGTCTGTCCTAGAAGAGCATGGGATTACGTTGGCAGTTTCATGGAAGCAAATTAGATGTGTGAATTCACTGACATACATCTGTTCCTTCTGAATGTATATGTAAACAGAGGCACAGGTCTGGAAATTCTGGTTTGCAACATAATAGCATTAATGCAACAAGTTTCAGCCAACTACTTCTGCTTGCTCAGCAAGTTTCACCTATTTCCGGGAGAATTTCACCACAAATACCTAGCATTTCATATCCACTTCACATGTTCCAATCACAAATCCCACTCCAAACCTTTTTTTTAGCATGAAACTGGATCTATTATTATACATCAAACTGAGAGATACAGCAGTTTCTTGTCAAAGTGTAGGGTATAAGGATGAGAAATTTGCTTTTTAACAAATGAAACCTGATGGATCAAATTCAGTTTCTAATACAAGTCCCTGTTTATTTATTACATATGATTTCAACCCTGCTTATCCTGCTGGCCATCATATGGGCAAGTATGAAAGTATGTAAAATCAGCATTTCTGAAGCACAAATGTTATGCATGTGTCTAAGAAGAGGCATCCCTTATGTGTGAGGAAAAGGTGCAAAATCCTTTTTAATATGATGTTTGCTCTCTGGAAGTAATATTAAAAGTAATGCTTGTTTCTTTGTTAACTAAAATTTGTTGCTCAGTTAAGTGCAACAAAATTTTATTTGATTAAAAGTTTTTCTTAAAATCAATTCATACACTTTCTGTTGATTAATTAACAGATTAATAGAAAGTAAGGGTGAACAATTGGTGGTCTTCCAAATGATCTCCAACTCCTCTCAGCTTCAGCCAACATGGCTGATGGGCAGAAAGATGTAAATTGTAGTCCAACAAGTTATGGAAGACCCCATGTTTCCCAGCTATTGAATAAACTGCAACTAGCCCAGTTTTATAAACATTTCTGGAATTGCTGATTATCTGTATCTCACATGCCAAAGTTAATTCCCCCATCAACATTTCCACTACAAATTGCACTCTCCTGAGTCAAAGGTGGCAAGAACTGACTCTGGACTTTCTTCTTATGCTGCCAGACAGTTTACATTTTAAAAGTTAAACATTCTGAAGGCTGTGTGAGTTAATAGATACTAGAATGCACTGCCCTGAGAAGTGTATGTGCATATTTTTCTTCATTTGTTAGACTCTGTGTTTTTACTTGAATGGCATACTCTGTGCAACTGTAAGTGATATAAAGAGCTGACATCACCATACCCTCCCAACATTTCATAGATGAAAAGAGGGACATATATGGACAAGCAACATCAGAATGTTATGAAGATGGCAAAAGGAGAGGCTGCAGCAGTTTGCTTTTGCCTGAATCCATAGGGAAGGGCAAGATTCTGCCCCTCCTCTCCTCTCCCCCCTGCTGAATTACTTAGTGCAAACTACTTTTGCATTTTGAACTCAGTTTGCAGCAATTGAAGTAAGCTATGGACAAAGGGTGAAAGGATAGGGAAGAAAGAAAAACTGGGACAGTTTAAAACCCACTGAAAAGTGGGATGACAGAGGATTAAATGGGGCCATCCCTTCCAAATTAGGACAATTGGAGGCTATGCTATTTGGGGCAACTAGAAGTAATGCCACTTTTGGTCAATGTTGATTTTCTGCTGCTTGGCAGGAGGAATAGCACTAAAACACTAAATCTCTAGCCTCCCACATTCCATTGCTCCTCTTTTTTCTAACATGAAAAACATTTTGTTTTGCTGGAGTGAACACTTATTATTAATTAGACATCTTTGAACTGAGAAGGCCCAGTTCACCCAAGGAATGCTTTGCTACAAGATGTTGCAAAAGGGAAGTTACTGAACAGACTCTCAATAGTTAATAGCAAAACAGTCTCAGCTGTGTTAGGTAGAATTCTGAATGAAACATTCAACTCCAGCTTGATGAAATATTTCATAAACTTGGTTATAGAATCACAAGGCTGAAAATAATGATGTCCTGGCATAATTCAACTTGTCCTGGCCCAATTCAATAAAGACTCTAACCTTGGGAGTCACATTTTAGTTCCATTTGTCAGATTTTTTTTCATACAAGTATCTATTTTAGTTACTTTTGAGAAATGGGAGTGCATAGAGTTGAAAAGACCTGCTTTTTAAAAAATTACAGCTAACTCATTTTGGGGGACCTGGATAAATTAGCAATTTTAAAAAAGCAACAGTCCACACCCCAAGCCTATTTAAGGATTGCTGGCAAATCAAAATGTGAATTCATGATTTGGATTTCGTTTTTAAATTATGGTTGACACTAACTAAAACATCTGCACAGAGGAAATTATGGTAATAAAAATGTCCCTACCTCACTAGTTCCTTTATCTGCATCAACGTCATCCTGAAATCATTCCTAAATTACACACTGAACTCAAGCCCCTGGATTAAAGCAACTCATCTTGACTATTGAAAGAGACAAGAAAACAAGAATGAACAAAATTCTTTGCACTAAAGATGACTGAGCAACTGATAGTTTAACTGAAGATTTAGAAGAACAAGTAAGCCAAATCACAAGTTCCATGTGTTGGAGGAAATAGTTAAAACCATGGAAGACTGGCCCGTTGTAAAAGGAGAAAACAGACAGGGAAGAATTTGAAATATTTTCACATCTTCCTTAGTCTAAGGGCCCTTTCACACTATGTACTAAAGTGCTATGATGCTACTTTAACTGCCATAGTATTGTCCTATGGAATCTTGGGATATGAAGTTTAGGAAGAAGTTACAAAGCAAAAAACTGAGCAGATAGACCATCCATTTAACACAGAAAGGGAAGGGGTGAGAGTGGATAATAATCTAATTTGCAAGACAAGCCCTACCATGAGAGACAGCTGTAACGGATGTCAGGTAGTGGTATAGCTGTCATCTACTGTTTCTCTTAAGCCTCTGTTGAAGGATAGAGTTGTGTGTGCACAACAGAGTCTATCCTGATACTCAAACTACCTGCTGCTCTTGGGTTTGGTGAAGAGTAATACCCATTGTCAGTTGGAAGTAGAAGTCATCTGGAAGTATTGCCAGCATCTCATCATGTAATAGGACAAGGGGAGAAGGGCCACTTTGTTTTTGTCTTTGAGGATAGCTCAATATGCCAAATATTTGGTTGACAGACATGAGGTTAAATGACAAACAGAAGATATGAAATGTTAGTCCAAAACTAGACTAGACTGAACCATAACCATGTGTCAAGGTTCAGAAACATTTGGTCTTCCATACGTTTAGACTTTAATTCCTAGAAACTCCATCAAAGATAGCCAGTGTTGGAGTGAGACTGCTGGAGTTCATAGAATCATAGAGTTGGAAGAGAACACAAGGGCTATCCAATCCAACCCTCCTGCCATGCAGGAACTCTCAATCAAAGCATACCCGGCAAGTGGCCATCCAGCCTCTGTTTAAAGACCTCCAAAGAAGGAGACTCCACCACTCTTGGAGGCTGTGTGTCAAACAGCCCTTACTGTCAGGAAGTGCCTCCTAATGTTGAGGTGGAATCTCTTTTCCTGTAGTTTGGATCCATTGCTCCAGGTCCTGTTCTCTGGAGCAGCAGAAAACAAGTCTGCTCCCTCTTCAATATGACACCCCTTCAAATACTTAAACAGGGCTATCATATCACCTCTTAACCATCTCTTCTCCAGACTAAACATACCAAGTTCTCCAGACTAAACATGTCCAGTTCCTCATAGGGCATGGTTTCCAGACCCTTCAACATTTTAGTCACCCTCCTTTGGACACACTCCAGTTTCTCAACATACTTTTTGAATTGTGGTGCCCAGAACTGGACAAATTTTCTCCAGTCACACAGGGAGGTGTATGACCCAAGCTCTTTTTCATTGGAGGGGAAATGTTCAGGAACAATGCTTACTCCCAAAGTATGTGTTCCCAGAGCTGGAGATCTCATTTTGCTCTGGATTTGGTGGTCCAGCTGATCTGCAAATGGTCAACAGGAAAAGAATCAATTAGAAAATATGGGCATGGCTTCATTTTCAAGAGTGAAGAAGTAAGCATTCCTATTTCATAGGACCACCTATCCTGTACAAGTGTCTAGTAGTGAGACATTTACATCAATATCTTCTCTTGAGGAACTTCATGAAACTAGTCCTCATTAACTTTTCTCTTTTGACTCTTCCCTTGCTAGAGAGTGTCAAGCCACAACAATTACACATTTTCTTAGTGTATCATATTAAAAGAACAGTTACAGATTTCAGCTGCATTAAAATTAGATGCTTTAGCTCATCTGCCTTCCTCACTTTAAAACAACACCGCATAGTGCAGCATTCAAATGCCTTCACTCTCCCTGTCAATTATTTACAGTGGAAAGTGCTTAGCCAATGCATTCAAAAGCACATGAAGGCACATTTCTGGAACTGAATTTGTAGAAATTAGTTCAGAACAACCTCAGTAATAAATGGGAATTAATTAACAATCACTTTCCACCTCTGTCAATACTGAAATAAACATAAAGATAATGTAGTTGGAAAACCACATTATTTCCAACTTCATTCATTCATGGTATCTTTCATTTTAGTGTTATGATTCTCCTAATCAGTGAAAACTGGAAATAAGTGAAGTTCATTAACCTTTGCAAACTAAACTTCTTTCCTTTTGTGAATCTCAAGTACCTGAACCAGAGACCTTGCTCTCATTAAGGTGGTAAAACTGTGTTTGGATTAAAACACTTCAGATGGCTGTTAAGAGGTTAATTAAATGAATATTTAACCGTATTTTTTTAAAAAAACTTTTCAAATACAAAACTAAATTTTGGGGGGAAAGGTTCTTGCCTAGTTTTTCCCCTAACATAATATCTTTCTACATACAGAAATCCTTTCTTTCATAAGACAGTGTGATGTATTGGTTAGACAATGACTCATAAGGCATTATTGTATAGTATTAGAATGCTGCATGGGGTATCTAGGTTCTGGTCCATGACAAATCCTGGAACTCACTAGGTAACAAGGTTGTTGCGGGACAAGGTTGTTGCAGGAATAAAGTAAGGAATGGGAAGTTCATCTTCACTGCCCTGAGGTCATTGAAAGAAAGACAACAGTTAGCATCCCCCAACATACCTCCATGTTGTATATGGAGTTTTCATATTTTCATATCTGGAGCCAGTCATGTTCTTAAGGGGTCACAATAACCTTTGGAACACCAGGTGACTTTCACATAGGAAGGACACATACACCTGAAAACATGTGAAAGACTCAGGTAATACCAAGATGAAAGCTAAATGGGTTTGTTTATCACTTGATCCTTTCCCCAGGCTTTCCACATATCCTCTTGCACAAGAGACAAAGATGAAGGTGAATAAGCTAACACTTCCTACCTATCCCCTGCCATCTCCCCAGCCAACTTTCTACCAATCTATTTTGTCTTCAATCCAATCGATGTTTTTGTTAATCTGAAGTTGAAGCCATTAGTTGTTCCAGGATCCCATTATGATTCCCTGGCAAGACCATCAGGTCTTTGTTATATTGTAAGGTAGTATCAAGCACCCCTTGAGGCCAGGATCTTAGATATAAATATCAGTCCAAAACCTAGCTTCCTCACACACAGTGTGCACAGAGAGTTTCTTCCACTCACTGTGTCACTCTTAGATACTGTCTGAGCCACATCCCATTTTCTGTGGTTTCCTCTTAAGGATGCCTTCTCTACAACGCCAAGCTTCTGCAATCCAATTTCCATATCTCTATTTTGGTGTTGCTGTTTGGATTACTATCATGTGTTTGATTGCACTAATTCAAAATAAAAATCTTTATTCAACAAAATTGGAGTCCTCCAGCAGTTAGTACTTGTGTAAACAGATGGAAATGATCCTAAAGTTACCCAGCCTCTTGCAAACCTTCTTGAGCTAAGCAATTCCTGCAACATTTAAAGGAGACTCTGACATAGTGGTGACCTCCTCATTTCCCCCCCACACACACACCTTTCTGGGTAACACAAGTTATAAATAATATAAAAACAATAAGGAGAAAGCCCATTGTGTAAGGCCCTGTAATCTGAGATTTTAGCATACAGCGACATATTACCTCAATGAGACCAAAACTAACATCTGAAAACCAATATAAAGACTCCAGAGCACTGATACGTGGCTTCTTGTTCCCTGTCATTGTTCATAATATTTATTTATTTTTATTTATTAATTAAAATGTGTGCTTATTATCTCTCAGATATCTTGAGGCACCACATCTGTGTCCCATGGTTCAACAAATAAAAGCATGCAAAACATTTTTAATCCAAAACATTTTTTTAAAAAAGACAACAACACATAATTAGAACACCACCAAAGAATCAAAGCCCAAATAATGATAATAATAATAATAATAATAATAATAATAATAATAATAATAATTTATATCCCGCCCCTCTGCAGAGCAATCGGGGCGGCTTACAACATTAAAATTTCCATACAGATATATTAATACAATCTAAATTGAACATAAAAATCCCAAATCCCACCCATCCTTTAAGAAGGGTTCTTCTTATTCTGGACTGATGGTGCTGGGCCTAGCGTCTCTCCCCCAGATGACATCGGATGGAATGGAGGGAGGGCTCTTCTTCTTATTCCAGGCCTGATGGTGTCTCTCCCCCAATGTGGTCTTGGCCACACACTGAAAGCTTAGAATGGAAGCAGCTTGATTTATCATGGAAGTGCATTCTAAAACAGAGACTTCATTATAGGAAAAGCACTGTGTACTCACCAAACTTGCCTCCTAGGGTGATAGGACATGGAATAGTGCCTCCACTGAGGATCTCAAGTTTTGGGGAGGCTCATACTGGCGGAGAGGTCCTTTAGATACCTTGGCTCCAGTTCGCTTCATACTTGGAATATCAGAACAGCATTTTGAATTGAGGTCAGAAGCAAATTGGAGGTCAGTGGAGTTGGTACAATACTGATGATAACAAACTATTAGTTTATAAATACAGCTGTTGTACTGAGATTTCACTTCTGCCCTGGGTAAGAATAAAGGGGGAGAGAGAGATACAACACTACTTCCCTTAATATCATGTTTCAGAATATCTACCTTTCTGTGCCTATTTGTGTCTAACAGCTATTGGTCTGGAATATATCATCATGTTACATACCTTTTTTGTACTGGATCTTACTATGTTCATTGGATTCTGGATTCATTTGTGCTCAACACAGCACTGAAAGTCTGTGTCTACCTGTCTCTTTCATTGCTTGAACTTAAACCCACTCTTGGCCAGTTGACATTTTTCATTTTCTTCTGTCTAAACTTAAGTGACCACTTCATGCATTTTTAAAAAAAAATATATGTACCTTTATTAAAAATATATATATAGCATACATAAGTTGCACATTATATTTCTCTTAAGACACAAAGACAAAACAACAACAACCATACATATTACAAAATGTCTTTCTCAGCTTGAACTCAGCCATCCCACCTACATTATGACATCCACACCCCTGCACTAAGAACACATACACCCCACACCCTCACTTGTAATGATCTTGGTTAAACGTTAAACCAATAGAACAATAAAACAATAAGGTAAAGGTATTCCCCATTGACAAGGTTGCCTAGTTGTGTCCGACCATAGGGGGTGGTGCTCATCTCCGTTACTAAGGGGGGTTGCAGACTGCCAGAAATGGTGCAAATTGAGTCCACTTTTAGGGTTAGGGTTAGGGAATCATGGGAACTGTATTTTATTGTGGCACCAGAGCACCATGATTCCCTAGCACTAACCCAAACCCTAAAAGTGGACTCAAATTGCACTATTTCTGACAGTCTGCAACCCCCCTAGGCCACTTCAACTTCCTCCACTATATTTATTGAAAGTTGCTTCTGTAGTAATTTAACTTTTTTTTTAGATATCTTTAAGTTAGATGGTTCCTTTTTTAATTCTTCCTCTTTCTTTCTGATTTATTCTGTAATTTTCTGGATTTTTTCTTTATATTTTCTTTTCATTTCACAGCTCTGTTGTATGAAAAAAACTCTCATCATAGCTTTCAAGGCCTCCCATACAGTTGTCATTTCAATTCAAACCCATGTTCTCCTCAAAATAGTACTTAAACATTTCCTTCGCTTTCCCAATTGTTTTTGTATTATGCAATAAGTCATTGCTCAGAAGCCAGGAGAGTTCTTTCTTATCATTCTTTAACATTAACAATATTGGGTTAAAGTCTGATAAGTTTCTAGGCTGTATGTCCATTTTTATGATTTTAGGGTAAATTGATTTAGATGTTTTTAAAAATCAATTCTTGAGTATGATTTATGCCTTTCAGAATAAAAGGTGTAGTCCTTCACCTTCCCATACAAATGTCTCCAGTTGTCTATTAGCTCAAAGTTGTCCAGCAGCTTAAAGAAAAATCTTGGTAGTTTACCTTGGTTTTTCTTTGCCTGTTTTATTGATGATCTGTCCAACTTTGGCTCTATTACACAGTTCCAGTGTCTCACCATAATTATAGAATCATAATCATATTCCTGCATTCTGTTAAGCGCCTTCTGGTAGAATGTCTCCTTGCTGTCCTGCAGAGCATACACTCCTACCTATAATGTTTTTGTTTTTGTTTATTTGTTTTGTTTTTTTGTTTCTGGTTCATTCTATTCTGTTCACTTTTACAATTAGTATCTCTGTACCTTAACTGAAGTTCCACTTACCTTCTTTGTCTATATTTTCTTTTTTGTCTTTTGATATGTCTTTTTCTCTTTCTGTATTGTAATCTTTTCGTTCTCCTCATCCTCCTTCTTCTTCCCCTTCTTCTTCTGATAATCTGTCTCCTCCTGCACATTCCAATTTTTCTTATTATTGTTTTTGTTTTTCCTCTTGGTCTTTTTGTTCTTTTCTTCATTGTTTTTGTTTTTGTTTTCTGTCCTGTTCTTTTTGTTTCTCCTCCTCCTCCTCCTCCTTGTTCTTGGTCTCCTTGTTTTCACTATTTTCCCTGTTTTATCTACCCTCTATTTGCTTTCTATACTTCTTCCAAAATTATTTCTCCTTCTGTGTGGTGTTCAATTTAAACCATTCCTTATTTAGATTTACCAAGATACCATCTAATTTCTCCCATTTGTAAAAGATTTTCTTTCTACTTAGAACTGTTGTGATGAATCTATATTCCCCCCTTTTCCTAAGCAATCTCTTCCATATGTCGTTGTAGAGTCCTACTTCTTTCCCCTCAGTTATCAGGTTTTTTGATAGCTTTGTGCCAATACCTCATCCCTAGTTCTTTTTCTCACAAAATAAATCACCACATCCCTCAGTAAGTCTTTATCTTGTGCTAATTGGGAATTAATCCTATAAGTTTTATTGATTTCTTTCAGAAACTCTTGGGTTGGTAATCCCATATATTCAGCCAGAACAGGTATCAAATCTTCAGATTCTCTCTTTTACATTTTTTCAATCTTCTTATTTTTAAACAGTTCTGTCTTTGCTTTTACTCCTCTAATGTTTTTAAATCTAGATCTCTTTCTCTTTGAGACTTCATATTTGTTGTTGTTTCTTCTAATAGATGGGTCTTTTCTTCTAACATATCTAGCTTTGTTATAGGTTGGTTAACATCTTTAACCACCAATTCTAGAGTCTGTTTAAGTTGGTTCATCTCTGTCTTTATCATAGAATTATAGAACCATAGAGTTGGAAGAGACCACAAAGGCCATCCAGTCCAACCACTTGCCATGCAGGAACTCAAAATCAAACCATCCTCGACAGATGGCCATCCAGCCTCTGTTTAAAGATCTCCAAAGAAAGAGATTCCACCACACTCCAAGGGAGTGTGTTCCACTGTTTAACAGTTCTCACTTTCAGGAAGTTCTTCCTAATATTGAGGTGGAATCTATTTTCCTGTAGCTTGCATCCATTGTTCCAGGTCCTGTTCTCTGGAGCAGCAGAAAACAAGCTAGCTCCCTCCTCAATATGACATCCCTTCAAATATTTAAACAGGGCTATCGTATATCGTATCACCTCTTAACCGTCTGTTCTCCAGGCTAAACATACCCAATTCCCTAAGTCATTCTTGTGTCTTGTTTTAGATCCTTTCTTAAATTCTTTATTTCCTATTGCATATTTTCTTGCATTTCTATCTTATTCTTTTAATCTCTTCCCAAAAAATTGGCATTCGGTCCATTGAGGCTCTTCTTTGCATTTGTTGTGCAGCTTGGGCAGCTGATGTTTTTCTTGATGTCGTTGCCATTTCTCTCTTTTTCTCTTTTCTTTACTTTTTTATTGCTGTTAATCTCCTTTCTCTCCTCCTTCCCAGGCTAATGGAATTGAGTCTATCACAAAACAGTGAGAGACTATCAATTATTTCAGTTGTTTTCTCAGCCTTTCTTTCAAGTTTTTAGTTCAAACCAAGTGGATATAAAAACTGAAATCTGCACACCACCATGGATAAGTTAAAAAAATGCAAAATATCAATGAGTATCTAAAAGTATCCAAAGTTTATTATTTTCCCTTCCACTTTCAGTATGGATTTCACACACAGTCACTTATTACAACAGACCACTTGCAGCTAACAGCTTTACAGCTGACCACTAATAGCCTGTAGCTTGTAACTTGTAGTTTGTAAAAAGAAGGGGAAAAAATCTTTCTTCCACCTCAGTGCTTTCCTACTCTTGAGAAAGGCTACTTTGCAGATAATTAGTTGTTACCATTAAGAAGCAAACATATAAAAACAGCTAATGTGCCACTTCCCCTCTGTTGTTTTAGATAAATTGGTGATGGCACTAGTTGCTCAAAAGGGATTTCACCAGTGGTTCGATTCTCATGGCTTCTCTCCATCCTTCATGCTCAAGCTTTGGTGAGAAACACTCTCTGCAGCAGACACTCAAATGGGAATTGAGCTTCTGTGAGGAACCTTCATTTACCCTATGCCAAGGAGTATGTTCATTTCTCCTTCATTTTCTCTGGGGAAAAACCTCTGGTGAAGAGAAATCCCACTTCATGCATCTTTAAGGTACCATAAGACACTGAAATATTTATGCTAAAACAGTTCCATGGCATGATGTCCAAATAGGTCTTTAAAAAAACATTAAATCAATTACATATTAAAATAACAGATTAAAATTTCAGCAACTATTAAAAAACACAGCAACAATATTACAACAGAAGTTAGAGACTCCAGCAACAATTCAAGGGGGGAACTGGAGGCCTTCAAAGGAGGGAACTGGAGGCCTTTAAAAGTGTCCTTTTAAAATACCAAAATGTGTAGTATATTTAATTAGATTTGCCAGAAGCAATTGATGTTCTAAGCCGGTCAGTTTATCAAAAAAAACCTTCAAGAGTAGGGGAATAGCCATTTCCTTGAAAGGTAAAGGACAATTTGTGTTCCTCCAGATATTGCTGGACTGCAACATTCATTATTCCTCACTATTGGATATGCTGGTGGGAACCACAGTGGAATAATAGATTGAGGATGAAAAAAATGCTACCTCTGTTGTAAGGCAACATTTCTCAAATGTAAATTGTACGTTTCTGTTCATGTTAAACTTTCCAAAAAGTATATAATTAAGTGAAATGCTCTTTTTCTTGAGATAGGAACTGGATACACAGACAACATAAAATAGTACAGTGAAGTCAAAACAGTTTTTTATGTGATGTAAACACAATATGTTAACTTTTGATGAGTAGGATACATGGAGACTACTTTTCCTCAAATATTCATTCATATTTGGGGGCATAGTTATCAAATTTGCAGATGACACCAAATTAGGAG
>CM034708.1:24882737-24900637 GCA_020142125.1 Phrynosoma platyrhinos
CTTTTTTACACCAGCAGGCTGTCTCGCAGGCTCTCTTGCCTCTCTGCCGCCTAAGCTTCTGTCCTCTGGCACTTGCTGCATCCGCCCACTGATGACATCAGCAAGCGCCGGACACACATAATGCGCTGCTATGGACTGTGGAGCATCCCCCCGCTTCCCCCATCCCTTAGGCTCCGGACGGATGATGCGTGACTTCTCAGCAGCTAAAGCCATCGGAAATATGTATTTTCCGATGGCTTTAGGCGACCCCTGTGTTTTGGTCGTTCGACCCCCGCCGGGGTCGCGACCCACAGGTTGAGAACCACTGCCTTAGAGGGTTTAATGGTTGATAACGCCAGTGATTCTGTCGAAGCTTTGGTCAATACCTGGAACACCAATCTTGCCAAGGCTATCAATGTAAAGCCAAGGCTTTTAAATGTAGCAAGGAGATTACCTGCTACGGTTTGTTAAATTTTTAATTCTTGTTATATTGTTTGATGTTTTCATTATATTACTATTTAATACTGTTTTAAGGGGGGAGGGATATCCTGTCATTGTAATTGTTTTAATTTGTAAACCGCCTGGATTGGATTTATTATTATTATTATTATTATTATTATTATTATTATTATTATTATTATCAACACAATCGCTCCCAAGCATCCTTTCCAACCCGCTTCTAACCGTAAGCTTTGGTATATGAAAGAGCTTAGGAAGATGAAGTGGGTTGGACAATGACTAGAGTGCATCTGGCAGAAAACTCGACTTTCATCTGACAAGACTCATCATAAGATCTTTCTTTGTACCTATCGAGAGACAATATGTGCAGCACATAAATCTTTCTTCTCTGTACGTATTGTGTCTGCAGAGTCCCATGCAGCAGAACTGTTTAGGGTGGTAGGGGAGATGACACGGGTTCCACCTGTGCAGAACCCACTATTTAGCCCGACAACGGCCTGCTGTGACACGTTTAACAACTTTTTTGCAGATAAAATCTCTCAGATAAGAGCCGACTTAGATGCCAGTGTTGTAACAGAATCAATTGATGACGTGTCCAGCAACTCCGTTAATGAAATTATACTGGATTGGTTTCAATCTGTGAGTACCAATGACGTGGACAAGCTCCTTGGTAGAATGAGGAGGACAACCTGCCCTCTCGATCCTTGCCTGTCATGGCTGGCCATCCAGGGGGGAAGATACCTTGAGGATGTTCCTTAGGGACATCATCAGTGCATCCCTCAGAGAAGATCATGTTCCATCTTGTTTGAAGGAAGCGGCGGTTAGGTCGCTTTTGACACAACCTTCCCTGGACCCCCTGGATATGAACAGCTATAGGCCGGTCTCCCTGTTGCCTTTTTTGAGCAAAGTGATCAAAGGAAACCAATTATCTAGATCCATTTCAAACTGGCTTGAGGACAGGATTTGGAGTTGAGACTGCCATGGTTCCCTTGGCTGATGACCTTCGCCTGGGCATTGACAGGAGTAGTGTGACCCTGTTGGTGCTCTTAGACCTCTCAGCAGCTTTTTATACAGTAGACTTCCTGGATCACCTAAGTAGGTTAGGAATTGGAGGATCTGCATTGCAGTGGTTCTGTTCCTTCCTCTCGGGCAATGCCAGGGGGTGGTGCTTGGGGACAGTTGCCCCACTAGGAAAGAGCTTAATTGCGACATCCCTCAAGGCGCCATCCTGTCCCCGATGCTGTTTAACATATATATGAAGCCGCTGGGAGAGATCATTCAGAGTCATGGGGTGGGGTGTTATCAGTATGCTGATGATACCAAGATATATTTCTCCATATCTCGGTTTTCAGCTTTGAATTCAGATGGCGTCTTTTCCCTCAATGACTGTCATAAAGCAGTAATGGACTGGATGAGGGAAAACAGATTGAGACTGAATCCAGATAAAACAGAGGTACTCACAGTAGCAGCCCCAAAACCAGGTATTGGGATACAATCGCCAGTCCTGGATGGGGTTACATTCTCCTCTAAGGACTGTGTTCGCAGTTTAGGGGTGCTCCTGGATCCATCACTCCAGATGATAAATCAAGTGAATGCAATGGTCAGGAGTACCTGTTATCAGCTTCGGCTGATACGCTAGCTGTGCCCTTTCCTGGAAGCTAGGGACCTTGAAACTGTGGTGCACGTGCTGGTAACCTCCTATCTTGATTTCTGTAATGCACTCTACATGGGGCTACCCTCGTACTTGGTCCAAAAACTTCAGTTAGTACAGAATATGGCAGCCAGATTGGTCTCAGGAACATCAAGAAGAGACCACATAACACCAGTCTTAAAGTCACTTTACTGGCTGCCTATTAGTTTCCGGGAACAGTACAAGGTGTTGGTTATTACCTTTAAAGTCCTAAATGGCTTAGGTCTAACCTAGCTTCAGGACTGTCTCCTCCTATATAATCCACCCTATGCACATTGGTCCTCTGGGAGGAACTACTGCAGCCTATAAAAACCAGGCTGTCTGTAACCTCCCAGAGGACCTTCTCTGCAACCACTCCCAGATTATGGAATGGGTTGCCGGATGAGATCCGTCATATTATCAACCTAATCAGCTTTAAAAGGGCTGTTAAGATGGATCTCTTCCAGGAGGCCTTTCCAGACTAGGTATCCCGGCCTTGAGGGTTAGCCCACCCTTTCTCTCTTAAATTCTCTGCCACATTTGTTGTTTACTTACTGTCTGTTGTTATTGAGATTTTAAGTATGTTTTAATTACACTATTGTTTAATACTTTTTAAGGGGTGGGTGGGTTCTGGCATTATTAGGTTCTGACTGTATTGCATTTTATGCCAATTTTAATGTTGTAAGCCACCCCGATTGCCCTGTAGAGGGGCGAGATATAAAATTATTATTAAAATTATTATTATTATTATTATTATTATTATTATTATTATGTCATCGTTAATGTAACGGAAAGTCAACGGAAAGTCAACAAAACCCAGTCCTTTTTACTTTCAGAAAATCCTGAAAGTAAAAAGGACTGTGTTTTGTCTACTTTCCATTCAGATTAATTTCATATTAACCCCAATGTGTGTGAAAATAAACCCACTTTTGCAGGGGTTTTCTGGCTTTTAAATCCCATTTCTTCATGGGATTTCTGCACATTTCCCCTGTGTGATAAACTCCTTATGTCAGGGTGAGCAACTGTTAGGAGTTAGGGTACTGCAGAGTGCTATAGATGAGTAGTGTGAAAGGGCCCCTGGTGACTGTTCCTTTCAACCAATCTTTTTGACTTCAGAATATGGAACAGGGAATTCAACAAGGCCTGGAGAACTCATAACCAATTTCAGCATTGTAACAACAGATCATGAATCAGCATGGTGTAGTGGTTTGAGTGTTGGGCTATGCCTCTGGCAGACCAGGGTTTTAATCTTCACTGATCCATGGAAAAAACACTTTATGATCTTGGCCTAAGAGGAAGGCAATAGTAAACTGTCTCTGAGTAAATCTTGCCAAGGAAACCCTAAGGGTCACTGTCTCATGTGGGAAATAGCAGTTCCCCTTCTCCAGGGATTTGCACCATTTTTTGACATCTTAGTGTGGAGTGGCACTGGTCCACCAACCACCACTTTGAGTGTCACTGCTCTAGAGAAGTCTCATATAGGCACTTCATTGACGAATACAAAAGTAGAGTCAGTCCGAACAGATCCCTATACTGGCATGAAAGTCTATCAAGTTTACATTCCCATGGAATGAGCCTTATGTATATACATCCATAAATGCATAGATCTTGTACAGATTGACATTAACTGCAGAGGGCATAGCCATCATAAGGATCACCATTCTAGTGAGTGCTTAGAAGGGGCTATTGATTTGGCATGGTACGGTATAATGATCTCAGTGTCAGGAAAGGGCAGTAACTCAGGAGCAGAGGACAAGATGCAAAAGCATGCAATAAGGCCAACTTTATTCCCAGGGCTAGGAAAGATTCCTGGTCTCAGTGGACCAACAAATCTCATGAAACCCAAGTTTAATTAATCACCAAGCCATGAATGTCATTAGGATTTCACAGAGTACAACATCTTTCAGGTTGCATTGAGCTGCCTCATCCTTTGTTCTCTTTATCATGTTCTTCCTGCAGACATCACCATCTTTGCTTCTTCCATAATTCTTTTTATCCCAAAATCAACATAAAAGCACATACTAACATTGAATGTGCCAATCTCAACCTGCAACATGCAATTTGATAGCCAGCTAGAACTCCTGAATACTGCCAAAAACACTAGATATCTGACAAAGCACTGAAACTGTTTTCACAACAGCCAGCCGTGATCCAAAATGCCAGGGGCCATTTTGATACTTCTTTATATAGAGAAGAAAACAGATGACATTGTCTAACTTGGCATTTGTGCAGCTTAGCTGCAGGTGGCAGTCATTCCCCAGCAATGAGGTCTAGCTGTATGTTCTCATTGCGTTTATTCACCAGCTAATGTGACCTAGATAGAAATGTTTCAACAGGAGACATGAAAGGAGGAGGTGAGAGCTTGTTCACTGGAATAGCAAAGATGCTGACAGAGCAACAGGATAAGAAATAAATGCATGGCTATGTTTGATCTTGAAATAATTTCCATGGTTCAACATCCTGCACTGGTTTCCGTGTGGGAAGGGGACTGCAGTGAAAAAAGCAAGGAAATGCCAGAAATGATACAGGCACAGATTGACAGGTCTCAGAGGTATCTTGATATTGCTCACAGACTGATAATTATTGAGGATCATTTGTTTCACAAGAAGTTTAGACAGTGGTAGAGCATCTCAGCTGTATGTCAATGAATTGTTCATTTTCAGCCTAAAATATTCTGAATATAAAGATGGTACCTGCTATAAGTTAGTTCTTCCAAAGCAGCCTTATGTAAGTGTATTTATATACTTATTGAATATAATATAAATACTACAATATTCTTGAATAGATAAATATAAAATATATAAACAACATAAATATTCTGCCCCACCTTTCACCTGAAGAGAGGGAAAGGCAAGTAATCTTCAAAGTAGGGCCAAATAGCCTCCTTCCTCACTCACCTTTCATTGTGCCATGTAAATTCAAAAACTTGCCACTTTGGTGGGGCAGAAATGCACACACTCCCTTAATACATTACTTACATTATCTGAATATTCAGCTTTTGAAATCTTGTTCAGTGAGTCTCTTTTCTTGAACTTCCACTGCAATTTCCTTTCTAGATTATTTACATAGGTGATCCACCAAATGTGGGCATCAGAGTTCAGGTCTGGGAGTTCAGAAATATTCCGAAACTTTCCACTCACAACCATTATGAGTCAGATCCAAAGCTTATTTGATGTTCACTCATAGCCCTCACCAATGCAAAAGCATCTTATTTTCACCCCATCCAGACATATGTGGTAGTGGCTGTGACTGCAGGAGCAATAACAACAATAACAGAGAAAGCTTGCTGCAGGATCTCCATTCTATGCTTTCTGCTTATGTTGCAGCAGCATCCCAAGCACAGTGGTTCATATATGAGGTCATTCCATTGTTTCTTGATATACTGGAAACATCAGAATAACAGGAACATCCCAGGCTCAAGGGCATATGGAAGTTCCCATGGATGCTGATGTCCCTAACAGGACACTAGGACATTTCTTATCAACTACATTTCCATAAATCATGAAATACATATATAATTTTTTTTATGTACACACACACACACACACACACACATTTGTCAGTGGTGCTTGCTGCTGTTGCTGCTGCTGTCGTTGTGTGCCTCAAATAGTTAACCTATCATGGGGTTTTCTTAGCAAGATTTATTGAGAGGGGATTTGCCTTTGCCTTATTCTGAGACTGGGAGAATGTGCGTTGCTCAAGGTCACCCAATGGATTTCCATGAATGAGGATTCAAATCTTGATCTCCAGAGTCCAAAGTCATAGTCCAATGCTCAAACTACTATACCAAACTACTGGCTCTAAGAAGACAACTGTTGGTGTTAACTGCCCTCTAGTCAGTCCCAGCTCATGGCAACCTTGTGGATAAGACATCTCCAAGCCTTCCTATACTCCACTGCTCTGCTTAAGTTTTGTAGATTCATGCCCATAACCTTCCTAATTGAGTTTAGCCATCTGTTATGTGGTCTTTCTCTTTATGCTGCCTTCCACCTTTCCTAGCATTATAGTCTTTTTCAGAAAATCATGCCTACTCATGATGTGCCCAAAGCATGACAGCCTCAGTTTCATCATCTTGGCTTCCAGGGGAGAGTTCTGGCTTGATCTGTTCAAAGACCCATTTATTTATAGGGGTTTTTTTGGGGGGGGTGGGCTATGAGGCCATATTCTAGAAGTATTTATTCCTGATGTTTCACTTGCATCTGTGCCTGGAATCTTCAGAGAATGGTGGCATAGAGGTGTGGGGGATATATATACTGTGTGTCCCTGTTAATCTGGGTTTTGGACTGTTGGTTAATGGCAGGACTTCAGGGTGGGAAGATATGCGAGGAGGATTAGTGTCTATTAAATTAGTGATCCATTGTCTGCTGGGAAACCCCCTGACCCTGGGTGAAGTTCATTTGCATGTGCTGAGTCTTGATTTTGGTGTTTTTCAGGACTGGTAGCCAAACTTTGTTTACTTTCAGAGTTTCTTTTTTCACACCCATTTATCTCTTTTTTTGGCTGTCCATGGTATCCTCCGCACTTTTCTCCAGCGTCATATCTCAAAGGACTTTATTTCAATACCTTCATTGTCTAGGTTGGATTTATGTATTTGTTCCATGGTCATTATTTTTGTTTTCTTTATGTTCACCATTAAGCCTTCTTTGGTACTTTCATCTTTGACATTCTTTAGTAATTGTTGCAAATCTGTGATGTTTTCTGCTGATAATATGGTGTCATCCACATATCTAGGATCGTTGATGTTCTTCCTATCTTCATGCTTCTTCTGAGTCTAAACCAGGGGTAGGCAACCTTTCCCCTTTAAAGGCCGAGAGACTTCAGCTCCCAGAAGCCTCAACCATGTTGGCCAATAGTCCCATGTTGGCCAATAGCTCCTGGGATTCTGGGAGCTGAAGTCCCTTGGCCCTTAAAGGGGAAAGGTTGCCTACCCCTGGTCTAAACCTTTTCTGTGTACAAGTTGAACAAGTAAGGTGATAGGATGAGCCTTGCCTAACTCCATTGCCAAGTGGGAACCATTCTTGTTTCTCCATATTCTGTTCTAACAGTTGTCTCTTGTCATAAGTACAGGTTTCTCATCAGGACTATCAGATGAAGTGGCATTCCTATGACCTTTAAAGCCATCCATTGCTTTTCATGATCTATGCAATCAAATGTTTTGCTGTAGTCTATAAAGCACATGGTGATTTTCCCCCCTGGAATTGCTTTGTACATATGCATCATATGTTTGCAACATGGTCCCTAGTGCCTCTTCCTTTTCTGAACCCTGCTTGGACCTCTGGGATTTCTCTCCTCATGGAGTCTGTGCTGCAAAATTTTGAGCAAGACAGCTACATGGCTCTAACAGGAGATAGTTGTTTAAAACATCTTTGCTTGGTGAAGAAAGTTTGATTTCTTAGGCTTGCAAAAGGATCTTTGGCTGGCCTAACAAAGATATTAGCACTTTGGATTTTTACCACATTCCTTTCAAATCAAGCCAGAACTCTTTCCCCTCAATGTGCAGCCAGGGATTATCATTCAAGAATTACCATGCACTCAAGTGAATAATATCACACTCTCCTTCATGGGAGGTCTTTCAACTGAGATTGGACAGCCCTTAGCTGAAAGATGTCCATACTACACCAAGTGGTAGTTTGGACTAAATTACCTCAGGTGTTTTTATTTTGTGAAATGACTTGTAAGAAAAAGAGAGGGGAGGTAGAACACTGTAATGAGGAAACTCCTTCTAAGCTTCATCGGAACACCTCTGTTCATTAATTTCTTTGCTCATGTGTTCATAAATGAGTATCATGCATCATTCAGTTTGTTCTAAGCAATCACTATAAATATCAACAAAACAGTAAAACACATCATTAGGAAGCAAAATAAAATCAGGACATGAAAAACTTCAAAACATCTGCAGCAGCCATAAATTTAAAATAGCAGAGCTATGGGTTAGAGCACTAACATGCTTGTTGGAACAGGCAGCAAGCTCTATGCTGCTTTTTCTTGCATGGAACCATGGAGTTACAAAAGTACATTGGCAGGGAACACATTCAAAAGCCTCTGAGCAATAACAGAAATGGCCCTGCTTTCCTTTAATAAGTCTCCCTGCTTCTCTGAGGCTGCAATCCTATGCACATTTTATAATGTGTTTAGTACAATCTTAGGGCCTTTGCAGACTGCCAGAAATAGTGCACATTAAATTGAGTCACTTCCCTGGCTCAGTGCTAGGGAGTCATGGGAATTGCATTTTTTTCTGAGACATTGAGTCTTCTCTATCAGAGAGCTCTGGTGCCACAATAAATTACAGTTCCCATGATTCCCTAGCACTGAGCCAGGGCAGTGACTCAATTTAATGTGCACTATTAATCCTTTGTTGTCCTTCTTTTAGCTGCTTTTAAAATGTCCCAGTTTCTCTCTCCTCCCACATTCCCCCTTTTCCCACATGTCCTTGCTTACTTCCACTGGTGCAAACAGTTCAATGTCCAGAAGTAATTAGCACACAATTAACGGGGGGGGAGGAGAAGAGGATGAGCAAAACCTTGCATTTCCCAGTAGGCTCAAGCAAAAGTAAACTGCTGCAGCCTCTCCTAGCTTGTGTTTTTTTTTCTGTTTAATGTTTGCCATCTGGATTGTACTCTGATCATCCATGACCACATACTTCTCAGTTTTCATCTGTGAAATGTTGGAGAGCATGGTACAAGGGTGAGAGTCATCATGGTGTAATAGTTTGAGCATTGTACTAGGACTCTGGAGATCAGGGTTTGATTCCATACTCAGCCATGGAAATCCATTGTGTGCCCTTGAGCAGTCAACTGAAAACCCCATAATGGATCGCCATAGTCAACAACTACTCAAAGGCACACAACACAACTGTCTTCCCCACAAATGAGAACTGGGTGCTGGGATATTTCTTTTTTCATACAATCTGCACTTTTACCATTTGGAGAAGTGTGTTCTTTTCTCTGCTGTGTTACCCGCCTGCATATGAGGTGTTTCATAATCTCTGGGTAGTCCCTTTGAAAAATGCAGACTGGTTTCCTAAGTCAGCTTAGCGCTATAAACACAAATGTACCAAGAGCACCCGCAAAGTTGAAAGAGGCTTAGTGCCTATCACAGCACCCACTCCAGGGACTGCCTCATGAAAGCACCCTGGTACTTCAGATGGAAGATGGGTTTAAGAGTGGCTGCAAATGTCAGGTTTTTTTTAAAATACTCTGTAAATCCATCCCTCCTGCAGTTGACAGATAAAGGTTTCCCTGGGGCTTGAAATAGGAAAAAATACAGTTTAAGATTTACAACAAATAGCCACAGCAAATGCTAGAAATAAATAAATTAGATTTGCCAAGGAAGAATTAGGAAGAGAACTTCCCTTAAATCAATGGTATTTCAGTTCTGCAGGGTTACATTGAAACCTCTGCAGAAACAGGGGGTTTAGTGCCCCAAAACTGACAAACTGCTGCTTCTAGTATCTACTAGTACATTCCCTTTATTTCAGTGGGAACTAACTTCAACTAACTAACAAGAAGGTTGGCCTGAATTTAATCTCCTGTGGCTCAGAACTAAAATGTAAGCATATAGCTAACCACAGCTTAGAAGTAATAAGTTGCAAGTAACATAATAGTTATGTGTAGCTAGTTACTGTTTGGAATAACGAGGTTCAAGGCCAATAAATAAATAAATCATTTCAAAAGTTACACACAAGTAAGATTAAAGTCACTTTATTGATGTAATAAGCAAGAGTTTCTACTTACTTTCCAAAAAGTCTTTTAAAGGATATTTTTAGAGAGATTTTAACAAGTTTTTTTGTTTTGTTTTTGTTGCATTTGTGGCATTCTTTTATTAATCCTTTGAGGTTTCCCTCAAAAATGTAACAGATTAGCAGAATCCTTATGGGTTTTGTTCCTCAAAAAGGTAACAGAAAGTAACAGAAAGCCGAGAGTAGTATAACAGATAATATAACAATGCAATGAGTTACATTTTCAACTTTGTATTGAATAATGACTACTTTCTAAGAAATCATGAGTAATATAACAAATTTCAGTACTTCTAGAAAACTACTGTCCCAAATTATTATTATTATTATTATTATTATTATTATTATTATTATTATATTTCTATCCTGCCTTTCTCCCAATATAAGGTCTCATGGCAGCACATAGCAAATTTAGAATAGTACAGTTTAAAAAAGTACAAAAGCATTAAATATAAATTTAAAAAAACATATTTTTAAAAGTTTAAAACAGTTATGCATTAAAATATCAAAATGTATTTTAAAACCTTACTCTCTGTTCAGCATTTAAAAGCCCAATCCTTATCTGTTTAACTTTCAGTGGCTAACAAAAGGATACACGCATTCTGCTGAATGAGAATATGATGCATTTCATTGTTCATGACAATAAGGTATTTCCCACTCCTACCAGGGTAGGTTAGTTGTGCATTTCTGATATAAGTTGCATAGCTGTGGACATTTGTAAATTACTCAGATGGAAACTCCAGGGAGAGTCAATGAGGTCAATGGGACTATTCATGAGTAAACTCATGAGTTCTTCCTGACCGCTTCTGTTGTTGTAAGGTGGCTATTCTCTGTTACCAGCTGCCCCATGGCAGTAGGATGCCTTCCAGCCCTGTTGGCCATTACTTGACTATAAGAGTAAGGTCCAGTATTGTCCAGCTGTGGTTACACCAGGGAAAAAGAAGTTGTGTTAGGAGGTAGTGGGTGCCTCATTTTGCAATATCCACTGACTTACATATACTGGCCCAACCGTGGCACATGCCACCCATAGGATTGTCACTTGGATATTTAGAGTGGGGAACCTTTCACACTGCACAGTTATGGCATGGTGATTCCATTGTAACTGCAATGGCTATCCTGTGGAATCCTGGGGTTTGCAATTTGATGAGGCAATGAATGGGTAATGTTAGCAGTAATGCTTCCAATCTATTGTAGCTCCATTAGAAGGTTACAGGGATGAACAATGAACAGATTGTGCTAGGACCTGTCTGTTGCTGTCTGAGTAAGTTAGGGCCTTTGCAGACTGCTAGAAATAGTGCAAATTGAGTCTACTTTTAGGGTTAGGGTTAGGGTTAGAGAATCATGGGAACTGTATTTTATTGTGGCACCAGAGCTCTCTGACAGAGAAGGCTCAATGTCTCAGGGGGGAAAAACAATTCCCATGATTCCCTAGCACTAACCCTAACCCTTAAAGTGGACTCAATTTGCACTATTTCTGGCAGTTTGCAAAGGCCCTTAGATGCATGTTTGTTTATTTCTCTCTGGGCAAATTACAATCAATAGCATAGCTTAAAACAATGTTATTGATGCTGTGTGCCTTCAAGCCATTCTAGCTTATGGCAACCCTAAAGTGAACCTATCATAGGGTTTTCTTGGCAAGCTTCTTCAGAGAGGGTTTGCCCTTGGCATCCCCTGAGGCTGAGAGAGTGTGCTTGCCCAAGCTTACCCAGTTTTTATAATGCTTTTATTAATACAATGTTTTAATTGATTGTTTGATTTAATATCTTTTTAAGGGGACAGGTATGGGGTGTGCATTTGTTGTGATTTTATTATCTGTAAGCTGCCTCAACTGGTTTCAGAGGGGTGGGGTATTAAATAAAAATTATATTATTATTATTATTATTATTATTAGTGGATTTACATGGCTGAACCAGAATTCAGACCTTGGGTATCCCAGCATCCTAGTCCAGTGCTTAAAACCATTACACTGGCCCTCCCTAAAACAGTATTAACCAATTAAAAACAATAAAAAGTAATTTAATATCTCCCATCTCAGGAGATGGGGGGGTATATATTCAACCAATAAATAAATAAATATGTTTGTTTGTTTGTTTACTTCTGTATCATAGGATTTTAGCTGTATTTGCTTTCATGTTTTGTAAGCTGCCATTGGGGCCAGGAGAAAGGCAGGATATAAGTTATAGAAATAAATAATGTAAATAAACAAATAAATATTTGCAGAGATCCTACATCACAGATATAGTTACGCATATCTTGCCTCCCAAACCTACTTTAACAGCCAAATAGTAGTATCAGGCACTGGAAGTCTGTTCTGTTGGTGATCGAGATAGAGCAGGATGGCCTTTCCAGCTCCTTCCTACCAGCGATCTTAAGTGAGACAATCAGAAACAATATTCCTGTTACAACTCCTTGTTGCACCGCAGAGTGTTGATGGAAAAGGGCTGGAAACATAATCCTGCTGCACCCAGACCACTGTAGAACAGACCTCTGCCACTTGATAAAGCTACTGACCATTAAGGTAGGTTTAGTGAGGTATTTGCAATCATAACAATAGTTAGCAAACCATAATATTTAAAACAAAAAACAGAATGCCACCCACGGGTATCAATTGTTTTATTTATATGATGGGGTCTCCTTCATTGGAGGTTTTTAAACAAAAGCAGGATGGCCATCTGTTGGGAGTGCTTTGATTGTGTATTCCTGCATGGCATGGTAGATTAGATGGGCCTTGTGGTCTCTTCCAATTCTATTTTTCTGTTAGATCCATTTTTCTTTGGGTTCATTGACAGTGTCTTGGGTCATAATTTTGTGCCAGTAGAAGCTGGTGTGTGGAAAACCTTCACCACCATTTTGTGGTGAATCTCTATTTTGACTTCAGAAATATGAGTAACTATAGTTCAGACTAAACCCCAGAGTAGCTTTACCACACATAGGACTTTATTACACGGGGGATTTAAAAACTGGGGAAAATCTGAAAAAACGGGTAGATTTTCACACAAATTGATTTTACAATGTGCTTAACCCGAACGGAAAGTAGTCAAAAGCTGCTCTTTTTTACTTTCAGGATTTTCCAAAGGTAAAAAGAAACAGCTTTTGACTACTTTCTATTTGGATTAAACACAGTTTAAAATTGACATCATGTGAAAATCTACTTGCTTTTGCAGTTTTTTTTTTTCCTATTTAAATCCCATTTCTTGGGGGGAACTATGGATAATGGGTTTGGAGTAAGAAATAAAAATACATATATCAAAAATGTAAGAGAAATTTAATCCAAAATGTTGTATTATATCATACACATAACTTGATGAAGACAAAATGTTGGATTTTTGGAATCGTGTAATATTGTTCTTTTCCCTTCGCTTTCCTTGCTAAATTAGTAAAGCAAAGATTATTAGATTACTAAGCTAAAAATAAGAGAAAATATTATATAATACAATAAAAAGGAATCAGTAGGAATTATTTAGGAAGTCAACTTATTGTTGTCTTAAATGTGATAGATGGTGGTATTGTAGATGGAGGTATTGTTGATATATTTGTGGATGTATTGTAGTTATGTGGTGTTATGTTTTAAATGTTTGTGTTTGTGTCCTTTTCTTAATTAATAAAATTTTAAAAAAATTAAAATTAAAAAAAATCCCATTTCTGCATGGGATTTCCTCCATAAAAGTCCATAGAACCACTAACACAGAAGCAATTTGCTACTTGTGCACATTAAGCATACAGTTACCTTACACTGAAAAGAATGGCATTTAAGGACACGTTCACTATGTTGTGATTACAGCCTGGGAGATGGTGCCCCAAATACATAATTCAACAATTGGATATTTATGGCAGCATTAAGAGGAACGAAAGGCATGAGATAACATCAGAGAGGTTTCTGGTTTATGTAGGGTAGGGTTGGCAATTTAGTCATAAGATTTAAAATACTTCCTCTTGATACTGAGCAAAGCAACAACCGATCACTTCCGAAACAGTGTGAGCCTGACAGTGTAAGATCAAGGTGGGGTGGTGGCAGCTAAACTCCTCAGAGTTCAAGCAATGAAAGGCTGATGTGTTTTTACGCCTCCCTCTCACCAACTTTCACCACTGCTTCCGAGGTTCTTCTCTCCTGCTTGGCATTTCTGTTTCAACTTGCATGATTTAAAAGCCACCCATTTCCTTTAAAGAAGGGAACAGTCAGTTCCTCCTCTGTGCCACTGCATTGAAGTAGCTTTCTTTTTCAGCCTGTGAGGCCCTGCTCTTTCTGCCAGAGAAAGGTCTGAACAAATTCAGGGATGAGAGACATGAGTCACTGAATTATGTAATTCATCTGGCTGTATGCTGTGGCCAAAAATAGGCTCATGCTATTAACAGGAGTGCCTTTGGCCAATGACATGGTGGTTAAATTTTGAAGCTCGGGCGCGCATTATGACGTTTCATTCAGCCATGTCCCCAAAGAATCCCAAAAGGCAGGTTGCTATTTTCGTCCATTTCAGCAAATCAGTTTGAGCAGTTTTCCAATCCAACAAAAGCAAGTCTTTTATAAAGTTAATGCATCTTAATTCCCCATTCATGCCTCCTACAAATATTCTTCATTACAACCAGGATAACACTGGAGAACCAGTGTGATGTGGTGTTCTGAGTGCTGATCTAGGAAACTGGAAGTCCAAGGTTCAAATCCCCGCTCAGCCACTCAAACCCACTGGGTGACTTGGGTAAGTCACACACTCTCATCTCAGAGGAAGGCAACAGCAAAAGCCCTTGGAACAAATCTTGCCAGGAAACTTCACTTTAGGGCAGTGACAATGAACCTTTCAGGGGCCAAGTGGCCAAACTAAAAGGTCTTCCAGCACTGGGTGTTATATGGTGCTGGGGGCAAGACCTCTGTCCTCTGAGGGCAGTGGGATTTCTGAGGCGAGACCTCTTCCCCCTGCCCTCCCAGGCCTTCAACTGCCTCTCCAGAGATAGTTGAAGGCCCGGGGGGGGGGGGGGCAAGGGGGGAAGAAGAGGGAGAGGTGCATGCCTCTTCTTCCTCCTCCCCCCCCAATGCCATCCCCAACCTTCACCTGCCTCCGGAGAGGCAGCTGAAGGCCAGGGATGGTCAGAAAGGAGGAAGAGGTGCATGTCTATTCATCCTCCTCCTCTCCCCATGCCTCTGGAGAGGCAGCTGGAGGAGGGGGGAATCAGGAAACAACAACAATAATAATAATAAATTTATTTTTATCCCACCCCTCTGCGTAATGCAACCGGGGCGGCTTGCAACATTAAAAATATACATTTCATATCCCACTATTCCACCCACCCTTTAAAATACTATTAAACAATAACAATTTAAAACACACTTAAAATAAAATACAAATAACCAACTAATAATAACTGCAGCAGGATCAGGGGACACAACAATATTAGCAGAAACAGCAGCAAGCCCCACCGACCTCCATTAATCTGACTTCTCAATAAACATGTAAAAGACTGCGCTATTCATTATTTAATGTATTGATTTCTTTGTCTCACAGCAGGCTTCTCCTTCTCCTTTTCAGAGCCTGAGTGCATTACAGAGGCGCTGTGCTAGCTGTCCCTGCTTTGAACATGGATGGAAATAGAGAATAGATGGAATTAGTCTGTGTGCAGTTCAGTTCAGTTTTATTCCTTGCCATTTGAGCTGCACATTGCAGGAACCATAAAAAATATAATACAATAAAATAAGTGACAATGCTCATATATTAATAGATTGATACAATGCTCAAAAAGTTGGAAGAACCAAAATTAGCCTTCACCCCAAGCAAATTCCCAGCAGAGAAGTAAATAAAAGCAGCATGAGGTTTAGATACTGCTCAAGTATACACTGCTGACTGAAATAATATTTCTTTTTTACATCGGTGTGCAAGTTAGGAAAACAAAAGAAAAATCAATTGGTTGAAGATCTGATTGATTTTCTCTACAAAGCAGCAGTGGGGAGTGGGGTAATGTGTGTCTGACTCATACATGGTTATGACATGCGGGGGGACAGTTTTCCAGTTTTTCCTTTCTCACAAAGAATCTATGATACATTTACACACAAAGAGCTAACACACTTGTGGGTTTTGTATGAGTGGTGGGAGTCTGCCTTTTGCAGCATCCCTGATTAAAAAAAACGAGACAAAATCCTAAAGTGTAACGATATACAATTGACTACTAAAGTTAGACTTGTCTAAACTATTGTATTCCCCATCACCATGTATAGATGTCAGAGTTGAACAGAGAAGAAAATCAACTAAGGGCCTCTGCAGACGGCGCAAAGCGGCGTCTGCAAACGCAGGGGATGGAAGGGGCATCCGCACGCAGGCCGCCTCAACCCCTCCCCAAGGATGTCATCAGGGCGTGTGCTGTTATGCACGGTGCGCACCCTGAATACTTCCTCCCAGCGCAGCGTCTTTGTGCCGGCACCCTTTCTGTTGGTTGTTAACTTTACCATCTTAGGGGGGAAGCAGACGGCGCAAAGCACTGTTTTGGGGGCAAGGAAGGGGAGGGGCAGCCGCACGGTGGGCACCCCAACCCCTTCTCTAAGGCATCGTTGGAGCGCGACCCCTCTGCACAGCCGGCACTCTGACGATGCCTTCCCGTCGCAGCGTCCGCACACGCTGCGGCGGAGGAGTCGCCGAAGGTGCGCCGCCAGCCTTTTGTGCCGCACCTTCGGTGACTTGTAGAAGGAGCTCTATTTTAGTGCTCCTTCCTGGGGCGGCGAAGCTGCGCCGCAGGGCCGAGGTGTGGGGATACCTCGGCCCTGCGGCGCAGCTTCCCGGGGCAGCCCATGGCTGCCCGTCTGCTTCCCTCCTTAAACTAATAACCCTTCATTCCCTTCTTTATTATGGTTACTCAGAGATCAGGGGGGTAACTGTGGGGTGCCAAAATGAGAAGATTGCTCCCCAAATAAGAATTCTATCTCTTCAAGTGAAGTTTTCTTTAAGCCCCTAAATTTCTAGCATGGCAGTAATTTAAGATGTCATTTGGGCATTTAGGACTACAGTTTAGGCATCAGAGAAAAGGGGGCAGACAAAAGGAATGCAAACACAGCAGAGATAAGAGCTCCAGATGACTTTCGGTGTCTTGCTCTGCAATGCTAGAAATTTGAAGAGTGAAAAGAATTTCATTGGAGGGATAGAATTTTTATTTGAGGAGCATGCCTTAATTTTTCTTAATTTTCCCACAGCTACACCCTGGTCAGAAGTGTACAGATGCAGGCTTCCCCTTGGGGTTCATTATATGATACCATGGTCTATTGAGGTATGGTATGGGATTTTATTAGCCCATGGTCCCTGTGGATGGCTACCTGGTCCCCAGTAGAACCAAGTTAAGACTATATGGTTCAGGTGAACATTAAGCAAATATACTGCAAAAGCTGTGCTGCTTAGGTGTTGTCCCAATAGTTGGGAAGAAGGATGGGTGGAGAGAAAACCAGAGTTAATTTACCCATTGGCTCCAGTTCTGCCTACCATTTTGTTTGACTATGGTCAAAATTTATCTCAGCTTCAAATGTCCACTATCACTTTGCTTAATGTCATACCAATGCTCTGTGCATGTTGGAGGAGCAGGATCTACACTGCAGATCCAAACCACAACCACTTGCTTATTCAGCCAGGACTACAGATGACTCTTTGGTAGACAAATGCAGAAGACATGTATATATGTCATGCTCTGCCTCCAGGATCCTGGCATGTCCTCTGAGTCTGAAGGCTCTGATGGAGAGTCTGAGATGTCAGGTCTGTAGCAACACCAGCAATCCTAGGTGGATAACCTGCAGCCACCATAGATGCTGAGTTCCCAACAGCCACAAGAGCAAAGTTCACTGCAGCCACATCCCTTGGACGAAGAACCAGACTTACAAGAACCTACCGTGGAAAGAGATGCTAGGAAAGAGGAAAATGGTGGAGCTCTCAATGTTTAAGTAAGAAGCACACTGCTAATAGGGAGTACCTGCAAGATACAGGCAGGCTATAAATATTCCAACACCTCCCTCGGTCCAGTATGGCTGACAATCAACCTTCCTTCCCTTTGTCAGGGATGATGGGAGTTGTAGCTCTTCCCCTCTGGCTCTAACTC
>CM034708.1:24918159-24934007 GCA_020142125.1 Phrynosoma platyrhinos
AAGGATTAGGGACAGGAGTTGTCAGTGCAAAGGTGAAGACCAGGGGTTAAATATTTACTGGAGTGTTTCTTGGCCTTCCCCCTGTATTTTACATCAGTTTGTATATCTCAGTTGGATATAAAGTTTGTTGATTTGACTTTTTCCAGGTGCAAGGCCTGGGTAATTGTATCACCAAATCCACTATCCAATACACTGCAGAAAAAATCCAGTTTGAGAACGCGCTTTGACTGCCCTGGCTAGGGAATCCTTGGAATTGTAATTTATTGTGGCACTAGATCTCTCTGAGAGAGAAGGCTAAATGTCTCACAAAACTACAGTTCCCAGGATTCCTTAGCATTGAGCCAGGGTGGTTAAAGTGGTCTGAAACTGGATTATTTCTGCAGTATGTTTTGGACCTAAATCTCTGGACTGCATCTCCTTCTCATCCCTCACTTCTTGGAGAGTAACGATTAGTTAGGGATTGGGTAGCAATCTATTTTAGCACCAAAGTTCAGTCCTGAAATATATTAAGTAATAAAGCAAAGAGTTTTTTTGAGCATATATGGAGCATGCCTTGTTATCTGGGATGAAGAAAAAGTAACTCCCAAGGGGTTTAATGTCCAGCTGGATTTGGGTCTTAATATGTTAAGAATTACACTCACTGAGGTGGGATGCTTGCTGTGTCAATAAATGTATATCCAGTGATTGGTAATGCACTGTTTGATATGTTTCAGTACTGGAAAATAAAACACACTACTGGAAAATAAGTTGTAATTGCATTTTTAAAAGTCAGGCTTAACACAACATACATAAACTTTATTCAGGCTTTTAAAGACATTACTTGTTACCTCTTGGAACCTATATTGTGATGTTGTTTCATGCTGTGCTGGGCTAGCAATTTCAGTTTAGAGTCTACCGTAACTTGAACCATTCACACGCTGTATAAATTGAGAATAATCAGTAATTTGTGCAGGTGAAAACCAAGATAGAACAGATGTATGAGGACAAAAAGTCTTTAAATGTTGACTGTTATGACTACAACATTTCCAAGTGTTTTGTTGGGATTTGTTATGGGAATGTAGGAGTTTTGTAGATGGGTCCTTAGGTTGCTTGTAGTGGTACCTGATAGGAATAAAAATAATAAAACTCGCCATGTGTATAAAATGTGTATTGTGACAGGGTGATGAAAAAGTAACTTGCTATGCTCATTTATATGTCTTCTGAAAAAAGTTACAGGCACATGTTTTGGTGATAGAATTCATATGGGGAGTAATTATTGAGTTATATTGCTGTTTCATTAGTTTGTATCTTGAATAAAATGTGTCAATGTATCTTCACTTTTGTTTCTCCATAGCTACTTTGTGTTGATTTGCAATATTTGGATGTGTAGATTTCTTTAGTTTCCTTTTAGTAAAATAAGATTGCTATGGATATTCATTAGTGTGTGTTTAAAAAAATAATGACAAATGCTGTCAACTGACATAAATTATATTATGCAATTTTAGAATTTCCCCGTTTCCGCAGTGTCATTTTTAGCATCCAGTATCATGTTGGCTACTAAAAACCCATCTAGTAAAAAGCACTTATATGGGTCTCTCTGTGTGTGAATATGTAAGTCTTTTCAGTAAGCAAAATCAAAAGAACAAGATTTCACCCACTCCATCTGTTATAAGCCATGTATTTTTTAAAAAGAAACATGAGAAAAGGATCACAAAACTTAAAATGGATTCCTTATGTACAATAGTGTACAGTATTTTTTAATAGAACACCTTTATGATCTTCCTAAAAAGAAACCCACTGGCTAATGATAAAACAATTTTTTTAAAAAATAACTAGAAAAAGAAGATTAAAACACACAAGTGAGGATTGTACGAAATGTGAGTATTTGGGAAATCTGGACTACGTCTTTGGTCCAAAACACACTGCAGAATTAATCCAGTTTGAGACTGCTTTAACTGCCCTGGCTCAGTGCTAGGGAATCCTGGGAATTGTTGCTTGTTCTGGCCCCAGAGCTCTCTGACAGAGAAGCCTAAATGTCTCACAACACTACAATTCCCAGAATTCCCCATGGCAGCTAAAGCAGTCTCAAACTGGATTTTTTTGAAGTGTGTTTTGGACCTTTGATAGCAAAGATGGTTCTTCCTTTTTTCATTTTTATCATGCAGAATTATTTGGTTTACAAGGCATATTTTCCAAGCCATTTAGCAAGGAACTATATGAAAGGCCCACTCAACAACCTACAGTTTTCCACTCATCCAGTGGTGCATGACAGTCTGGGATGTGTGTGCTACTGTGATCCAAAAAATCCATCATAACCTGCCGCTTTCTACCTTATATAATTACATATGCACAATGAAAAAACAAAGGTGCGTTCATATGTACAATATTGACAGCATGAGCTCATAAGGACAGTACTTACAGAAAGAGGTCAGAATCCAGCAAAAGTTTCCATAAGAGTATGCCATCAAAAACCTTTGAGCAGCCACAAGCAGATTGTAAAATATAGCTTTCTCTGGACATAGTTAGTTCTCTACATATGCTTTTCAAGGACATTCTGCCCTTATTTTCTATCAATCTGTCTAATCTCTTTTTAATGTACAAAGTTATCATGGTTCTGTGTAGTAGATGCTTGGAGATGAACAGTGGAGGAAATAAATGCATTCTGTTCTGTTTGCAAACTTTCTGGAAGCAAATGGTATTTCTGGAACTATTTATTGATGTAAGCAATTTGTCATAGTAGAGATAGTCTTAAACGCTTCTGTGCACTGAGGTTTTTAAGGGGCGTATGCATTCTGCAGCTGATATATATCTCAGATATTGGTTTCTTGTTTAACACTGAAGTTGTAAATCAAATTGTGTTGCTCGCTGCACTTGGCTCATTGGCAGGAGGGGGCTACACACAACACCCTTCAGTGTCCCCTGTACCAGTGCCACAGATCTCCCTTGTTTGGTGTGACTGCCTGGTTTTTAAGGTGGCTTGGAGTTATCAGGTCCAGCTACCAGTCATAGCTGTGTCATTATAGCTACCTCTCCCATACAGGATCTCAACAAATGTCATTAATATAGAAAACATACTCTTTCTGTGCAGAAATGCTGCTCTTTGGGGATTAAAAAAACCCTAATTTTAATTCACAAATGAACCTTTTAAACACACAAAAGGTCCTGAATTGTGAGAAAAGTTGCAGTCATTGAGCACATATTCAACAGGGTATCTAAATGTATTGAGACACCTTTTTTTTATTTTGCCAAGGATGAGAAATTATTTGTGATTATTCTTTACATCACTGTGTACTAGTAAGGAGCACTTCGGGGCTACTTTTATTTCTCCAGATGCCCTTTTGAAATTCATCCTCATTCACAATATTGCTTTTCCTCAAAGACTCATTTAATGATATTACAAGAATTCTTAGCTTTCCAATTTGCAGTGACAAGATGGGAAAAGGTAATCTGCTTTCAGAGCTTCTTAAATTGGCTAGAATATTATAGAGAATGTAATGTTATACTCTACAAAAAGCGCCTTTGCTCTTTTTGTTCCACATGAACAAACAGAGAGACTTTTATAGCCATGTTAAGAGTATCTAGGAAATGAACTAGAAGTTCTAGTGCTCACTGTGCTTCAAAGACCAAAGTATGGGGGGCTGTAGATGGGCAGCTCTGGGCCACCCTGGGAAATGGAGGATCAGGGCCGTGGCTACCGCATACCGCAGCCCCGATCCTCCCTTTAGCCGCCCCGAAAAGAGCAGCAAAATGCCGCTCCTTTCAGGGGTGACAAAAGGGTACCCTAAGAGCCAGTGCATGGCTCTTTCTCACCCCTTCTGGCACAGTGCATCAGGATGCTGCGCTGGGAGGATGTCCTGACGCTGCGTGTTGTGTGTAACGGCACATGATGTCAGGAAGTCATCAGGCTGGAGTTGGGGTGGCCGGTGTGCGGCTGCCCTTCCCCATCTCTGCCTTCAGGCCAGCCCTTTGGCCTGGTCTGCAGAGGCCCTATGTCTGCTAAAAAACATCAAAGATACTATAATTAAATTATCAGCTTTTTAGAAGCCTGTACACACATGAGTTGGTATATGTGTGTCTCTCTCTAAGGCAGTGCTCCCCAGAGTGGGTAGTAGTGCCCCCCTGGGGGTGTTGGAAAGCTCCAGGGGGGGCTCTGAGGGGGAAAAGAGCAGCAGGGGGCACTGATGGGGGAAAGGGGGCAGCAAGGAATTGTGGGGAAGGGAATTGCAAGTAGGGTTGCCATTTTGCTGCTGAAAAACCATGAAAGTCCCAGATTGAAGTCTTTGAAAAGCAGCATGACTCGGATTACTGAAGGCAGGAGTAAAAACAAGGAGGAAAACTCATCGAGATCCTGCCCTTGAGGCTCTGGGTAGTACTGTGCAAGTGTGCCAGACCCAGAGCTGAGAGGCGGGAACAGAAAGGAGGCAAGCAGAGGTTTGGAGCAGTGAGGAGGCTTTCTTGTGTCCTGGTAAATGTGTGGCGATACAGTGGAAATTTTTGCTTGCTTGTGAATGGAGCTGCCCTTCCCTCCAGCTCCACCCCCACATAGAAATGTTTGTGTGTGTGTTTGAAAAAGGGGGGGCTTTCTTAGGGTCCAAAGTCCCTCTTTCCTCTTAGTTGCATGCTAATGGGTAGAGCTCCCCTTTCCTCCATTTCCCTCCCCGATAGAAATGTGTGTACAAGTGTTTGGAAAAAGGGGGGGGCATATGGGCTCTGAATGACAAACAATGAAGTCCGGGAAATAAAATTTGCAAATAAGTCCATTAGCAACACAATGAGAAACCTTACTTCTTTTTCTCTCCTGTGTGAAAATACTTGCCCCCCTTCTTTGGCAGATAATATTGAATTTCTCAAGAAGTCTCTGTGTTGCTGTAGTTGAAAAAAACTTTAAATGCTGCTTAAGTGAAGCAAGCACATCAAATGCAGTCCCATTTAAAAAAAATAAACTTTTGACTTGTTGGAGGTAAAGACCTCAGAAAGTTAAGTCTCAGCGCTTTGTTCCCTCTTGTTTAGGAGTCCCCTTTTGTGTCTAAAATGCAGAATCCTGAAGTCTAGAAACCATTTCCATGAGTAGCTGTGTTGGCCACACTGCAAACAATAGCATCCAAAATCCACAAAACAGTGATATTTTTCTCCTGTTTGATTTTTAACACCTTTGCCCAATGAAGAAGCCACAGTTGAACTTCAAAAGCTTGCTTCATCTATTTTGTGCATTTTGGTTGACATTTTGTGCATTTTGGTTGTGCATTTTGTTATTGAATTTTGGATGTTACTGTGCTTTGCTGCATGGGCTGGCCAGCACAGCAACCCCTGGATATGATTCCTAGAGTAGGAGTCCCTCTTAGGGCCTTTATAGACTGCCAGAAATCATGCAGATTGAGGTCACTTTAACTGTCCTGGCTCAGTGTTAGGGAATCATGGGAATTGTATTTTTTTTCTGGGACATCAAGCCTTCTCTGTCAGAGAGCTCTGGTGCCACAATAAACTACAATTCCCTTGATTCCTTAGCACTGAGCCAGGACAGTTAAAGTGGCCTCAATCTGCATTATTTCTGGCAGTCTGTAAAGGCCCTTAGTGTCATAGCTGTTTGGGAGATTTTCTCCCTCTCTCCCCACCATAGCAGTGGGAGGAGGGGAAACCAAGTTCTCTTCCAAGTGGCTAGAATTCAGAGACATAGGTTTAATTTGCATTACAGAAATAATGCAGTTCAACACTGCTTTAACTGCCATGGCTCAATACTATCGAAATCTCGGATTTGTAGTGAGCTGTGTAGCCTCTCTCAGGGTGCTCTGGTGTGACAACAAACTACAAACCCCAGAATTCCATAGCATTGAGGCATGGAAGTTAAAGCAGTGTCAAACTACATTAATTCTGCAGTGCAGATTCAACCATAAGGCATGTTCATCTGAAATATCAGTATGCTAAGGGATCTTGTAGCACCTTTGAGACTAAGGGCCTTTACAGACTGCCAGAAATAATGCAGCTTGAGGGCCACTTTAACTGTCCTGGCTCAGTGCTAGGGAATCATGGGAATTGTATTTTTTTCTGGGACATTGAGCCTTCTCTGTATAATAAACTACAGTTCCCATGATTCCTTAGCACTGAGCCAGGTCAGTTAAAGTGGACTCAAGCTGCATTATTTCTGATAGTCTGTAAAGGCCCTATCTGTGTGAAAAAAGTTGTAGTATAAGCTTCCGTAGAGGTTTTGTGGAAGAAAATTAGGGCAACCCTAGTTGCAAGAAACTTATTTTGTACACTATTCTGGGACAGAACAGAGGGAGGCCAAATGGAGAGCTGTGGGAAACAAGTGGTGTCTAGCCAGGCTGAGAGGCAAGAGACCTAGCATGGCAAATAGACCCTTTCCTTCCCTTGCTCCCTCCCCTCTTTGGGCACCAAAATACTTGCCATGCCCACCTTTTCCCAGAAACTGCTCAGCTTCCTCCTGCAAGGAGCCCAAGGAAGAAAGCTTATTTGGGTAAGAAAGACACCGGCTGGTTCCAAGGCAGAAGGGAAAAGAGGGGGGCAGGCATACATTTTTCTTTCCCTTTTACCTTGGCTAGCTAGCTCAAGCCAGCTAGCCAGGGCTGAAGGAAAGGGAAGGGGGCAGGCTCTTCTTCTGTTCCCCCTTGCATTGGATACTGTCAATGCTCTGCTGACTCCTGGGGTTTCCTGTTCCTCCCCCCCCCTTTTATTCCCCTCTCCCTCCCTTTGACAGGAGAAGCCTGGAGGAGTGGAGGAGGAGGACAGCTGCAGGGATATTTCTTGGTATGGGCTGCCCAGCTAGCCACACAGCCCTTCCTTCCTCTGGTGGAAATTCTGCTGAGCTTGCATGTTGACCCACCCTCTTCACCAAGCACCCCATTTGGGCAACATTGTTCCTTCCATAGAGGGGCCTCCCTCTTTCACTTTCCCAAGCCACCCCCAGCCTCACCTTCCTTCCCCCAAATACAAACTTATGGGGCTCCAGGTTCCCTTTGGAACTTAGGCTCACTAGCAGCAATTGTTGTGTGCCTTCAAGTTGTTTTGACTCATGGTGACCCTAAGAAGAACCTATAATGAGGTTTTCTTGAAAAAATTTCTTCAGAGGGGTTTGCCATTGCCTTCCCCTGTGGCTGGAAAAGTGTGACTTGCCCAGGGTCACACAGTGGGGTTGCATGGCAAGCAGGATTTCATTTACTTAATTTGCAAAATTACCTAGAAGCAGCCATTTCCCTTGCTTAGGATACTTTCTCTTTCCCGCCCCCCCCGCCCCCCACCAGTAGAACAGTGGGCCTAATACCAAGAAATAGGCATTGGGGGTGCTAAAGTTGTCACCCAAGAGGAAAGGGGGTGGTAGCCTGAAAAAGTTTGGGAACCATGCTCTAGGTATAGAAGAATCTTGTGAAGGGAAGTCCCATGTTCAAATCCCTCCCTACCACAAATTTATTCGGTAGACTTGGGAAGGTCGCTGTATTCTTAGCTCTGAGGTGGGTAGCAGTTGGCTTCTAGATGTTGTAGGATTGCATTTTTCATAAAGTATCACTGTTGTGTAAGGAAGGGAGAAACTTAGATGATAACCATTGGAAAGGCCACAGCTTGCCTTTATCTTCACCCCACTAAAATAATATCTACACAGCTGTGGTAAAGTTTTCTGAGATAACATATTAAATGAAAATCTGGAATGTAAATCTGAAATATGGCATTATGAATACATCAAGTGAGGAGAAGCAGAGCTATGTCCAGTTATTTGGAGTTTTTTTTGGAGATAGGGGGAGTGTAATAAACAAACAAATTCTCCCCCCCCCCCTTAGTATTGGAAGAGTCAAGGCCAACACTCATCAATTGTTTTGTTGTATCAAATTAAAAATAACAAACTGACCTAAGAAAATTATTAAGCCAAACCCCAATTATTGTGACCCCCATTTCACACACAATATGTTTAAGTAGCTCTACAGACAATTTTTGCAGGATTCTTGTAAAAAATATGCCTTTTTTTCTCTTTAAGGGAAATGTATAATCCTTGAATGAAATTCATTTTGCTTTAAATGATCTGATAAGAAATTTATTCAAGACTGGTGTTTGTAAACTTGGGTAAAGTTTGTTCTATGTATTAAATTTTGATTTTTTTTAATTTTGTTTTTTGGATTAACAGAGAAAACAACCTTCATGTTTGACAATAACATTCCCATCCTCTGTTTTGTTTTTTGTTGGTGGGATAAAGTTCTGGAAAATACAGAAGTTTGAATAGTTGTTTGCAACATTTGGTTGGTTGTGATAAAGATATTGCCCAACTGTAGATACTACATACACACGAATCTTGTAGCAAAACAGACAGGTATGGAAGGAAAAACTTGAAAAGAATTCCTAAAGTCTTTTTGTAACATTCCAAATTCTTTTAGGTAACATTGTTTTAATGTTGTATAGCGATAATTTTATTTTTTAAAAATAAGAGATTGGCTTCCCAGTTTTATAGATGGTAGATAAGAGTTTCCAGAAATATCCAAGTTTTTTGTATTTGTTTTCTTCTCTTCCTGTGCCATGATACATATACTTCATCTAAAAACCAAGAAGCTTCTTAAATTCTAGTGCCAGTCACTTCTGCACCTTAATCTCCTTTGGGTTTTCAGGGATTCTAATAAATCTGATGATAAAGGTCTTCACATTTAATGTGTTATGTGAAATCATAATTACGTATCTGAAAGTTTAATGGCATTCTGGAGATGTAGTTTAATGTGTAATGTTGCAGAAAAATATGCAAAATTGTTTGTTCTGTAGTTTTTTGTGGGTTTTTCAGGCTATGTGGCCATGTTCTAGAAGAGAATAAGCTCTTCTAGAACATGGCCACATAGCCTGAAAACCCCACAAAAAAACTATGGATGCTGGCCATGAAAGCCTTCAACTTCACATTGTTTGTTTTGCCTATTTGTCAGCAGTTCTGATGACATACTCCCTGCCACTTTCTGAAGCAAGTACAGCAACAGTGAAGCAAGCAGTATGTAGAGAGATCTTGTAGCACCTTAGGGCCTAAGCAGACTGCCAGAAATAGTGCACATTAAATTGAGGCACTGCCCTGGCTCAGTGCTAGGGAATCATGGGAACTGCAATTTATTGTGGCACCAGAGCTCTCTGACAGAGAAGGCTCAGTGTCTCAGAAAAAAATACAGTTCCCATGATTCCCTAGCACTGAGCCAGGGCAGTGCCTCAATTTAATGTGCACTATTTCTGGCAGTCTGCTTAGGCCACTGAAATAAAGAAATTGGCAGCATGAGCTTTCATAGGAGTTTATCACACGGGGGAAATCCCATGAGGAAACGGGGCTTTAAATTAAACAAAACTCGCAAAAGCGGGTGTTTTTTCAGACAACGTCGCTGTTAAAAGGAGGTTAATCCAAACGGAAATTAGACAAAAACTGCTTCTTTTTACTTTCGGAAGATCCCAAAAGTAAAAAGAAGCAGTTTTTGTCTAATTTCCATTTGGTTTAACCTCCTTTTAACAGCACTTTTACTTTTCACACTGGGCAGAACGAGAGAAATCCCGTTCATTAAAAGCTTCAGCTTTTGCAGTTTTTTTTTTACTTTAAACGGCAATTTTGCACGGGGCTCCCCATGTGATAAACTCCATAGACATCAGTCTACTTCCTCAGATGCATGAAATCTACAAAAGCTCATGCTGCCAATTTCTTTCAGTTAATCTCAAAGGTGCTACAAGATCTCTCTACATACTGATTCTACAGACTAACACAATTTTACCAGTGAAGCAAGCAGATCATAACACTACATGTATGGTATATAACCGAAGAATCACCATTATTTTCTAGCTGAGTGATGTGCAAAGATGTAAGGCCAGAAGTTACTTAATTAAGCAATCTGTTGGTTTACGGCTCCTTCCAATTGCATCTTGTGCTTCTGACTTCAGTGCCAAAATATGTGCTTAGAAAACCTATCCAGAAAATACAGCTTTTGTGCTGGCTCATCTTCATTACTGAAATATAAACATTCCTATATGATGGTTTTTGCTCATACTGCCTAAAGTGGCTGAATAATATACATGGTGATATCATTGTAACATTAAACAGCGATACCTTTATTGGGCCAACCAAAATGCACAATATACATGTTGCAAGTTTTCAAAGCTCTACCTGGATATGTTCATTGTAACATGGAAGCATGTAATTTGTTACTGGATGAAAATGTTAACATCTGAATAATGCATGTTATTGTTTTAAGCTCATAGCATTTAAAACTGCGAAGATAATATGAGCAACCAATGATTTCTTGCTTGAAATCTTTTGGTTATATGGGGGTATAAACAAGAAAATAGATTTCCATTCACAGGATATCCATGGAACAGGGATTTAGTTTTGTTTTGTTTTTCCTGTAACTAACAGACAGGAAAAAATGCAAATAAGTAAATATATCATGAAATATTTTATTTGCATTATTTCAGTAGACTTTTTAAAAAATAACACTTTATGGAGAGGTTCCATTTGCACTATCTTATATCAGTTTGTTTGAAGGCTTTAAAAAAAATGTTGTTTAGCTGTTGTAGGAACAGAATTTAGTTTCCTCAGTGTAGAGATAACGATGTATTATTTTTATTATTTATACATCCATGTTATGCAAATATGGTCATTAGTTATACAACTATGTTTGTATTAAGGTACAAACCTACAAAATATCAATTTAACTCACATTTGTAAGAAGAAAAATATGATATAGAATGGCAATGGGGAACTTCTTATCTTCATGCCATATTTACCATGCTAAATATGTCTACTCAGAAATGTCCTTTTGCAACCACTGGACTTACTCCAGGGTAAGCATGTACAGAATTCCAGCATTAGCTCTTACTCTGTCAAATTCAGCAGGATACCAAAATTCAGAAACTCAGAAACCTTAAGAAAACGATAGGTCCAGCGTGATAACTTTCATTGTCAGAATAGCCAGCATGTGTCGCAATCACATAACTAAACTACATGCAATTCAAACTTCAGACAGGGTTAATTCTTTTTCATTATAATTAATAAACACATTTCTCTCTTTTCCCACATCATCCCTTTTTCTTTGTTGTTATAGACAGATGCTTTCTTACAAATGACCTTGAGCTAGTTCGCTTCCTTCACTGTCTTATCTCAGCACCTGCATCTGAGTTGACATCTTGTCATCCTGGGATGAGGACAGGGTGACCATTGCATCCTCCTGTCCCAGGATTTGTTCTCCATTTTATCCTCTTGTCCAGGAAAAATTTCCAAATGCCCTCCCTTTGGAGCCTGATTGAGTATCATGCATTTTACCCCACAGACCTGGCAATGGTGGGGGCATCAGATCTCCTCCAAGCCCCTGGCAGTGCCCAGGCTGGCTGGTGACGTCTCCTCCATCCCTCCCTCCTTCCCCCTTCCCTCTTTTCTCCTCCCTCCTCCTTCCCTCCATCCCTCCTCCTTCCCTCCATCCCTCCCTCTACCCACCTACTCCTCCTTGCAATGGCATCATTGGGGAACACAAAAACAGAACGAATCATCCCCCCCCCCACGTGAAAGCCACACAAACGCTAGGAATATCACACTGTCAATATATATATATATATTAAAAAAGGCTCCCAGAAGAGCCCTCTTCCTCACCTTTGGCAGTCCAAACATCTGGGAATGGCATTGTAGAGGGAAAAGAACAGAAAAGGAAAACAGCTGAACAGTTGTTTAAAGGTCACACCAGCGGGAAATTTGAAAACATTGAGCCAGCAACTAAACATGAGCCCAAAAATGGCACTTGCTACTCTGTAGATGGGATAGGCATGTCTGGCCCCTCTGCCCATTGATTCCTCCCTTCAGGAAGCCCTGGATCTGATCAGGAGCAAATTCACATTGGTGTCACCCTAAACAAACTCAGAGTTTTGCAAAAAAAAAAAAAACAACACAGGGGGAAAGTCATTTCCAAAAAACCCAAGTTAAGGGGGAATTGACATGGGCCCACCTCAATTTGGGTTGGAAAAACCTAATTCCAGTGTGAACGACCCTCTTTTAAACCGGTTTGCAACCCAGGTTATAATGTAGTGTGAATGACCCCGTTGACTTCTGACCATCCTATGAATGAGAGGCCTTCAAGTCACCTTGCTTAGGTCTAGCAAACTCAGGACCATGGATTCCCTAATTGAGTCTACCCACCTGTAGTACAGTCTTCTTCTTTTTCTGTTGCCTAACACCTTATCAAACGTTATTGTCTTTTCTAATGAGTAATGTCTTCTCTAACGTATCACAGTCTGTTTACTATTGGTTGCACTCATCCCTCCACATTTACTGGGGTTAGGGGTACAGGACCCCTGTGAATGTGGAAAGACCACAAATAACAAAAACACTTTGTTTTTACCTGAAACAGCACCTCTCTAGGAATGTCTAGGTCCTCCAGTACAACTCTGTGGTCACCATCTGCCAAGCTTTGACCAGAGAATTGCACTGGAGGAGCTACAAAGGCCTAGTAGAGTCTTCTCTCGAGAAATCTCTAGGTCCTTCAGTGTGACTTTTGGTTAAAGTTGACCATAGAGTTGCACTGGAGGACCTAGATATTCCTAGAGATAACATATTAATAAAATCTGAGAATAATCAAATCCGCAAAAGTCAAAGCCGCAAATGTGGAGGGATAAATGTAATTCTAATAACGTGAAAAATGCTAGAAGTTTTATCTGCTAATAAGGTGGTTACATTTAAAAGCACTGAATATCACTGTGGAAGTGATATATTCCATGTTGGTAAAAATGTATGCATTTTGTGGACTCTTGGGATTTGTAGCATTTGGTTCATGGTTCCATTTGCTGGATGTGTGTGAAAAAAGAAAGATTTTTGCCAGCCCAAGACATACTGCTACTTGACTCATCTGAGACAGAATAGCAAATGCTAGTCCCCTTCAGCTGCATAGTATCAAAGGCTGGCCAAATTGTTTTATAACTCAAGGCAGAAAATCATACCTCTTCCTAGGAGTAAAAAATAATAATTGTAAACTAATTAACCAGCAGTGTATTCTTTTTATGACACTCCAAATCAGCTGCCTGAAACAGCTGCCTCCCTCAGCATAATAACAGGTTTGTTATTACGAACAAAATAAGACAAAATATATATTGAAATATTCCCCCTGGGAAAAGTATTGTATTATAGATACAGCATAATCTTATCAAAATTTCAGCATGGTGTTCAAATGGAGAGGATAGCCAACTACACATTCCAAAAAAAGAGGAAATCCGTCAGTGCAAAGAGGGTACGGGGATATGCATCCAAACAAATTTAGACATAATCCAATTCATTACAACTCACTGAAGTTGGGAATCTGTGACCAGGTGATCTCTGTGCCCACTCAAAAACTAACTGTTGATGGGCAATTTCAAGACCCTTGCTCATTCTTCTTATGGTTTTCTTTTCTTCAATTTTTAGTCCAGACTTGGTCTGGAGAGTCCTTGAAACTGAAAATGTCTTCAAATAGAGGACCATCCTTTCATAATTTTTCACAGAGATTGTTGTCCTCTCTGTAACACAGAATGTATGCCCACTCTGCTTGGAAACTGATGATAGACATCTACTATCATCAGTAATAGGGGGTGGGGAGAAATATACTAATATTTTTCTATTGATTAATGATGTTTTGAGATAACCATGCCATAAGACAAATAAAAGTAAGGACTGTGTACTCACTAGTCTTCTACAAAGATTAAAATACACAAACCATACATATATATATGTATAGCTGTTCTCCATACAGTGGGAGTTGTTGTTGGGATTATCATTATTGTGTGATCAATATGCATAGCAATATGCATAGCAGTTCAGAATAAAACAGTAAAAGACAGCCCTGTCAAAGGCATACAATCTAATTTATAAAAAAAGAAATAGGGGAAAGAGAAGAATACGGATAAAATAATGGATAAAACTAGTAACTGTTTTTTAAAAAGTGAAGATGTGTGTTTGTTTCTCAGTTCACCACCTTTTGCTTTTTCATAATCCAACTTTTATCTGGAAGAATTCTATTTTTAAAACTGAGTTACCAGTAAATGAATTAATAAACTGCATGCACACGTGTTCTTTCCCCCACATTTTTTGTGGGGGACTCATAATGTGGCTGCAATCCTGTCCATGAGAAAATCTTGTATATACCTTGTGAGGTATTCCACAAGGAATAGTTAACCTTCAACGTTCACCTTCAGCATTAGCCAGCGCTCCTGAAACTGTGCTGCAAGCTGTTTGTGAATGGCCCTCTAGTTTGAAAAACAATTTGTAAGATGGTTGAGTAATGTACTGTATGTGTATTAGTTAAATCTTGACTGACACTTAAATGTCTTACTTGATTTATCAAACAGGTTAATGTTATATACAGCTACTGGGTAGAGCTGTCAACGGTATTTACAGTGTTTCAGGGTTTCATCTAAGGTGCTTCCAGACAAGATTTTTAATCCTGCAATTGCCCCACCTAAAACACAGAATTATACAGGAAGAAGGGCTGATGTCTTCCGTTTGTTACTCCCTGTCCTGTGTTTCTTTACTGCTGATTCAGTGTTTGTTTTTCTTGCCAGAGGAAATATGTTGTAGAGTATGAGACAGAATAGGTATGCACACTGCATACACTCCAACGCTTCAGATATGAAAATCAGGACAAGTGTACACAAGCCAGAGGTCAAGGCAGCAAACATAACTGGTGAGGAAGAACACATAAGATAGGAGAGGTTGCAGCAGTTTGCTTTGGTCTGAGCCTACTGGGTAGGGCAAGACCCACTCCTCTCCTCTGCCCCTGCTGTATGAAATTGAGTGCATGCTACTTTTGCACTTTGAACTCAGTTTGCAGCAGTTGAAGTAAGCTGACAACAAAGGAGGAAATGGGAAGTGGAAAGAGAAACTGGGGCATTTTTAAAGCAGCTGAAAATGTGGGACTGCAGAGGATTAATCATTATTGTCCCTACCAAATCTGAAAATTAGAGGATATTTATACTGCCTTTTAACTAGATGCATCCATCAGCAAATTGAATGAAGAGGATTGGAGAGGCCTATTGCTGGCCTCTGTGTGCTGGTCTCCTATTAAGTGAACTGTGTAGGGTTAATACACTGTGGCTGCATCTGCACTGTAAAAATAATCCCATTTGACACCACTTTAATTGGAATAGCCCAGTGTTATGAAATTATGAGAAATGTAGTTTGTCAGAGAGAGCTCTGGTGCCACAACAAACTACAAATCCCAGAATCCCATAGCATTGAGCTATGGCAGTTAACGTTGTGTCAAACTGGATTATTTCAGCAGTGTTGATGCAGCATGTCTCTGAATGCAACACAAGGTGAAGTAAAAGCCATAATGGATAAACAAAGTGTGTCACACCTTTCTCTGAATAATGTCCCCATTATACAGTCAGCCCGCCATATCCACAGGTTTTTTTTTATCCACAGATTCAAGCATCCACGGCTTGAAAATATCCCAAAATATGTAAATTCCCCAAGCAAACCTTGATTTTGCTATTTTATATAAGGGACACCATTTTACTATGGCATTGCATATAATGGGACTTGAACATCCATGGATTTTCGTATCCATGGGGGGGTCCTGGAACCAAACCCCAGTGGATACCAAGGGCCCACTGTATTTAAGAGTCAGAAAAGCAGGAAGACAAGCAGCCAGGTTTTGAGTAGTAGTGCAAGCTTTAATCAGTATAATCAACTTTAGTTGCTTGATGGATAACAGGATGTATGAATCTTGTGAGATAGAGTTTATTTTCAATTCTTGCACATTATAATAAGGAATGAGAGTTTAATATTATAGATAGAGGATTCTTTTCTGATAATAAATGGCAGCTAATGATAACTCTAATTTTTTCCCATATCCTAACCTGAATATAAATGCTTTTTCTGATTCCATGTTATATACAGTGGTACC
>CM034708.1:24952799-24967955 GCA_020142125.1 Phrynosoma platyrhinos
CCTTGCTGAACGTGGACTTGGGTATCTTTGGGTTGTTCTGGTCCATTGCATATATGGAACTGAACGCATGCCTGTATTCCCAGTCCATGAAGTGCAATATGGGCCTAAACCTTCATATATGATACCTAATGTGTATAGGAATCAAGTACACTCTTGGTTTCTGGACATTTTCTAAGGTATCAAACGTGGAGGTAAGGCCTATATGCATTGGATTTCATGTTTGTTGCCGATGTGCAAATGTGTTGTTGTGTGTGACAGGCTGGTTCAAACTGAAGATAACCTCTGAAGTGGCCAACAGTGTTCAAGTAGTGCTTGTTCCTTAGCCAGTTTGTCACTCATTAGCTATGTTATAAAGCCAAATTGGTTGTTATAAATATCCTAAGGCATCTGAACTTTGGTTGTATGATTGCTTTGTATGTGCTGAGAGCAATCACAAGACATTCAGAAGAAAAGTCATGTTCTGGTTATAATTCCAGGACTATTCTTTTACATGGGAATTCTGCCATTAGTTTCAATAGACAATTGTTAAGACTTTCTAGTTTGCTTTTGTGTATTTTGGTAAACAGCTTATACATTCTATGGCAATTATTCCAGCTTGAATATTTGCCTCTGGCAGGATAGTAAAGCCCCTGGCATGGATTGGCTGATCTGATAAAAGGCTTAGCATATTTAGTTGCTCAAGAAACAAAGCAGTGTTCTGTCCATCTTCTCATAATCAAGGGGAACTTGGCTGAGATTAAAATCTTTCAGATTAAAATGCTTATGACTGCTAAAAGACCCCAGAGCATAAGGAACCTTAACAGACAGGAAGGCCAAAGGCAGGATGCAAAACAAGCAATCAATTTTAAAAGAAGATTGTGAATGAAAGATAGATGACGTTTGAAGCATGAGGAAGGGGGCATGTATATTTAGGTAACAAGGGCATAGTATGTGATTCTGAAGAACTTTTATATGTCTTATATGGTTTGTGTGTTACAGAACAGGGTGAGAAACTATGGTGAGTTTAGGGAGTCTAAAGATATTAAGGGCCACAAAAACAGCACTAAAGGCCATGTATGGCCCCAGATTTGTACTTTTCTACTCCTGCAATAGAATGTAGGATAGAGTGATAAGGAGTTTACTCAAGGTAAATGAAGATGGTGGACAAAAGTATGCTTTGGCCAGAAACTGTGCAATTGGGACACAGGGATGAAGAAAATGTTAAGGCAAGTGTGGGGAACTTCCTTCATATCAACTTGGTAGCCAAATTAGAGAAGTTCCCAGGGGCCATATTGTATTGGTGGGAGAATCCAAAAGGTGGGAGCAAACTGCCAGCATATTTTAGCTTGCAACTATTACTGCCAGCAGTTAAGTCTAGGGAGAGGCATTTAAATATTTTGGAAAAGGAAAAGAAAATGTGCAAAAGCTGGGAAACCAGAAACTATCTTGTCATAGGGAAGGGAGCATGGTCTGCTGGGAGAACACATAGAGCCAAATTGGGACCCCAGAAAGGCCCAACTATTGCACTTAAGGGAGAGATAAACTGGCTCTAAATTATCATTAGTTTAGCGTGGATGGAAGATGGGATTACATTGTGAAAATGTGAAGCCTATGGAACAAGCGGGTTGTGTTCATGTTGTGTGCTGTCCACTTATTTTGTTGTCTTTCTGCCATTTGTATATGTAATTTTTCTTCTATAGGTTTCAATTGTAATATTGGTATGAGTAAACAGAAAAATAATAATGAATTTGAAGTGAAGCTGAATGCATAAATTGACAGGCAGGTATTGCAAGCTGCTTATGCAGCCTGAAACACTTTTTAAAAAATTATCTCAGTATGAGTCAAACTTATATCACTTATCTGTAATGAAACCAAACTTTCTCTCAACTGGGATGGAGTATTTATGTCAGCTAAATGGTAAGCACAATCTGATTAAAGATACTAAATGGTGCTTCATATAGTTGACCGTGTCATAAAAATTACCTCGGTACTTCCCCACCTCACCTCCATCTTCAAGGGCTGATTATTTTCCTACTGTGCTCTCCCTCAGATGATAATGTTGATATACATCTCTTGTTAAGCAAATACACAGACCACAAACATAGAAGATTAAATAGAAGGGTTAGGGCATGCAATAAGGTTGGCAAATGTGCAAGACAAAAAAAAACAAACCTCATAGTTTGTAATGAATTACATCACTGGCTAGATTAACATGCCTCTAAGGCAGGGGTAGGCAACCTTTCCCCTTTAAAGGCCGAGGGACTTCAGCTCCCAGAATCCCAGGAGCTATTGGCCAACATGGGACTATTGGCCAACATGGCTGAGGCTTCTGGGAGCTGAAGTCCCTCAGCCCTTAAAGGGGAAAGGTTGCCTACCCCTGCTCTATGGTAAAGATTATGGATGAAACACTTGTCTTTCCCTTTTGTTTCACACAGGCCTAAAAGCAAGTCTGGGTAATAGTGAGCAGTCATGGATATGTGTTTTTTTCTGTTTCAGAGGGAGCTAGTGAGCTCTCTTCCACTGGTGGTATTTAAGCAGAGGACAGATGGCTTTTTGTCATGAATGCAGTAATTGTGTCATGCATAATAGATCCTGCAACAGGGATCACTCAGCAGATACCATTTTCACCCAAATGTTGTTGGAGAAAGATGTAAAGAAGATTAATAGGTTTTCTTGTCCTTGATATGAAAAGGTGCTTTGACTAACAAGACCATTTGTCTTGATGACAAATATAGTGTGTTTTGTGGGTGGGTGGGTGGGTGGGGGTAGAAAACATTTTTGGATTTTCTTCTCCCTCAAGGATTTCACGGTGAAGAAAAACCCAATGCTTTTGCAAAAAATATAATATTTTTGGCATCTTTTTTAAAAAGCTTTTGTACAAAAATGTCACTTACTCCCCAGAAACCCTCATCCTGTGAGCAATGATTAAAAATGCACAAAAATGATTGTAATCTCACTCAGTAAGGAAAAACCATTTGGATAAAATGGTGAGAAAAATGTTTTTATTTCTTGCATTTCAACAGGCAAAAGATTTTTCACATTTGAGGACTTTTTTACAAAAATTTCACAAAAGGATTTTTGCACAAAATTCATGAAATTCTTGCAAAATTCTTGCAAAACATCTAAAGAACTACTGGGGACCCCCATGTGTATTTATTTTGGAAAACTATTTTTGAAGCATCACACAAAGCCTTCCTTATTGGTATAAAAATAAATCCATTTATGTGGATTATTATTACTTTAAATAATTTATCGTAATTCTTTTTAATTTATTAAGATGTCATGCCTTGGATGGTAATGTTCTTCTGTGATTTTTGAAATGTGAATAAATATTGTGCCTCATTATGCCTTTGTATCTTAACTAATTCAAATCTACACCAGTATAGAATACTTTGTAAATATCAATGCAGAATCACAGCAAATGAAATATTGATCCATAATATGAGTGTTGGTTCTGCTTCTTATAGATCTGCAATTACACTGGGACAGCAAAAGTAATCGTGCAGTTAGTCACAAATGGAAAACAAGTCCACCTTCATGCTCACAGTTTGGTGGGGAAACATTGTGAACAAGGGGTATGCACAGTTAATGCAGGACCCAAAGACATGGTGGTGGGGTAAGTGGATTTTCATATGTGTAAAATGTTTATTTATGTTCTCTCTGAGTGACACGAATGGGTTCTGCACTTGGGCAGAGCCTCATGTGGAGCATACTAAAGCTGAGCTTTTTCAGCCAGAATCCTACCCACCCTTCTCAGCAAATGTGTCTCAACTACAGTTGGCCCTTCAAGTCCATGGATTCCTTATCAACGGTTTGAAAATATTTTTAAAAGAGATAAATTCTAGAATGCAAACTTTGATTTTGCTATTTTATATAACAGACACGATTTTTACTATGCCACTGTATATAATGGGACTTGTACATCCACAGACTTTGTTATCCATTGGGGTGGGGGTCCTGAAACCAAACCCCAGTGGATACCAAGAGCCCACTGTTTTTCTTCCCTGTTCTTTCATACCCATTGCATGAACAGGATCAACCAGAAGACACTGTGTTCTCTTGAGTTTTCTTTTCACATCCTCTGCTTCCCTCTGGTTTTTCTTCCCATTTCTAATTTAGAGGCAAGTCACCCTATTTTTTCATATTTCACTTGGTATGAATAACACAAAAATATGGCTTGCTTCCTGAAGGGAAGGTGAAAGCAGGAATTAGACTGTGCAAAGAGAGTGGAGAGTATATAAGCACACGGTGCCCAAAGTGTGTTTGTGTCAAGTCTGAACAGATCTATCATGTATTAGAAAATACAAGTAGATTCTGCATTGTAAGAAGAAGTGCGCTCCCTCCAGTCCATCTGCCTTGGTCCAGGCTTCAGAGGGAGAGAAGATCTGCTGGACTTATTCCCCTTCCCCACCACCATTCCCTTCTCCCTTTGTGTCTTGTCTTTTTAGATTGTAAGCCTGAGGGCAGGGAAATGTCTAATTAACCATTTGTAAGCTGCTCTGAGAGCCTTTTGGCTGAAGAGCTGGGTATAAATACTCCAAATAAATAAAATAAATAAATAAAGTCCAGACCGATTCTCAGGTGTGCTCTGCACTGGCACTGACCAATTGGGTCTTCAAGAGACAGTGTTAGTTTTATCATGGCAGAGAAACAAAACATGTAGTAGGGACTGGCTGCAGTAAGTTTGACATACTCAATAGAAATGTCCATGCTTTTCATGCATCTAGAAGTGAGAGAGGAATAGTACTAGATGGGGAAATCTGCTTACCATTTTGCTGAAATCGTAGTGTGTAGACATAAATATAAATAATAACTATAATTATGTGTGTTTTTGTATGCTTTTTCAACAAACCTTGATTTTTATTAATAATTACAATTCCTCTGCAAAAGTCACCTGTATTTTTGATTTTGGATAGAAAATTCAGGCTGAGACTTAACTAATTTCCCAGGGCTATTCAGTCAATAATAGCATGATGCATACCTGGGACTTAATACTTCTCTTGTGTATGCCAAATTATTTTGATTCACACACACATTTTCTGAGTCCCACTTCCAGTCTTCTCACCATTTGTTGTTGTTAACTGACATCAAGTCAACTTCGACCTACAGTGACCTCATGAATGAGAGACATCCAAGTTACCCCTTTTCAGACTCAAAGCTGGTGATGAAAGGGATTGAGTCTATCCATCTGGAATGTGGTCTTCCTCTTTTCCTACTGCCTTCTACCTTACCAAGCATTCTTGTCTTTTCTAGTGAGTCATGTCTTCTCATGATACGGCCAAAGTATGACAGCCTCAGTTTAATTGACTTGGCTTTTAGGGAGAGTTCAGATTTGATTTGCTCTATGAACCATTTACTTGTCTTTTTAGCAGTCCATGGTATCTGTAGAACTCTTCTCCAGTACCACATTTCAGATGGGTGGAATCTTTTCCTATCAGCTTTCTTCACTGTCCAGCTTTCAGAACCATAACTAGAAATGGGAAATATGACAGCTCTGACAATCCCGACTTTAGTATTCATGATATATCTTTACCTCCCATAGAGCACATTACACTAATCCAAATGGGATGTAACCAAGGCATGTACCACCATGGCCAGATCTGACTTCACCAGGAATGGGCTATGGTACCATTGCCATTGTCTCTGAGAAACCCTCCACTAGTGTAATCCTCTACTACTGCTGCTGCTCGGTAGCTATTTGGCACATTTATTCTGGCTCATCAGCAAAAGTATGTCTGACATAGGAGAACTACCAGCAACAATGCTGCCTTTAGCATAGCCTCTTGTCTCACAGATGCAAAAGGTAGTGCCATTGATTGAGGCTATTCTCACTATCTTTTGGGACAGATTGAAAACTTTTACTTGTGGCCTTTTGCATCCTCTTGTTCTCTCCACCATTCCTACTCTTCCATTTCCAAAGGCTAAGCTTGACTAGTAGTGGGACCAGGTACAAAAGAAGACAGGCTCCTGCATCTTTTAATATTTGAATAAGAAACAGGAATGTCATGTAAGCTACACCTAGAGAAATTAATCCTTACATACAGAATCCAGACCTCTCTTGCATCTACCCCTGCAATGTGGTGGCCTCCAGATGTTTTGTTTGGACTACATTTTTCCATGAGCCTCAGCTTGCATGGTGAATGGTTAAGCATTATGGGAGTTGTAGTCCAAAACGTCTGGAGGGCATCCCTATTCTTGTAGTAGTGTGTTTGCCCAACCAGCCCTCTCACTGATATCAAATTACTTATCATGCTTGCTCTAGCAAGGTGACATCAGTGTGAAGTTGACATAAAGATTAGGAATACTGGGTTGCTTAAAGTCTATGTTTCAAGTGTGAAGCAACAAAGACAATACTAAATCTTAGTTAAGCTACTTCCCTTTTGAAAGAAATTGTTCAAACAAAATACATATGGCACTGTTTCCAGGATCAGGTTTCAATTAAGTGCTAGTTTGATGTCTTTTGCTCAGGTTTTTGGAGCATGTATACCAGTCTTAAAAAGAATGGTGAGACAGGAGCTGCTTTTAAGATATGAAGGGCTCTTGCTTTTGATGTTATAACCCACCTTGCCAGTAGCTTGATTGCAAACAGACATTTGCTCTGTTGAGATATGGCTTCTAATGTTGAAAGATTTGTTATATTTCTTGCAATGTACTCATCTGCTTCCCTTACCCAACCACTCTGCAATAATAGATTTGTCCTTTAGGAGCCAAAAATGGTTTTGCAATGCTTTTTCCCCACTGGTGGTGAAGGGTATCAAACAAAATTAAAAAGATCTCCAACATCCCCTTGCATTTAGGTGCATAGCCTGCAGTTGCTTGTCTAACAAATATGTCTTGTTTAATCTTATGTTGCTGTTAAGACTTAATGACATCAAAACCCTTTTCACATTTAGATGAAATGAAATCAGAATGTTCTTTGCCATTTATTTATTTATATTTATATTTATATTTATATTTATATTTATATTTATATTTATATTTATAAGGCCATCCTTCCTCCAAAGAATCCAAAGGAAATATATATGCCTCCCTGCCCATTTTCTTTTTTCTCAAAACAGCCCTGTGAAGTAGATTGAATGAGGGATAGTGACTGACCCAGTGAGCTTCACTACTAAATTGACATTTGAACCTGGAACTTTTCAATCCTGGTCTAATACTTGAACCACTACAGAACACTGATTTAAGACAGTATACTGAATGTGTACCGGTAGTACCATTTTTAACAATCCCATTGTGTTCTGTAGCTTGAGGCCAGGAGGACAGAAAAATACGAAATATGGAAATGAAAAAGTAAATCCTAGAACATGAGGCATAGCAGAGAGTCTCTAGAAATACTTCTTAACTTTTGTGCAGGTTTCCAAATCTTGGGATACTACATGTTACAAAGAAGAGAGTCTTAGACACACTGGAAACACGCATGATTGATGCATGTAAAAAAGGATATAATCCAGGACTCCTAATACACCCTGATCTGGGCTATATACAAGTTGAAGGTGGAGGGGAGAGACAGCTATCAGGTGAGTCGAGCTGTAATATAATTCAAAATTTAGAGATAATGTCTTTATAAATTAAAAATCTTCTTGTTTCTGTCAACTCTAGTTTCTAGTTTTTACAGTAAGTAAGCTGTCCACTTTCCCCTTTCAGTTCTTACTCCTGCTCATGGTATTTCTTGGAGGAGAATATTTTTAGAAAGAGAAGAAGCCTCTGGATCTGTTTATAGCATATATAAAATAGAATGAAACAGAAGATAAAGCTTATTTGTATGTTAGACACACATTATTGTCCAGTTTACAAATATCTCATAATCTATATTAGCTATCTATACTTTTAAAATATAATAATAATAATGTATTCATCTGCTTCCCTTCCCAAAATATGCTCAATGTAGTTATTTATTTATTTGTATTTGCCCTTTGAGTTGGGAAAGAATGTCACATTTTGAGCAGTTCTGTGATCTGTTTATTGAAGGTCTCCTTTTTTAGCAGGTAAAGCAGCTTTAAGCAGAGTGAAACATCCATAGGAGTATCTGTATTTTATGGAGAGAAAAGTAGTGATGTTTATTGAGCATAAAGATCGCTAGGCTGGAAAGCCTTAATATTTTCTTAGTCACTGCAATTCTTTGTTCAATATGAGATACAGCTACTTTATCCAGTAAAAAATATCCAGAGGTAGCCATGTTGGCCATACAGAAAAATACAGTAACATTCAAAATGCACAAAACTGCCAAATGCAGTCTCAATGAAGCAAAATTCAACATCTAGAATGCACAAAACGATTATACCTTTATTGGGCCAAAAATGGACAAAATACTTCATGCAAGCTTTTGAAGCTCCACTGGCTTCTTCATCATGCAAAGTTGTTAAAAATCATACAAGAGAAGAAGAAAAAATTATGAAGTTGTCGTCACTGGCATACATTTTGTCAAGATGTTTGTTTTCGTTGTTGTCAAAATGGTCTGGAGTGCAGGCAGAGGTCAATCCTCTCTCTGGCTATGTGGACACTTTAAGGTTTCTAGTACCAACAAAGGTAAAACTTTTTAATTTGGACTGCATTTAGTAGGTTTTACCTGCACTTCACCTGAAGGTTTTTCCGGAAGCTATGCCTAAAAAGGAGGCGGGTAGCCTCATTCAGGACAGAAACAGCCTGCATCTCAAGGGAAATTATTTTTTCTGTTGCTAATGAAATTGAAATGTTATTGCCTGGATTTTATGACTCTTTGGACTTTATCACATGGGGGTGGAGGGGTGGGGGGCCGGGATTAAAAAGGCATTTTCCCGGAAGAGTCCTGAGATTGCAGCAAGACACATCACAATTAGAGAGGACTTATCCCAGGAATAACCAGGAAATAACCAGCAACAAATCATTCACAGGCTTTCCCCATGAATTATTTGTTGCTGGTTATTCCCTGATTATTCCGGGATAAATCCTCTCTAATCGTGACATCATCTGAAAATCTTCACTACAATTTTGGGACTTTGCTGGGAAAATGCTTTTTTAATCACAGCTTTCCCTGTTCTCCCCCGCCCCCCGGCTGATAAAGTCCTTTGTCTCCCATTGCCATCATGGTCAAAGAGGAGAGTGGTGTCTGCCTGCATTGATATCCCTTCAGACCATCTTAACTGGCAACAACAAAAACAACATCGCAACAAAATGTAGTCCCCATGACTCTAACAGTGTCATTTTCTCCCTCCTATATCATTTTAATACATTTGCCTGAAGAAGAAGCTACTGGAGCTTTACAAAGTGCCTTTACAGACTGCCAGAAATAGTGCAAATTGAGGCCACTTTAACTGTCCTGGCTCAGTGCTAAGGTATCATGGGAACTGTAGTTTATTGTGGCACCAGAGCTCTCTGGCAGAGAAGGCTCAATGTCCCAGAAAAAAATACAATTCCTATGATTTCCTAGCACTGAGCCAGGACAGTTAAAGTAGCCTCAATTTGCACTATTTCTGGCAGTCTGTAAAGGCCCAAACTTGCATGATGTGTTTTTAGCCTTTTTGGGTGGTCCAATGAAAGGTATTGCTATTTTGTGGATTTTGGGTGTTGTTGTATTTTACGTAGTGAAATAAAGTGATGTGAGGAGGCACAGAATCTTAAAATGTAATAGAATCCTTCCCCCACCACACACACTTTGTTTCAGTTACATTTCATATAACATCTGCTTTACAAAATGCTCTTCTTTTGTCCACTGAAATGGCTAGACTCATCTTAATTCAACCTTTTCCTCTGTTCCTGTGACACACACATGCCACTACCTACCTTGTGCCTCCTTGTGCCTCCATTACTGACACATAGCAATAATAATTCATTTGCCTTCTTCATTGGTTGCAGAACAAGAACGGGAAATCATTCATCAAGCAGCACTTCAGCAGACGAAAGAAATGGACCTCAGTGTCGTGCGGCTCATGTTCACAGCATTTCTTCCTGACAGCACCGGCAGTTTTACAAGAAGGCTTCAACCTGTCTTGTCTGATCCTATATATGATAGCAGTGAGTGTCTTATCTCCTCTTCATTCTAGCCAAATCCCATTCCACTAGTCATTTTGTTTGTGTTTTATTTTTTAGGCAGGGTATAGAGGCTGATCTTCTCTTAACATTTTTTAAAAAATAGAATACCATTCTATTCTAAACTCGGCACAATGTCATTTACTTTCTTTATTCTCCCCACCACTGTAAGCATACAATGGCCCACTCCAGATTATTTCTTCTAAATTTATGCCTGCAAGGGCTAAAAAAAAAAAAAAACTCCACGGATACCAATGGGAAGGGGGTTGGTTACTTATCATGCAGAGAGAGAATAGGAGGGAGATATCTGGAGAAGATTTACGCCGCTCCTATCAGTGCACAGTGATCCTGATCCACATATGTAAGGCATATGTAGTTACTTTGAAGAAAGAAAGTGGAACTCTGTGAACACTGTATATTTAACATAGCATATACTACTGGTTTTGATTGGATTAAACAAAAAAGGAGAACACATGTTATACCTGAGTGTAACATGTCTGTTTGATGAATTCCTTTACAAATAAAGTCATAGCTTCCCTTCACCAAATTAATAAACTGCAAGCTGCCTTAACTCCTTATGGTCAGAATTCTGTTCGTGATTTATGCACATGTCAGTTGCGCTAAACATGCAAAGTTACTTTTTGGGACAATGAGGAACAGACATATCCAGCTCATGGTGGTGAGAATAGAGTACTGCTTGTAGAACCATTACAGGTGTGAAATACTACTAGAGTAGTCAGTATATCAGAGGAAGGCAATGGCAAACCTCATCTGAACAAATCCTGCCAAGAAAACTTCAGCATAGGGTCACCATAAGTTGGAAATGACTTGAAGGCACACAATAACAACCAAGTATCTCAGTGCCTCTGCGAATTTCACACTGCATATTTCACATGTTGCAATGTGGTGACAAGTGTCTAGATCCATTTCAGTCTGGCTTTAGACCTGGCTATGGGATGGAGACAGCTTTCGTTGCCTTGGTGGAAGACTTCCGCAGGGAACTGGATAGGGGGAGTGTGTCCCTGTTGGTTCTCCTGGATCTCTCAGTGGCTTTCGATACCATTGACCATGGCATCCTTCTGAGCCAACTTTCTGGGATGAGATCTGGGGGCACTGTTATGCAGTCCTTCGTGGAGGGGCAGATTCAAAAGGTGGTGTTAAGGGGATACCTGTGTTAGGGGACTCCTGTTCAACTCCTTGGCTGCTGGCTTGTAGAGTCCCACAGGGTTTTGTTCTGTCCCCCATGTTCTTTAACATCTACATGAAACTGCTGGGAGAGGTCATCCAGAGTTTAGAGGTGTGGTGTCATCAGTATGTGGGTGACACCCAACTCAGTCTCTCTTTTCCATCTGATTCCAAAGAAGCTGTCTCCATACTGAACCAGTGTCTGAAGTCAGCAATGGACAGGATGAAGGCAAACAAATTGAAACTTAATCCAGACAAGACAGAGGTGCTCCTGGTCAGTTGTAAAGCAGATCAGGGAATCGGGACAGTGCTTGTAATGGATGGGGTTACACTCCCCCTGAAATCCCCCTGAAATCTCACTCACTCACACTCACAGCTTCTGTGTTCTCCTGGACTCCACTCTGAGCCTGGATGCCCAGGTTTCAGCAGTGGCCAGGAGTGCATTTGCACAGTTAAAACTTGTGCTCCAGCTGCACCCATTCCTTGAGACATCAAATCTGGCTACAGTGACACATGCCTTGATTACACATGCCATTTGGACTACTGCAATGCACTCTGTGTGGGGCTGCCTTTGGAAACTGTTCGGAAATTTCAGCGTGTGCAGAACTCCACTGCCAGAATGCTGACTGGGGCCAGTTATAGGGACTATATAACTCCCTTGCTGAAACAGCTTCACTGGCTAGTGGTTCATTTCCGGGCAGAATTCAAAGTGCTGGTTATGACTTATAAAGCCCTACATGGCTTAGGTCCAGATTATTTGAGAGACAGTATCTCCCCCATACGAACCACCTAGAGCCCTAAGATCTTCAGGAGGAGGTCCCGCCACCATCACAGTTTTGCCTGGTGAGGACATGTGAGAGAGCCTTCACGGTGGCTGCTCCTGCCCTCTGGAATGCCCTTCCACAAGAATCAAGGATGGCCCCCTCTTTGCTTGCCTTTTGCCGGCAGGCAAAAACAGCTCTTTTCAGACAGGCTTTTAATGCATAATGCAAAATTATGGGATGGATTTTATATGGATATTGTGGTTTTAATGTTTGTATTTGGGCTCACTGTATCTAAGCTTTTGTATTAAAGCTCTTACTATGATCATACATGAATATTAAAAGATGGGACAGATCTCCCAGCAATCTCCTCATACTTTTTATTATCTGTTTGTGACCATTATGTATATTTTGATGTTGAGTTTTATATTAATTTTGAAAATACAACATTGGCAAAATCAGTTTTACTAGAATAATAATGACTGATTGTGAGTCTTCTTGTTTGCTTATTCCCATTAGAAGCTCCCAATGCATCTAACTTAAAAATTGTACGCATGGATCGCACAGCAGGCTGTGTGACAGGAGGAGAAGAGATTTACCTTCTTTGTGACAAGGTTCAGAAAGGTGAGAACTTGGAATGTTTCACTTCTCATGTTTCAGCATGATTCTATAATCACTGGGTGAGAATGTGACTTAGGAGATTTTCACATGGAGGCTTACCGTCATGAAAACACCCCTAAATTGTCCAGAAAGCACGACCGTGTGCTAGCTAGTTGTGCTTGTTTCCATGATTAAATCATCATGGAGGCATCCCCTCTCCTATTCCGTCATTAAGGTGTTAGCAGAGCCACCATTTCTCAATAATTGGAAGTTCCCGTTATTGAGAAATGGCAGGCTCCATGAACGCTTTAATGGCAGGAGAGGCAAGGGAACGCCTCCATGATGATTTATCACAGGACAAGCATGACCAGCTATCACACCCTCATGCTTTCTGGATGAATTAAGGATGTTTTCATGACAGTAAGCCTCCGTGTGATTACAATCTCCATAGTGATTACAATGTCAGACTAGGACTGTGAAGATTATTATTCCTAGAAATAACTAGCTAATTAACTTGTCAAGTTATTAACCTGTTAGACTTTTTTACAGATGTGGTTTAACTCCCTGTATTTCCTGATTTTAACACAAAAATAATCCTATGCTTTAATTGAGTCGATTGATTTTAAAACATTTGTCAGAATGGGTTGCTCTTTCTATGACAGAGCCACTAAAGCAGGAAGGCCTAAGGGAAAGGAGGATTGAGATCAGAGGAAATGCATCACATGGCTTTGTTGTTAGGCAGCAGCAGAATAGCTGGGAAATAGTTGAAGAACAGGAATGGGGGCAATTGGAGAATTTGAAGGAAAAATTGAGTTCTGGAATAGAATGAGGCAGCCGGCTTATTTGTTTCCTTACCCTCAAGCAGCATGTACCTCACAGAATATTAGTCTCCTTAAATTTGAAAAGCTGGTAGTTCTTCCTTGCCTACAATCTATTGACCTGTGTGTCTTTCAGCTGAGGGGTACATTGTGCCTCTCTTTGACTTTCCTCCTCTATTCCTTTTGTTTGTTTCTGTTGTATATTGTTGTTTAGGGTGAATTGGGTTAAAATACTCCTTTAGTGTGTTTGTTGTTGCACAAGTAATTCTAAAGATTTGGATAATTAAGTGAAAGGTATTTTTCAAAATCCCTCCACATTTCTTCCTCTCTGTGCTTCTCCACTGATCAGCTCTCCATTAGTGATGTAAAGAATTCTCATCAAAATTCAATAAACACATGAAATATCTATTATTCAAAGATTTAATAAGCTTGTTAAAGAGAAGAAATTATTAGAACTTCTCTATCAATGAGTAAGAATTTTGTTTTTTAATCAGTTGCAAGTGAAGTGAAGGGACGGGACCTTCCAGTTGACAATTCAATGGCCAGGATTTGTGTATTTTGCGTAAACAAAGCTACCATTCATACTGCGTTTTACCAGAGGTTATTTCCTTTATTAGAGTGATGTCCTCCCCCATCTTTACCCACAACTTTGCTTTGAAAAACAAATGAGAACAAAAGGAGAGAGCATTTTGTGTGTAGGTGGTGGCGGATACCTTCAAACCTTCTCCTCTTTCTCGTCATGCTCTCCCATTTAAATTCTCATAGAAGCACTGGGCATTGCTCTGCCTCTGCTGTCTGCGTTTCTCCTAGTTGTGTTGTGTGCATCCAGCTCCAAGTAATTTACTTCTGGAGAGCTAAGTGAACTTTATTTTCTTTGGTTTAATTATTATCAACAGAAGATCACTGCAGACCAGAGTGTGAGCAGCTGAAGGAAGTTGTAAAAGTATTCCCTGCTAAATTCTTCTCATTTGTTTTTCAAAGCAAAGGTGTGAAGTGAACAATTATGGAAGAGGGTGCCTTGTCTCCTTTCATCCTGTTGCTTTGTCATGATCATGAATGATGATGGTTCTGCCCCTTGCAAAGGAGAGAATGGTTGCTCTTCAACTCCAAGCTGTCATGGAGGAAACTGATTATCTAGATCCATTTCAAACTGGCTTTAGGACAGGATTTGGAGTTGAGACTGCCATGATTGCCTTGGCTGATGACCTTCGTCTCAGCGGCTTTGACACAATAGATCATAACATCCTCTTGGATTGCCTGAGAAGGTTGGGAATTGGAAGCACTGCATTGCAGTGATTCCGTTCCTTCCTCTCGGGCAGATTCAGAGGGTGTTGCTCAGGAACAGTTGCTCCACTAGGAAAGAGCTAAATTGTAGCGTCCCTCAAGGCGCCATCCTGTCCTCGATGTTGTTCAATATATGTATATGAAGCCACTGGGAGAGATTATTCGGAGTCATGGGGCAGGGTGTTATCAGTATGCTGATGACACGCAGATACATTTTTCCATGTCTTGGTCGTCAGCTTTGACTTCAGATGGCATCTCTCCCTCAGTGACTGTCTTAAGGCAGTAATGGACTGGATGAAGAAAAACAGATTGAGACTGAATCCAGATAAAATGGAGGTACTTGTAGTAGTGGCCCCAAAACTAGGGGTTGGGATACAACCTCCAGTCCTGGATGGGCTCACACTCTCCGCTAAGGACTATGTTCACAGTCTGGGGGTACTCCTTGACTCGTCACTCCTGATGACTAATCAATGGTTAGGAGCGCCTGTTATCAGCTCTGGCTGATACGCCAGCTGCGCCCTTTC
>CM034708.1:24981493-24996201 GCA_020142125.1 Phrynosoma platyrhinos
GGCCATCTGTCAGGGATGCTTTGATTGGGAGTTCCTGCATGGCAGGAACTGGATGGCCCTTGTGATCTCTTCCAACTCTATGATTCTATGATATTTCTTATATAAGATTCTTGCATCTTAGCATGTGGGTATATTCAGAATATCCAAAGATAATAATATAGGGCTGCCTCATGTTCCACTCACCTCAATCACCTGGGCTAACCCCTGCAGCATTTGATATATAATTTCAATCCTTTTTGCTGCATACCAAATACTCAGGGGCCACTCTTAAATGCAAGGCTGGGACCCACTCTTTCCACTCACGCTGGATTAAAAAAAATATGAGGGACATCCTGTATTGTGCCCATGAGATAGGATTTTCAGCTCCCAAATATGTGATGTCCCATATAATAATAATAATAATAATAATAATAATAATAATAATAATTTTTTTATTTATAACCCGCCCCTCTGCTCGGCAATCGGGGCGGCTTACAGCAAGTTAAAAGATGCAACAATTAAAACATTCCAACTCCCCACGCCCTCCACCCCCACCCCACCCCTCCCACCCCTTAAAACTAAATTAAACTATTATAGAATTAAAATCATATTAATCATAAAATGTAATACAAACCAATTAGCAAACATGTCATATAAAAACGGGACTAGGAACCTTTCATGTTATATCTGAATATTTTGTTGGCCATGTAGCAAAGTTCAGTAACATCCAAAAACCATAAAACAGTTACAACTTTATTGGAAACTTCAGCTAGTACAAAATATGGCAGCCAGAGTGGTCTCAGGAACATCTTGGTGAGACCACATAACTCCTGTGTTAAAATCTCTCCACTGGCTGCCTATTAGTTTCCGGGCCCAGTATAAGGTGTTATTACCTTTAAAGCCCTAAATGGCTTGGATCCAACATATCTTCGTAATTGCCCATATAATCTTCCCCGCAAACTCTGGCCACAAAAATCTAGGCTATCTGCAACCTCCCAGAGGGCATTCTTGGTAATCGCCCCCAGATTATGGAACGGCCTGCTGTACGAGATCTGTCAAATAACGAGCTTGAGTAGTTTCAAAAAGGCACTAAAAACGGATCTCTTTTGGCAGGCCTTTCCTGATTAGTTCCTGGCCTCAGGAGCCACATCCCCTGGTCTCTTTTAGTCTCTGTTTTCTGGCTGCTTGATTTAATCTAGCTGTTAATTTTATGTTATCTCTTGTTTAGGTGATTGTTAATTGGATGTTTCAGTTTAATACATTTTTATGGGGGAGGGGAGGGGTCTGGGGGTTTTAGATTGTATTTGTTGTAATTTTAATTTGTTGTAAGCCACCTCGATTGTTTTAACAGAGGGGCGGGGTAAAAATTATTATTATTATTATTATTAGGCCAACCAAAATGTGTATTTTTAACCTGTTTACCTGCTTTGGAAAAAGAATGGACACATCTTCTTTATTCCATTGCATCCTTCTCATTCTTTCCTTTGCTCAAAAAATGCAGATAAAGAAGAAGTGCAAAGAAAACGACAGAAGCTCATGCCTAACTTCTCTGATAGTTATGGCGGAAGTGGTGCAGGTGCTGGAGGAGGTGGAATGTATGGAGGAGGTGGTGGTGGTGGTGGTGCTGGATCAGGTAAACTGTTATGGATCAATGAGATGCATTTTGGAATTGTTTCTCTTTTACTCTAGATTTGGGAAATGTCCATTATTACGACAGGTGGAATTTATGTGTCAGGAGGCCTTATACTGAGCCAGCCTGGTGTAGTGGTTTCAGTGTTGACTAGGATTCTGGGGCACCAGGGTTCAAATCTCTACTCAACCATGAAAACCCACTTGGGCAAGTCATACTCTCTCAGCCTTGGAGGAAGGCAATAGCAAACCTCCTCTGAATAAATCTTGCCAAGAAAACCCAGTGTTAGGTTTGCCTTATTATTGCTGTAAGTCAGATATACCTTGAAGACAGGACTGGAAAACCTGTGGCCCATCAGATGTTTTGTGCACTGTGTTTTTCAGTCATCCCCATCCAATTTATACCATGGTGAGGGTTGATGTGAATAATAGTTCACCAACATCTTTGAAATAAATAAACATTATTAAAATAATCACTTATCTGCATGGGCCCCTGGCATCACCACGTACAGTATTTCTGTAGTTTTGTGTAGAGAAATACATTGCATTCCTTCATATATATGTAAGCCTTGTCTTTGAGGGTTAGATCACTCAATATCAAGGAGGAAGGAAAACATTGCCCAAGTACAATCAGTGTTTGTCCTGTATGAGGATGGATTTTTAAAAAGGGATTCATCCTGGGGTTCAGCAGAGATCAATTCAATTTGGAGCAGCTGCCTTAGAAATTGTGATAAAATCAGGAATGGATTTGCTGCCCCTGTAGCAACAGGTATACTCCGTACCATTGATGTTCTTGTAACGTTGAATTTAGCATTTAGAGAATGAGAGATTGATACCTGCAATGGACAATCAATTTTTTATTTTTTATGTCTCATCTTTATTTTAATGGTTTTATTGTCCTCCATCTTTTTAGGCCGAGGAAGTGTGAAGCTAAGTAGGTTTTCAGCATGATGTAGTCAAGCAACTGTCCTAGAGACTATGTCAAAGTCACCCAATTAATCCTGGACTTTTAGCTGATCATTGGGCTTTGAATACTTTGTTTTTCATCTAAGGAGATGTAATTGATAACCCACTAGCTGGCTGATAACTTTTTGCTGTCTTTTTAAAGGATATGGGTACTCGCCATATGGTTTTTCTGGTTATGGAGCAATGCACTTCCATTCCAACACAAACAAGACTGGTGCAGGAATGAAACATGGTAAAGTATTTAAAGCTTCCCACCACCCATCCCATCCCACCACTGTATTATATTTACTTTACAAAACTGAAACAGCTTCATAATAAATTTATGACAATTGTTTATTTATTTTATTCTAGCTCTTTACAAACAAAAGAAGTTATAGGCTCCTACTACAAAGGGCCACAGTCTTAAAAATAGACACACAGGAAAGAATAGGGAAGATGTGGTAAATGGAAAGATGTGTAAAAGCTGCAGCGACATGTGTTAGGCTTAGTTAGGACCTCCAAGAGGGCCTTCTCTGCCACCGCTCCCAGATTATGGAACGGCCTGCTGGACGAGATCCGTCTTATTACCACTTTAGACAGCTTCAAAAAGGCTGTCAAGATGGATCTTTTCCAGCAGACCTTTCCTGAATAATTATTCCAGCCCAAAGAGTCAGCTAATCTTTCTCCCTCCAGTACATTGCTCTGTACTGTTGTGATGCTGTATTTTAATTGATTTACTCTATTGTTTTAAACTTTCTTAGTTTAATAACTTTTTAAGGGGTGGGTGGGGCTTGGGGACTGGATGTATTTTACAGATGTTTAATTAATTGTAAGCCGCCCCAATTGTGCTGCAGAGGGGCAGGATAGAAATAAATTTTTTATTATTATTATTATTATTATTATTATTATTATTATTATTATTATTATTATTATTATTATTATTACAACAGAAGGGTGGGATGGGGTATCTCAAATGTTACATGCCCTAAACAGTGATCTCTGGGGTGGCAGTGTGTCATATACCAGTCTGGCACAAGGAAGGCTGAAACCACAAGTGAGTAGGACCCAAGTCTTTCTCCCCTTCCCAATTAATTCCTCCTTACATGCATCATAAGGCTTAGAAGAATAAACTGAGGAATGCCCGCTGAAGTTTATATTGAGGGAAGGGGTGGTCAAGGGATTGACATCACACAGTGGAGGAAGTATTAACCCTTTGTTCCCAGCTGCCATCCCATCAAAAATTCCCTTCCCTAGTGATGCCAGTGAAAGCTTTCTTAAAAACCTAATTCTTGAAAAGAAGAGCATGTTCTACAAAGAAGAGGCTGGATTCAAAAGCACAGATATAGATATAAGCCAGCTGTGTGGTAGGGTAGAACTGGGAGGTAGGCTTTCTACAGCAGTGTCCATTGCATGAATGTCCAACTTATGAAAAATTTTGCTCACTACTTCCTGCTATTATTTGTATTCTTCCTCAGTGTAATGAAGCACAGTTTGGAGCTTTTGCAAATATATAACTAACGTTATGACTGGGATCCTGTTAATCCATTATACTAGTGGTTGCACTTTTTCCAGGGCCATGCAGTGATGATGATGGAAGGCAGCTTATTTCTCCAGTGCTTTACTTACTTTAGCATCCTGGCCTTTTTCTTCCTGCCTTTTGTCTGTTACACAAGTATAATTATGCTGGCAAGCTTATCTAACAGCATTTGAGTTTATGGCTGCAATCCTGTAAGTTAGTTCAAACAAGAATAGATCCACTGATTGAATTGCTGAATGGTGAGTCAACACAGGTAAATCAAATTAATTCAAAGGTTCTATTCTAGTCAGGACTAACAATAGGATTTTGGCTTATATTTTCACTTGTAAAGCTTAATCCATATGAAAGAGCTTAATACTATTTATTTCTGTCTTTTAAAGGTTTCTCAAATGACATGCCCAAAAAAGATGCTGAAAGTTGCTGCACTAAAAAACACAGTGTGAAATTCAAAGAGAAATCAGAGATTGAAGAGGAAAGCAAAGCCAGTATAGGCACAGTTCCAGAGGCAGAGAGCACTTTATCATGTGCTGATACAGCAGAAACTTATTTACAAGGTAACTGATGAACAACTTTTTTATCTAGGAAGAAAAAAAATGGATTGAAGGGTTGGGCAGTACATGTAACATTCAAAATTATCAAATCTGATTAGTCCTGGACATGCATTCTCTAGATGCAGGTATCTTCTAATGTATTATTTATAGATAGTAGAGACATCTATGCCACATTATGTTTTTTCCTTAGTATCATTTTTGTAATGATTCAAATTGAAGGTTATAGACATAAAATCAAGAATGAGATGTATTCTGGAAAACAACAACAAAGGATCCAAACTGCGGGGGGAACAGACACCACATTCCTCCTTCCTTCTCCCTCTCTGGACCTCTCCCAAGGGTCACAGTTTGGGCATGCAAAATGTGGATACAAACCTCCAATTTCCCTCCCTTCCCCACAACTTTCCCCAAGGCTCGTGGCTTGCAAAAAGGGGAACACAGACCTACGTTTTTCCTCCCTTCCCCATAACTTTCCCCAAGGCTCATGGCTTGCAAAAAGGGGGACACGGACCTCCATTTTCCTCCCTTCCCGCCAGCTTTCCCCAAGGCTCGCGGCTTGCAAAAGGGGGGACATAGACTTACATTTTTCCTCCCTTCCCCACAACTTTCTCCAAGGCTCATGGCTTGGAAAAAGGAGAAGACAGACCTCCGATTTCCCTCCCTTCCTCAAAACTTTCCCCAAGGCTCATGGCTTACAAAAAGGAGGACACAGACCACTAAGAAGAACACTAAACCAGCCATCATGCCAAAATACAATCTGAAGAACATTCCCATAGAATTTAAAGATAATGTGAAAAATAGATTTGCACTATCAAGCCTAATTGATTGGGAGCCAGAAGAACTGTGGACTGAAGCCAAGGACATTGTCAGGGAGGAATGCAGAAAGGCACTGCAGAAAGGCACTATCTGTAGCCAAAAAGAAAGAGAAGCCTCAAAGGATAACAGATGAAACTCTTCAAGCAGTTAGGGACAGACGAGAAGAAAAAATAAAAGATGACAGAACCCTGAATGCAGCTGTCCAACAGCTTGTCTGCAGTGACAAACAGAAGTACTATAATAATCAATGCAGAGAAATAGGAGGTGGCAACAAAAAGGAAGAACAAGAGACTTCTACAAGATCTGAGAAATCAAAGGGAAATTTAAACGAAGAGTAGGGATGCTTTACGGCCAGCAGAGGAACACATTACATAACCTAGTAGAAATAAAGAGATGATGGAAACAATACATCGAAGAGTTATATAAAAGAGATGAAAATGTGACATTCATTTGAGGAAGAACTATATGAAGATGAACCTCCAACTTTAAATAGTAAAGTGGAAGCTGCAATCAGAGCATGTAGGAAAATAAATCACCAGGAACAGATGGCATACCAACAGAGCTGTTTCAGTCTACAGAGACAGAATCTACTCTAGTTATAACTAAAATTTGTCAACAACTATGGAGAACAAAAGAATGGCCTACATATTGGAAACACTCAATAAACATCCTAATCCTCAAGAAAGGGGACACCAGAAATTGCATTAATCACAGGACTATTGCATTAATTTCCCATATAGACAAAGTGCTGCTCAAAATTCTACAACAAAGACTTTCACCATATATGGAGTGAGAAATACCAGATGTCAAAGCTGGGTTCAAGAAAGAAAGAAGCACTAGTGATCATATTGCAAACGTACATCGGATAATAGAACGCACAAAAGAAAATCAACCTGTTGGATGAGATCAAAGGAAACATTTCAAAGAAGCAGCCCACAGTTTCTGATAGGTCTTCTACAACTGGTCATCATCCATGAAATAGTTCTAGATGAAATGGTTTCCATCAGACTGCAGGCTTCAATTCCATCCTCTCAGGAAGATTTCAGTCAGTGAGAGTCTTAAAGTATATCTTAATGTACAATAGTCTTAATGAATATCCCACAGCCAAATTGCATCTGATGATCAGATGGCTATCTCTTCTTCCCACAGATGCTTACTTTTTGGAGAAGGCAATGGAGCTTGCCAAGCGCCATGCCAATGCCCTTTTTGATTATGCAGTCACTGGAGATGTAAAGATGCTGCTAGCTGTACAGCGCCACCTTACTACAGTCCAAGATGAAAACGGTGATAAGTAAGTCTGTAATGTTAAGCTTCTTTAATCTGGGCTTCTGTAAGGTTTGTTGTTGTGTGCCTTCAAATCATTTTTTTTTTTTAGTTATGGTGGCCCTAACACTGGGGTTTTTGCACAAGATTTGTTCAAATTGGGCTTGCCATTGCCTTCTTCTGAGGCTGAGAGAGTGTGAATTGTCCAAGATCATCCATTGGGTTTCCATGGCTGAGCAGGGATTTGAACTCTGGTCTCCAGATTCATAGGGCCTTTGCAGACTGTCAGAAATAATGCAAATTGAGTCCACTTTAACTGCCCTGACTCAGTGCTAGGGAATCATGGGAACTGTAGTTTATTGTGGCACCAGAGCTCTCTGACAGAGAAGGCCCAATATCTCAGAAAAAATACAATTCCCATGATTCCCTAGCACTGAGCCAGGGCAGTTAAAGTGGACTCTATTTGCACTATTTCTAGCTGTCTGCAAAGGCCCATAGTCCAACATTTAAACCGGTATACCACACTGACTTGCCTCTCAGAATATGACAAATTCTACTCTGATAGAAATTATTAACAATAACAACAAACAGAATGTTTATTTAGAAAGAAATCACACTCAATTTGAAATTCAGAAATGTTGTATAAGAATGAAGCTTAGAATGAGAATGAAAGATGGATAATGGATGGTAATTTTTCCTCATGTTGTTGAAAATGTTCTTCCATTCTGATTATTTAATGAAAAATATTTATTCATTTTTATTCATTTATTCAATATAATTTATATTCTGCCTACCTCTCGCCATGGTGTCCAAGGCAGTTTATAAAATACATTAAAAGAAAGAACTGCTAAAAGCCTGAAGATAATAAAGTATTTTAAAAATTAAATAACTATTCTATTGAAGCATCACACATTTGAAACAGTATAAAACATTTTTTTAAAATTTAATAGTAAAAATAAAGTATCACACACACACACACACACACACACACACACACACACACATACACCATTAAAACCTTTATGTGCAAGCAGCTAATTGACAAATCCTTGTCTTTACCTATAGGTTGAAGGAGAGTAGAGGCCAGCTTTGCGAGGACTAGTGGGTCAAGCTAGTTTTCTCTGGAAAATAATGTCCAAGATTGTACATCTAGGGAAAGAAGCATAACTTTACACTTACAGATTTATACAGCATCATTGCATTAGTGAATTGTGGCATTGGGCAACCACATGGGCATGTGTGACTATCTCCACAGTGCACAATCATGCTCATTTATACACTATGTATAATGACTGTTGTGTGTTGTGGGTGTCCATGGCCAAGCTGGGAATTGAACCCTGGTCTCCAGACTCAAAGTCCAACACTCTAACCACTACACCATGCTGGCTAGTTGTGCATTATGCACACCAGTGCAGAATGGTATCTCATGCACATTTCTTCAACTTTCAACAAAATACATCCATTCTGCATTGGATAGAAATGCCCATCTGCTTCCATAGGGGGAAATTACAGATGAAGAAGACACCAACAAAATTCCATCCCATCTCTATTTCTTTATCTAGGCTTCAGTCCTAAATTCCAAATTCAATGCAATTTCCTTATAAAATAAGCATGCTTAGTATTGACATGTTCTTGTTAAAAAAATTCCCCCCAGAGTTGAATAGGTCATGTTCTATTCCTGAAGTGATGCTAGAAAGGGAAAAAACAGTTTCAAAAAGAGCTGACATCCAAGTGATTCATTTTAGCTGCTTCTCATTTAGAGAGAGAAAGGGGCAAAATAACTTTAGTCATCACTGTGTGTAGTGTTTCAAAAACAGGACAATTATTTTCTGTTCTTTTGTCCTCTTTGTCTTTTCTATTAGACCAAATTAATCCTAGACAAGCCACTTCTACTTCATAACCATTCCTCCAGCGTTCCTGACCATTGGCCATGTTGGTTGGGACTTGCAGATTTTGAAATCCAAAACAGGGTTTGAAATCGAAAACTAGATTTCAAACCCAAGTCGATGACAAGTCTCGGTTGAAGCATACTATGAAGCTCCAGTCTCTTGTAGTTTGAGTCCTTGCAGTTAATAACTCTTTCAAAAGATACTCACCTTAACTAGAGAAATCCCACGCTAGGAAGTTGAGGGAAGGAACCTAAAAGAATAGTGCACATGCTCCATAAGCTTGTCCAAAGGGTGATAGTGATGACCTAGCAGGAGCCTGAGATTTAGACTGCCATCCTTTTCAGAAAACTAGGAAACAGTCACCCTGCAGGAGGCCTGCTAGGCTTTCTGTGTCAAGGACCTCCTACCTCCCAGGTTACTCATTCAGCAGAGGAAGGCAGATGTGGCAAAGGATTTTTTGTCTGAACCACTTGTTCCTTCCTTGCATAAAAAGACTGGCACAGTGAAGCTCACCACTGCCCTCTGATGAACATGATGAGAAACAAGCCTTCCTGTCACCTTTGCTTTATCCCATTTCTGACAGCTCCCTGCCTGTCACCACTTTCTTCTTACATCCATGATTGGGAGAAAGGTGTCAGGGAATGTATATTAACAGCACACACTTGGTGTGACTATCAGTTGCTCCACCTTTTTTCTGAATCAGGGTATAGCAATGGTGATGGGAGCTCTTTGGGTGACACTCAGTGATGATTCTCTTAAGAGCCACTGCATTGGTTGAAGCCCAGATGCTCCTTGCTTGTGTTTCATGCAACAGGGAGAGGTAGATTACTGGTCATCATGGGCCAAAGCTTACATGACTCTTACTTTTACAGTAGTAAAGCCAAAAGGTAAAGGTATTCCCTGTTGACAAGGTTGTCAAGTCGTGTCCAACCATAGCTGGCAGTGATCAAATCCGTTACTAAGCTGAAGAGCCACCGTTGTCAGAGACTACTCTGAGATCATGTGGCCAGCATGATTGCACAGAACGTTGTTTACCTTCCCACCAAAATGATACCTATTTATCTACTTGCATTTGCATGCTTTCAAACTGCTAGGTTGGCAGATGCTGGGACTAGTGATGGGAACTCACCCCATCATCTGGCACCTGGGCCTTGAACTACCTTTACAGTAGCCTTTGCAGAATCTACCTTTCTTATGTATGTTGCCTCATTCACACCAGCAGTAGAGAGGAACCGGGGGGAGAGAAGAATTTTTGGTTTGGCTAGCAAATCCAGCCAAAGACTGGACCCCTCCAGTAGGCCCCTGCATACTGCAACACCCTGGTGAGGAAATAGCTAAGATCCTGTGTGAGGCAGCCCAAAGAAAATGTTTGTTGATTTGTCTTATATGACACCTTTCTCCCAGAATAGGAGAAAGGCATTTATTTACTTGTTAGGTTTAATAAACTTTTGCAGTTATTTACAAACCTTCTGTTTGGGGACACTTTTTACATTGATTCGGTTGCTGAGGGACCCCTGCATGAAGCAGAGGATGCTAAGGATGTGTCAGTGATCTAGGATGTACACTTAGCTCATGTGGATTGTTGGTAGGCCTTTTGAGCCTCATTGTGTTAACCCATGAGAACTGAGAGTATGCAGTAGAATACATACACCATTCTTCTGTGGCTATACCAGTGCACTAGAAAATTGATATGGCAAGCAGGCTGCCTTTTGTAGAAGTTTGACTGCTGGTCCTGTGTTCATACTGAGGGATTTGATAAACTTTCAAGGAACCCAAAGTTCCCTAACAGGATTTTATGAAGCTGGAAGTTAGGAAGAACGTTGATCTATCAGATTGGATGTGAGAAGATAATGTAATGATCGAACCTCTAACTTACCAATAGTCCTATAATGCACTTTCAGGCATCTTTTAGTAAAGGTTGACAAATAGCAGCGCTGTGGAAGCTCATTTGGCCTTTACCTATGGAGCTTTTCAATGTTTTATGTGCTCCCATTTCCCTTGGACTTGTCCCAACTCTTGGTTAGCTGGTCTGTTGTCACTCTGCTCAAGCTGTATCCTTCTGGGCTCGCTTCGTCTACTTATAGCTAAATACCGAAGTGGGTTTCTGTAAACTGAATTCTCTTCACTTGTAGCCACTTGCAGCTCTTCTTGTTTGCAGAGTCTTAGCTGGTACAGGGGTGGGATGTATCTTGGGATGTATTTCCTGCTTTGGAAAATACTCTCTGGTGGGAAATTCCCAACTTGGCGGGAAAACTATCCTTGATATTAATCAACACATTATGCTTGAGGGAATATGTTGCAACATCACTATAGATCCTTTTAGCAAAGTAAGCCTTGACTGAAGCCCTGACTGCATGTGATGTTGACTACATGGTTTGCCTTTCGTTCTAAGATTTTTCTTTCAGATAGCCAGAACAGAATCTCTGATGCAGATGCATGCAAAACAGGTGGACTTTAGGTCTCTGCTCCCCTTGCATACTCAAGAAATTGTGGTTTTTGTGTTTGGCAGGGGAAGCTTAGATTTTGCAATCTGTTTCTGTTTACATATCAAGCATGTTAGTTTTTCCTTTCCTCATTACTCATGCCAACAAGAACACTGATGGTCATCATCAGAGGAAAAAATTCCTTAGACTGTTTTTAAGCAAAATGTTGGGTTTGTGAAACTTGTGGGGCGTATCAAAACCAAAAAGAGTATTGTAGAATCTTCAAGGCTGACAGATTGATAATGGTGTAAAGCAGGGGCCAGAAACCTACGGCCCCAGGTTGCTGGACTTACCGGCCCAGGCCGACCACTTCCGCCGCCACCGCCGCGTGCCGCCGTTCTCCAAAATGGTGGCCGCAACTCGTTTGCGCATGCGCAGTACTCCTGTGTATGCGCAAACGCACTGCGACCGCCATTTTGGAAATCAAAATGGCGGCAACAACATGTGCGGCGGCGACCGTGTGCAGTGGTGGGGGGTGCGCACGCCGCCATTCCCCCCCCTCGGCCCGGTGGAGAGGAGGACTTCGGGGGACCACCCCAGGGCTCAAAAAGGTTGCCTACCCCTGGTGTAAAGTTTTGTTGATTACATGAAGCGCATGTAGCTGAGGAAGTGGGTTCAGATCCTGGAAAAGCTTATACCAGAATCAACAAAAAAAATAAAAACAAGACTCTTGGTTTCCCCCCACCTATTCCTAACACAGCTAGCATGTCTAGAAATTGTGGTTTGTCTTTCACACTAAAAACACAAGAGCACACATGTCCTAAACTGAAGTCATTAAAACTCTGATTTAGAAGACATATTCCTGTTGATTGGTTGGATGCATTTTAGATCAGTGCATCTCAAGCTAGCTGATGATGGGGGTTGGTATTTGCCCCCCCCCCCCAAATGTGCCATGGATTGATACCATATTTTTACCCATTGGCTACAGTTGTTTTTTCCTTTCCTGGAAACTCAGTAGAGACTAACAGCCAGTGGCTTGGAGACTGGCCTCAGTCCATAGATCGCCACTTTGAGTAGCACTGTTTTAGATGATCCAATGAGAATTCTCTGGTGAATGCATATTGATAGGTATTCTTCTTACATAATTTTTATATAATCTGGTTATGAGATACTAAGCACATTTCTAGTGAAACCTATTTGAAATATACTGTGAACAACTCTTGCAATATCTGCTTGCTTTTTACAACTTTAAATGTATTTTTCTTTTATTCTGCCCCTTTTTTTTCTTTTTTTTTTCTTTTTGGATCAATGCCAGTGTCCTTCACCTAGCAATTATTCATCTTCATGCAGAACTGGTGTGGAATCTCCTGGAAGTAATAGCGGATCTTGATTCTGCTGACGTTCTCAATGTGAGAAATGACCTTTACCAGGTATGCAAGCAATAAGGAGAGGGGATTCTACAAAATTGGATGGTGGTATCTTCTGTGGGCAACTTTGTGAAATTTTGAGGGAATCCCCATTTTCCCTTCATCCCAGTCCAGTTTGTTCAACAGCATCTCAAACGTTTTGCAGCATTTGAGGGGGAGAGGGAGTATGAAATGATATTGAGGATGAAGGGAAGATTATGGAAGATGAATCTATTGGACAAAGTTGTGGTTTACTGCACAGTGGGTGATGTACTGTAGCATATTGACTGCTTTGCTAACTGCCTTTTACAATGAAACTTTGTGCTCCAACTTTCTGAACCCTGCCCATGACAGGTGGGTGGAGAGGTGTTCAGATTGTTGAGTCATGACAAACACCTTTATTCATGACTTTAGCTACTCAAGAAGCAATTGCAAGAGGGGACTTCCATTGATAGCAAACAGCCAAAGAACAGTTGGCTGGACCAGGAAATGCAAGAGGCAGCAAGTTGTTGGAGGCCAAATCTAAGTATGTGGCAGGTCCTGTCCTGTCCTTCCAGACTAGTCTGCTACCTTGGGTTTAGTAGAGAATCCTATGCTATCAGCAGTGTTGGTTCAACTGTCAGTGTATTTGGCCTCTGAATACAGACTTAGTTGGATAGCATCTGTCATCTTGTATTTTGCTTCAGGCAGCAAAACGTCTTGCATTACTCCAAGTAGAGAAGCCCAGTAGAAAGTTGAAAGAGGTCTCTGAGTCTCAACTTTTCCAAAGCTGCAACATAATATGATCTTCAGAGTATTACCTTTATTCTCATTTTAAGGTGTCGGTGCCTGTTTAGCTTCTGTCATGTCAACCAGTTGAAATCTGTTTCCCAATTTGCATCTTGTTACTATGTTGTTTAGTAGAATTTGTTTATAACAAAAGGATTTGTATGAATTGTGTTTCTGATGATCCCTGCCTTTTTAGTTATGTCCTCATTTTTTTCCTCTCAACAGACCCCTTTACACCTGGCGGTTATCACAAAACAGGCAGGAGTGGTAAAAGACTTACTCAGCACTGGGGCAGATATGACCCTCTTGGATCGCCATGGCAATTCAGTATTACATCTGGCAGTCAAACAAGGGGATGAGAAGGTGTTAAATATCCTGCTTAACCACAAAGAAGCATCTCTGATGAAAGACCTTCCTAATGGAGAAGGTAAGCAAATGTTACATGAGATTTTCAGAATATTTCATACATTCTGTTCTGCTCTGTAGCTTATGCAGAGCAAGGCAGTGCTCTGTAATATCATTTTGTCAAATCTATTAGTCCTTTCTTTAGCATATAGACCAGGGGTAGGCAACCTTTTTCCTTTAAGGGCCAAGGGATTTCAACTCCCAGAAGCCTCAGCCATGTTGGCCAATAGCTCCTGGGATTCTGGGAGCTGAAGTCCCTTGGCCCTTAAAGGGGAAAGGTTGCCTACCCCTGATATAGACCCATGAGTCAATCTAGTCTAGTTATTAGCTAGAGATTATAGTCATGCAGCTCTTGGGCCCTCTAGACCAACCCAAAGCATTGGCATTCCCACCCCATGGCAAGCCACAACTTTTCAAAGTTAAAAATCATGTTCTATTATGAAATGCTGTTTCTGTCAGATTCCACTGTAAAATGCTATTTTGGGGGCTGGTGCCCAAAACAGTGATTTAAAAAAGCCTCAGATACCACCCAAAAGTAACTGGTATGAAGAAGCATCACTTCTGGTTGCCCACAATAGGAAACTGCAGGAGTACAGTGTATTCCTTTGAGCTCTAGAATTTGCCCAACCCATCTAAATAACAAATATCAGCAATGATCTTTGTCCCCGGATGATTAATTATTCCTAAATCTTTAGAAAATTCTATATGTAATCTATAACAATAGGTAATAGAAGTCAGGTTTCTGCTTCGATGACCTTACCATCATTAAAGAAGATATGAGAGGAATAAGCACAATCTGTACACCTGTCTCTTGCACAAATTCATAAGTGAGAGCTGCAACAGACCAAAAAACATATGCTCCTCCTATCTCTACCTTTTACCATTACTTCTCTTTCTCAGCTACATTTGAGACATTTCCTTGATAGGAAAGGTATAAAATATACTTCAGAAATGGTGCATCCTGCTCCCCCTTTTCCTGTCTTGTCATCTTGCCCACCCCTAGTTCGCTATTCTCATTTATAGATGATAGTAGTGTCATGTCATGGGATGTTATCACACGGGGCAAATCTGCTGGTTAATCAACACAAATCCCAAAC
>CM034708.1:24996301-25057423 GCA_020142125.1 Phrynosoma platyrhinos
GTGAGCATTCCTCTATCTGCGCGTGTGCAAGAAGCTCATTTCTAGTACCCTTACAGGCTTTTCTCACTTGTGTGTGAACGTTAAATGCGCTTACTTTAATTTCACAATTAAGGTAATTACGTGTGAAAGCCATTTGTGGAATCAAGGTTTATTTTCGGTTTATTTTTGGAATGCCTCATTTCCACTTTATTATCGCTTTCTGGCCCATGTGTGATAACGTCCATGGTCTGAAACACAGCAATATAGCCTATGAATTTATCTGATTCTTCCTGGGGTGTCTGTGCTTGTCATAACACTACGCTGTGCTTCTTCTATTGCAGGCCTGACTGTCATCCACTTAGCTGTGATGGCAAACAGTGTGTCTTGTCTTAGACGACTGTTTGCTGCAGGTGTTGATGTCAATGTTCAGGAACAGAAGTCTGGGAAAACTGCCTTGCATCTGGCTGTCGAACAAGGAAATATCTCCTTGGCAGGTTGCCTTTTGCTTGAGGTAAGCTCCTTGAGGCATCTTTTTCTTTTTGGCCTGCTTATTTTATTTCCTTTAGAAGAGGAAATGCTCTTTTTTTAGGGATAGAAATCTTCATTGTAAACTTGAGGGCAGAAAGTGTCTAACTAAATAATTTGTAAGTCACCACGGAACAAATAACACTATAGGGACATCAATTCACAATACCTTGAAGTAAACCTCTGCTTTCCTGTAGGCTCTTTTGCTTTCAAATTGGTCAGAAATTTGTGGATGTATTCAAGTGTGATATTGCTGTGTGTATGAGCAGCTAAATCAACATTTCTTTTTTTTAAAAAAATAGGGGGAGGCATTTGTTGACAGCACTACCTATGATGGAACCACTCCACTTCACATAGCAGCTGGAAGGGGATCTACAAAATTGGCAGCTCTTCTTAAAGCAGCTGGTAAGGAAGCATGCCGCTGTAGCTCAATTTTATTTTATTTATTTATTTTACAATTCTATGTGCACCCATTTCTGAGTTTTAAAAAAAGCCTCCTTTTTTCTTTAAAATATAGCAGATTATGTGGCTACTGTTGAGAAGTAACAGCTTTTTTCTAACCTGATTTGTGTCATATGAATTAATACAGATGCTCCATTGTAAAATGATTCTCCTTTTATTTCCTGCAAACATATCCTGGTGCTGGCCCTATGGTGCCTCTCTAGACCATAGTGGCCCAATACCACCTACAATGTAACTTAAAATATTACAGCTTTCTCTAAGGTTGAAGAGTAGTGTTTTTGAAAAACAGATACAAGCTGTTCCTCCCCAAGCTTAAACAACAAAAACACTAGTGTGAAATCCATGAGGAAATGTTCTTGTTAAACTCACTTGTTTTAATGGGATTGCCCTTATTCATGACTTTAGCTACTCAAGGGAGAGAGAAAGAAAATACCCAGTCAGTTTGCTGTTTTTGTTAAAAATTGGAAGAGATCAGACGAAAACTAAGCCCAAGTCGTGGTATCTTCCTTTGAGGCTTTAATTGGAATTGGCTGTGTGTTAGGCTAGAAAGGTCAACTGTGATCTTTTTTTAAAATGTTGCTTGTATATTTCTGTAAAGGTGCAGATCCCCACATTGAAAACTTTGAACCACTGTTTGAACAAGATGATGTGAAAGACAGAGATGGGGAAGATGAAGGGATTATCCCTGGAACGACACCTTTGGACATGGCAACCAGCTGGGAGGCAAGTGATTGTTGACCTTGTGTTCAGAAGCCGACAGATATATCATTTTAGGACTCATTTAAGCATATGGCTTACTCATGCAGGACTGAACTAAGGCTTAGACCAGTGATACTCGAACTTTTTACCTTTGGTACCCTCCCTTTATATCTTCTAGATGCAGACATCACCTACCCATCCCTACTCAACATAGCATAGAAGTAAAAATATTTTATTTAGTGTGCATATTTTCATTCACACATTCATGTATATTTATATTTTAACATTTTTATATGAAAATAATATTCAAATTAGAACTGTTTTATTTAACTAAATTTAATATTTAACTCAACTCATGCGTAAAATTTACACATAAAAAGGTTTGGGAAGAGAAGGAGGGATCAGAGCCTCCAAATCTTATGCTCCTGCCCCCGGGAGTCCCACCCCACTGTTTGAGAACCACACGGTTTGACTTACAACAAAACCAGGCAATTTAATTATTTAAAAAAGGAGCATTGGACAAAGAAGATAATCTGACTTACTGATAGAATTTGTAGCTATATTTTCTCCTTCCCAACAGGTATATGACATCTTGAATGGCAAATGCTCTAAGTCAAAGGTGGCTTCTGATGACCTATTGATTCAAGGTAGGAGAGTGCTTCAGTTGGGGAGAAATTATTTATATTGCCTCTTACTCCAGCAGCTAGTTTGTTTGGTGTTACTCTGCAGTTTATTATAGGGCATCTGTATAGTAGAGAATGGTTTAGGAGAGAATACACTTTCATCCATTGCAAGGGGAGCTTTGTCTAATCCCTAAGAGCCTTATTGCATGAGAAAGCAAAGCTGAAATGGAGCCAGAGAGTAGCACCTTTCTCCGTGCCTTACCACATTGTAGCACTTCAGTTTTCTTCCCGTATGAGACGGTTGTGGAAGTGTGTCTTTTGTCAAACAGATTTTTCCAGCTAGAATAAAACACACTTTTACAACCATCTCCTGTGGGAAGAGAAGTGAAGCACTACAATATCATACAATAAGCCACAGAGAAAGCCGCTACTCTCTGGATCTGTTTACTCTTTGTTTTCTTGTGCAATAAGACTAACTTACAGTTGTAATAAACAACACTGTGTTTCATACTGTTGTAGTTAAATAAGTGTATTCTTCAGTTTGGAGTGAAGGGAATATAAACAAGGTGAATAAATTTATAAGAAAAAGAATACTAAATGTGGTATAAATATAAGTAACAAATAAAAGATAATAACAGTGTGTACAAAGGAGTTTTTTTATTCTTCTGTTATATAGGTAACAAATAAAAGATAATAACAATGGGTATCAAGGAGTTTATTTTTTATTCTTCCCCTTTTCACCATTTTCCAGGAAACATGAAAGAGCTGAGTGACAATGTTAAATCACAGCTTTACAAGTTACTTGAAGTGCCTGATCTGAACAAAAATTGGTCAATGTTGGCACAAAAGCTGGGCCTAGGGATACTAAATAATGCCTTCCGCTTGAGTCCTTCTCCATCAAAAACTCTACTGGATAATTATGAGGTAACACATCTTCACAACATGCTGTAATGGTCTCAGGTGTGGGCTATGATTCTGGAAACCAGGGTTTGAATCCCTGCTGGGCCATGAAAACCCACTGGATGACCTCGGGCAACTCACATTCTTTCAGCCTCAGAGGAAAGGAAAGGAAAGGAAAGGAAATGTGCTAGGATAACCCCATAGGTTCCTGTAAATCAGAAATGACTTGAAGACACAAAACAACAAACATGTTTACTAGGCTGTGCCTGGAAATCTGTCTTTATTCTTGAGTGAGCTTTCCCAAGGTAGCATTGCTGGCCTGGGGTGACCAGAGTTTTACTCTGGAGAATGCCAGCTAGGGAGGACTGCTCTAGATGTTTGTAAGCGCCTGTGAATAATTATTTAGATCACAGTTATTTAGATCACAGAAAATATATTTTTACATATAACAGGTATTCATAAGCAGATGAGAACTGTCAAGAGCATAAATGGATGGTCATAGCCTGAATCCCAACTAGAGTAGAGTTGTTATATCTATGAGATTTGCCTGTGTGTTTCAACATCAATCTACAACTGATTCAGTGGATATACTCCACTTGGGATTAACCAATCAAATCCAGACCACTATCCACTGTATTCTTTTTATCTTATGTTGCTTTTACCTTGTGAGTTGACTTGAGATGGATACACTTAAAATATTGAAATAGATAAAGTAAACACAGTTTTTGTGCTGTAATTTGTTTAACAAATTCACCACATTTTGAGGAATCCTTCTATACTCATACAGTCACCCGTTTTCTGGTCTGCGCTTTACGTGGACTGTCACGAGGGGAGACTGAAAAGGGCACGTGCACCCATTCAAGTCTATGGGGCCTGAATATGCATGATATTTCATTTTCACAGGGGGGGGCGTAATGGATCCCCCACAAAGGGCCGACTGTATTTGTGTCCTGGACAGCTCAGAAAATCTAGGACTTTCCACCAACCTTTAGTGTGGCTCATCTTTTTTTTTTCACCATATAAATATTTATAAGAATAAGAATAAATATGGATTTTTGAAATGATATTGAGGTATCTGTAGGTTGTTAGTATATGCATACTTATATATATATCCAAACACATTTTCTCTTACTTAATAGGTGCTTCTTTTGTAGAACAGTTCCAAAGAACTGCGGTGTTGTTCACCAGCTGTGCTAGAAAATGAACAGCCTCTATAAATATAATTGTTCCTCTTTAGAAGGAAAACTGCTCCAGTGACCTTACCTTTGTTTTTCCTCCTCTGTGTAGGTTTCTGGTGGAACAATAAAAGAGCTTGTTGATGCCTTGAGAGAAATGGATTATCCAGAGGCTGTTGGGATAATTCAGAAATCATTGCCTCTTTCATCAAGCCAGTCCAGCCAAGAAACAATAAAAGATGCCAGACCTTTATTAAGTGAATTGCCTTCCTCACCCATAAAATCACAAACAGGTAAATTGCACCTCTGCAACTCCAATAAAATCTTGCAGATGGGCTGTTTTCTTTTGGTAGGGTAATAAGGAGTTTAGGATGTTTGATGTAGATGTGAAAGACCCATATCCAAATCCCTTGTCTAGTTGTAGACCCCAATGGGAAACCACTTTCTTCTTCTTCAGGTTCTGATTATCCTAAAACACTGTTCTGAACATTTTGGGGAAAGGGCAGAAAAAACATATCCATACAAATATGACACTAGGCAACCACCTGAATTAGAACATTCTGTTCTCTTGGCCCTTCTGATTACAAAGGGACTCAGGTATATCAGTCCTCAGTACTTAAAAGAAATGGAGGGAGAGTTTTATGAACTGAGATTGAAGGTATATAATTCTATCATCTCAATTTTTCCAGGTTGAGTAGTGTCTTACAAGTTAACTTTATATGTAAATTATTTTGTGGGCTAATCACTTTACCAGCACTTATTAGTTTTTAAAAGTGGAGACTGAATACATTCGGGCATAATGGCTAACCTTTACTCATTACTCCTAAAATGCTCAGTTTAGAGAATGATGGGTAAGGGGATTTGGCCATTATTTCTAATGCATTTTCAAAGGCAGGAAAAAAAATATTAAAATAAAAGCTAGCAGTGACTAAACTGATCAAACCACTTTTTCAAATATTAATTAGCTTCTCCTTTTAGTTTTTAAAGTAAACTATTCTTTAAAGTTAACATTATAAGCTCTGAGCCATCTTATTAGAGCTAATCAGCTCTGAGGTTGGTTAATGCCTGAATGGAAAACTAGACACCCATCCATGCAAACTTTTTAAACTCCTCTGGAGGAATGAAGAATATACAGCTGCAATCTTATGCCAAGGATGGCAGAGTATAATTCTTCACATGTGCAGCTCTGTGCAGCTGCCACTCCCATGAAGGCAGCTTTCAAGTTCCAGGAACTATGGAACACCATTTACTAGCCAAGGAGGAAGAGGGAAGGTGATAAGGCAGCACCAAGAAGAAAACTGGGGTTGCTTTTTCCTCAGTCATCAGCAACTGGCTGGAAAGCCAGGACATCACCTTCATCTCTCTTTCCCGTGGCTGCAGGAGTGATAACCAATCCCAGTATCCCCTCTAGCCAGTGAACAGCCATGGAAACACCCCTAGGTTTGAAAGCTACCTCGGGGGAATTGTTTGGATATTGCACAAGGAGATACTTTCCCCGACATCCAAAAGGAGGCATGAGTACACATAACCTGAAGTTATCGATGCATATCACCAGGATTCCAGCCACTAAGTTTTAAACCACTCCGGTAGTTTGCTAAGAAACTATAAAAGTGTAAGATGTTTATAAATAATGGCTGGCATACTGTTCTGTAGTTACAAGAGTGTAAACAGCAACCTATGAGAGCATATGAACATTACCCATCAGGCTCAGTATTTTACTGTTCTCAGGCCAAGGTCTTTCCCTATTTTGACACCAGAATTCCTTTAATTGAGATGCCAGGGACTGAACAGGAGAACCTCACTACTGAAAGTACGTTTCTATTGAGGTGTGAGCTCTCTGCAAGAGCCTAGAATGCAATAATAGAAGGCTGCAAATTGTCCCTTCTGCACTTGCCTGAAACTGGAGAGTGAGATGAGAGACAGAGGACAAGAGTGTGTTAAGATCTTTAGTTTACTTACTGAACAGGATGCAAATTGCTGGATTTTTTTTTTAATTGAAATAATGACAGATTTCTGCCCCCCTCTCCCAGGTGAACACTGCAATCTCAAACTCCAAGATACTGAAAGCATTTGTGACAGCGGGGTAGAGATCTCCCTCCACAAACTTAGTTTTACATGTTCGGAATCTTTCACCAGCAAGTCACCGGTAATGCTTAAAAAACTGGCCATAGGATATGGACAAGATAATGTGCTGCAAAGCAAAATTGAAGCCACTTAAGAGGTTATGTAAAGTTAATGATCCAGAGTGCAGTAGAAAAAAGAGCTCTGAAATGTACATCCACAGGACCTTTCAACAGTCACCAGCTGGTTCCCAGTAAAGAGAGACACTCAAGGATGGACTGAGTGAACTTTGCTTTTTTCCTAAGATCTTCATCTTAAAGGAAATTAATTGCTCTCGTGATATTCAGTTAAAGTTCATACAGGACACACTGACTGTGGGACAAACTGTGAAGCACAATAATCAGATCAGCAACAGTGACCAGGATAAATACTTAAGCCAAAAATAAATAATAATAAAAATAATGTATATTTCTGTAACTGTATTTAAAACTGGTGTCTATAAAATAATTCAAGCGTCAGAATGTTTCCTCTTACTGTTTTACCATAGTTGTACTGTAAATATTTCAGTTTTGGTGAATCACTCTGAAGAAAAAAAGTGCTTTTTAAATGCTTGCTTTTCTTTTTACTTTTATAATAAAATGCAAAACAGAGATCACGTCCAGTGTTTTATGTTCCGAAACATATATGACATCAGAACATGTGATGAATTGCTCCCTTGGGAATGTAACAATTGTTTTAAAGACAAGTAAATCAACAGTGCCATGAGGTATTTTTTCCTTTGTCAATGTTCATAAGAAAAGCCTAAAGACGAGCTAAATTTTTGCATAATTTTTTTTCCAGATCACAACCACTGAGTGATGGAAGTTGTCTATGGTGAGTCTAAGACTCATGTACAAACCACGCCCTTTATAATGAGAAACAAACCTGTTTCTACTTGCGAGTCAGTGTCAAATTAGACTTATGTATTTAGCATATTTTTTGCAGAGGTGCTCCACCAAGTGGTGGAAGACACCTGTGTGTCATACCACATGATTTTCATCACCCATTTAGCATGCTTTTTTTGTGTTTGGTCATTAATAGATACTAATCATTGGCTGGTATCCTGCTCAGTGATTACAATGTTGTATGCCTGATGTATAACATCATAATTATACTAATTCACTTTTATAGTTGTTGCATCATCCTAATAATCAAAAATTTCTCCCAAAACTTTTAACCATACAGCCTCCTCTTCTCACCCCCAACCCTGAGAAAGGAATTTCTAAGGTGCTGGAGACAAGGCACAGTGATTATTTTGGGAAGTGGGTGTGACACTAGGAGATGTAGCTACAGAAACATCGCTCCTGATGCAAGCGCTCAGCCATGGGCTTAATTTCCAAATGTTATTGCTATGGCACATATCTCTGAGAAAACATCATTCTAAGAAAGTTAAGAAATCAGTGTTTTGTTAAGGTGCCACAGGAAAAGGCAAGGCACTCTTTTCACAACCATCACCACTTGTATGCTTGTCTCTTTCTTGTCCTCCTTTGATGCATAGACACCAAGTGGTGTCTGGAGTTCTGTGATAACCTGATCATCCTTGAACAACCTTTCTGTGTTACAAATTTCACCATGCCACCCAGGGAGGAGGGCCAGTTTTCCAAATATACAGAGTGACTCTTAGTTAAATCTACATCCATGGTTGCAATTCCCCAGTTTTAACCAAACTGTGCTTCCCTCCTGAGTTTTAAAAACAGGAGTTAAGGGTGGGAATTACAAAAGGTTAAGTAGGACCAGCACCCCTGTAATTTGGGCACTGCCTGGCTGTATGCATTAATACAAATCCCTGGTCTGTTCATGCAACAGTGTATATTTCCATCAGAAATATAAATTTTGGTTCTAAAATGCCAAAAAATAGAAATAATAAGCACCCAAATGTAAGACATGCTTCATTCACTGTTCTTATCAAGCTCTCTTAGCATATGTGTACATCTGACACAAAAAAAGACTCACTCTGCAGCTGTATCAATTCATTATTGGCTTCAGTCCACAAAAAAGAGGTGTTCCATGGGGGTAAGAAGCTGGTTTAAGAATGATGTTTAATGGTCCCATTTTGTGCATCTATTGAATAATATTCTTGCCGAATAAATTTCTTGTAAAAGCTTCCAGTTTTTATTGGTCTTTCTCTTCACTACTGCAGGGGTTTCCTCAAGAAATGTCTGTCAATGATGTTAAGCTGAGTGACTTTTCCAACTCCTTGGCACTAATGGCCTCCCAGGGATAAAACAATATGAGTTTTCTCTTCTCTGTGAGAAGAAAACCATTGTCGCTGAATCTCCCTGGGATATTCTCAGCATCCAACCAAACAAAAGGAGCGATGGCTGCAGCCTCCAAGAGAAGATGATAATGATCTCCTTCTTGGGAAACAGAAACCTGAAAGGGGGCAAACATTTTAAAAACTGTTCCATTGTAATCATTGCCTTTATGGATAATTATTTATAATTTCTATGGAATTTATCATATATAATATCCATATTAATATTTATTCTCACCAGATTGCTTGCAAAAAAAGGAAACTAGCAGTAAGCAAAAGCTATACAGAGCTGCCTGATATACTGTTTCACAATACTAACTGTACTCTCATGTACTGCCCATTTGATGACGTGGCAAAAATACTCAGTAGTCCCTGCCTTGTTTCCCCCACTTCCTGTCCCAAAAAGTATAACTTCAGGTTCTTCTGGGAGGAGAAGGCAGATAAATGTGTGGCAAAGATATTAAGTCAGGTCCATCTGTCCCACTACAGTCAAGTGTTCTTGCAAGATGTCTTCCCATGTCCTCCCACTGTCTTCTTAGCTGGGGATGTCATGGTCCAACCCAATGTCATGGTGCTGAGACTGCTTTATTGTAGTTATCCCTACCAGTTCTGTTAGCCCCTATGTGATGTCAAGCTTGCATCTTGTCATTGTCAGGCAACTTATAAGACCATTGGAAAAATGGGACTTGTATCAGTCCACATGAGGGAAGTATATGACCCATGCAATGTGGTATCTTCTCCATTGTTTCTTACATTTGTACTTCAGCATTTAAACAGAATAGGAAATTTTCCAGGATTGTCTGAGAGAACAAGTTACTAAAGAAGCTAGGGAATTCCTCAGATTGTTCTGAAGAAAGGGGTGAATAGGAATTTGCAGGGGTATAAAGTGTGCCCTTAGTATTTGCTGGCATTTGGTTCCAGGACCCCCTATAGATACCAAAATCAACAAAGGTGGTATCACTAAGGAATAAAAATTGGATTTATGAAGGAAATGTAAAGGCACAAATCCTTTGGGTGCTGAAGTAACATAGTGTTGAAATAACCTAAAGGCATCAGATCCTATCTGATCTTGGAAGCTAAGCAGGGCCAGTTCTAGTTATTACTTAGATGAGGGACCACCAATGAATACCAGGTGCTGCAGGCTGTGTTTCAGAGGAAGGAACTGGCAAAACCACTTGAGTATTCCTAGCCTGACAAAATCCTATGAAATTACAGTTGGCTTTCCACATTTATGGCTTTGACTTTTGATGATTTGATTATTTGCAGATTTTATTAATATGTTCTCTCTAGGAATATAAGGTCCTCCAACACAACTCTGCCAGATGCCACAGAATTGTTCTGGAGGACCTTACAACAGAAAACACTTCTCTAAGCACCTGTAGGGTATCCAGCATGATCCTATGGTCAACCTCTGGCAGATGTTGACCATAAAATTGTGCTGGAGGACCAAGAGAGTCCTAAAGAAGTGTTCTCTCAGGTAAAATAATAGTGTTTTTTTATTTGTGGTTTTTCCACTTTCACAGGGGCCCTGTGTCCCCAATCTCAGTGAGTGTGGAGGTCCCACTGTAATGGATGTCACCATAAGTCATCAGATAGTTTAAAGGCACAAAAATAAACACACATAGAATATTACTCATTACTGAGGGGAAACCCCTGCTACTTACATGAAGCTGTGGATTCTTTAGTCCCTTGGCATCCTTCAGCGAGGACAGGAAGTGATGATTGCGTGGACTGGAGAGCTGGCCTTCACCCTCCAGGTAAAAGGTGATGACACAGCTTTGCCTGGTACAGTTTCCACATCTTTTCAAAAGCTCACTGACTGGCTCTTTATATATGGGTACAGCACTCCTTGCCTTCACAACCACACCCTCTTTTGCCAAGGTACATGCAGGCTCCAGCTGGCTCCAATCATATAGAATGACCTGTAGGAAACAATAAGAGATCAATGAAGTAAATGTCTGCCTTTTACTAATCAGGTTCATACACTCAACTCTATTTAGTACATGTCTGAATCTTCTTAAAATCAATGGAGTTTAAACACACTAAACTCTGGCAGAATCACTGCCTTTATTAAGAGACTATCATTGCATCTTAAAATGTACCACATTTAATATTTACATCCTGCTGTTTAAAACCTCACATGTGAGAATAATTTTAACAAGGAGGATTGTTTGTTTAATATTAGGGTTGGTTCTGTTTTGTATCACTTCAGGGTTTTGGATGAATGGTGAGGAAAGGGTCTTAGCCAAGATCCTGAAGCAAAAATGGAAGAGGGTTTAAAATGTCTTTTATCCCTGGATTTTTCTTTTTAAGAAAACAACTCTTTAGTTTCTTTCACTTTTCAAAGAGGGAGGCTTTGGTGGTTTTAGCTTGGTAGTGGCAGCAAAGCTTGGGCTGTTGCCATCCTTCCTTGCCAGAGAAGAGAGAAAGGGAAATGGCAGCCAGGGTTCTGTTGCCATGATACAAGCTTTAAAAAAGAAATTTTGAAAAAGAAGCAGGGATAACTGTTGGCAGGTAAAACGCTCTCAAGCGTTCATTTGTTACTGTGTGCTTTCAAATCGTTTCTGACTTATGGCAACCCTAAGGCAAACCTATACAGGGTTGTTTTGGCAAGATCTGTTCCGAGAGATCTGTCTTTGCCTTCCTCTGAGGCTGAAAGAGTATGATTTGTCCAAGGTCACCTAGTGGATTTCCATGGCCAAGGAAATTGAATCCTAGTCCTCAGAGTCATAGCCTAACACCCAAACTACTACAAGATACTGGCTCTCACTCACTGGCCCCAACTAAATCAGCGGTGGCTGATAGATGAAGGAGCATGATAGCTAGCAAGACACAGTGGTTTGAGTGTTGGATTACAACTCTGGAGACTAGGGTTCAATTCCACGCTCAGCCATGAAACCCACTGTGACTTCGGGCAAATTACATGCTCTCAGCCTCAAGGGAAGGCAATGGCACACCTCCTCTGAACAAATCATGCCAAGAAAATCCCATAACTTATGATAGGGTTCGCCATAACTCAGAAACGAATTGAAGGCACACAACAACACCAAGGAGGGGGCAGTCTCACCACTCAAAAAATAATGGTGAAAAGCAGCCAGGATTGGAGAATAATAATAAACCGGAGAAGAATCAAGAAAAAAACAAGTCAAAGAAAAGCAGCTAATGCATGAATTCCTTACCATGCAGCCATAATGGCAGACAAAAGAGAACTGAGGAAGTTTAAGTGGGAACCATACTGAGCATGTGCTGGATGGGGAAATTCCCGAAGAAGCCAATCTGTGCAAGTGCAGAGAATCCCAAATGTGTAAGTCATAGAGACCACAAAGCAGCAGCAGCAGCATGACCCCCAATATATCCATTGTTGCAGTGTCAACACAGGACAATGAGCAGAGATGTATCCAGCTGATACCCTGCAGGTGGACAAGCTGTGTCAGGCATCTGCAGAGATCTCTGCATGTCCTTATGAGCTCTCTGCAGATGACATCCTGGTAGAGCATGTAGCTACAAAAAACAAATAAATAAATAGCTGGATACATCCCTGCTCATCCCCTCGCTCTCCAACAACACAGGCATGACGATATCAGGGAAGACCATGTTGCTTACAAGGTGGGTAGGGGGGGATTTTGGTTGGTGCATCATTGGAACAGAATTCCTACAAAACCCATAAAAGTGAGTTACAATGGCATGAGTCCAATTTACACCATCATAGATGTCATCCAATGTTTTTCCCTTTGAAAATACTGTTTTAGTCAAATGAACATTTAAATCAATTAAAACATACTATATTAATCAACTAAGGGGGGTTGCAGACTGCCAGAAATAGTGTGAATTCAGTCCACTTTTAGGGTTAGGGTTAGTGCTAGGGAATCATGGGAACTGTTATTTTCCTGAGACATTGAGCCTTCTCTGTCAGACAACTCTGGTGCCACAATAAAATACAGTTCCCATGGTTCCCTAACTCTAACCCTAACCCTAAAAGTGGACTGAATTCACACTATTTCTGGCAGTCTGCAACCCCCCTAAGCTTCTTTTCAAAAACTGGGTGACTAGCTTACTTTGTTCCTCTTTCCAAATTGATTCCAACTCTGGCTTCAATCAGGAAGCAAAGTGGACTTACTCTGAGTGTCACTTTATGCTCTGAATGAAGATCTGAGATACCATATATATAGAGGACACCTTCATCTTCATGTGCCACGGGTAATAAAGGGGCGAAGAAGTGCCGGGCAAAATAATGTAGCATTTTCCACTTGCCACCATATTCTGAGAAGTTGACAAAAGGCAAAATGTTAACCCAGTTTGCCATAAATAAATAAGTAAATATTTCTTTTCTTCAATCAAAGGAAAGCCAGGGACTGGTTTGTCTTTATGCTAATGAAATAGCCAATTGAAGGTGTGGATCCCAATCTGGACCTCTGGGCTTTCCCAAATAGCCACCCTTCTTCTGTATGACACTATTGTTAGGTACTTTCCTAGCTTTTGTACCTTCTCCCCCATTTTCTTCTAAGAAATGCCTCTCCTCAGGTTTTGTTACTGGTGGTATGAATTTAAACTTGAATACGCTGATATTTTTGCTCCCAACCTTTTGCCTTTGCTCTTGTCCTTCACTTAAAACATGGCCCACATAAACTTCTCTTAAGCCGTATTTGGCCCTTGGGTGTAACAGTTGCCATGCCCTCGCCTTGTCAGGGTCATGTCACACACTCCCTATGTGTAAGTTTATGTTAGAGGTCACATAATGCATATGATGAAAAGTGCTACACACAACCTTGTCTGTATTGATGTTATAATTTATCTCAAAGGCAGATGGCAGGATTGCTGAAATTGAAGCTGCTAAAGTGCTGCATTTCAAGCAATGGTATTTCAGAATAAAAAGGGATGCACTGGCGCAAAGATAAGGAAGGGGTCAGATCCCTGGTTTTTAAAGTATGCCATGAAGCTCTTCTCACTAAAAGGCAGAGTCAGAGCATCCATCTCTCTTTCCACTGTGGGACAAGCATTAAATTAATTGGACCATGCATGAAGCCATTATTTTTTTTCTGTCTATAACATAATCATGTGTCCAACAGCTATTATTCTCTCTAATAGATGCTGGTTTCAGTTCAGTAGATGACGTAAGCCAGGGGTAGGCAACCTTTCCCCTTTAAGAGCCGAGGGACTTCAGCTCCCAGAAGCCTCAGCCATGTTGGTCAATAGATCCTGGGATTCTGGGAGCTGAAGTCCCTTGGCCTTTAAAGGGGAAAGGTTGCCTACCCTTGATGTAAGCAATAAGTATGCTGTGAGTAAAAGAATAAAAAAAAATGTGCAATCTAAACCAGGTCTCTCAAGGTGACATTAAGTGTGGGATGGAGATTCCAAAAACAATGTCTGTAATTTGCTATTCTTCCTCTAAAAGAAATGATGAGCAGGGACTGCAAGTCACTGATTCAGAACCTGCCACCCAGAACACCAGATACTGTGGGAATTACAAATGAAATAGTGGGAGAGAACAGACAGCAAGTCCCCATGCCATCAGATTAGCTAAAACTGCTGCAATTAGTCTTTTTCTCCCCTAATTTTTTTTTGGGGGGGGGACACTAGCCATCATATTAGATCATGACGTAACATCTGGTAAGAATTGGTGCTGGCATTTATTTTGCCCTATTTCCCTGTTCTGGTCCCTTTCTTTCTTTCTTTCTTTCTTTCTTTCTTTCTTGTATTGATTTCTATTAGATTCTAAGATTACTGTGGAGCGTGAAGAAAGTCCTTTGAGCGCATTGGCAGAAAGGGGAGATATGTGAAAAGGGGTCTTCTTAGCGGGCGCTTCCAAGCTGTGAAATTCAAGAGAAACCAGTTTGGCCTCTTCTGTCTTATTCTCTTGCTGGCAAACAAAACAGTTCTGATTTTTGATAAAGAAACAGGCTTTTAACTGGTAGGTAGGTGTAGGTATTTTTGCCTTTTAATTCAGTAATATATAATTTATTTAACTATGTTTTAATATTAAAACCTATTGTGCTTTTATTTTTATCTGTTTTTGTTTATTGTTATCTGTTTATGACATTGTGAGCTGCCTTGGGTCCCAGTTTTCAGAGAAATCAAATAACTATTTGTCAATGTAGCAAATAAATGAGTTAAGTTCCCCCTTCTGAGTCACTAGTACTTTAACCATCTTCACCTCCTTGAATTTTCTGGGATTCTAACAAGGATGGATTGTGGCCTTTGTTTTAAGGAAATCTAGACATTTAGGGTGGGAGAGAAACAGCCCTGAGAGACAAAGTCATGGTTTTGGCCCTGAAACTGACTCTGATACCCCCCTGCAATAAGTAAGAAGAGTTAGAGGGGTTGCAGACAGCCAGAAATAGTGCAAATTGAGTCCACTTTTAGGGTTAGGGTTATTGCTAGGGAATCATGGGAACTGTATTTTATTGTGGCACCAGAGCTCTGACAGAGAAGGCTCAATGTCTCAGAAAATAATTCCCATGATTCCCTAGCACTAACCCTAACCCTAAAAGTGGACTCAATTTGAACTATTTCTGGCAGTCTGCAACCCCCTTTAGTGAGATCGCAGTGATTTCAGCTTTCTAACATGGTCAGTCACAGTCCCCTGGGACTCCCCTTGAAGATGCAATCACCAAGACCACAGGTGGTGCCTCAGTGAGTAGACAAACTGGAAGCTAAACTGGTAGCAGCACAGCACCCCAACAACATGCAAGACTTTCTCAGTCAAGTACTAGTTTAATTTAACAACTCACTGGAAGAAGAGATTGTTCACCAAACAAACCATGAAATCTTGTATAACAGCTAAGGATAATTCTTAGACTTAGGGTCCATTCACACTACACAGTTATAGTGCTATGATTCCACTTTTAACTTCCATGCCAACACTCAGTGGAATTCTGGGACTGGCAATTTAGGAAGGGCTATTTAAAAGTCTCAACCAGCGCATACTAGGGCCTCAACAAACTACAAACCCAAAGATTCCCTAAGTAGTTGGAAATGGAATAATAGCACTATAATTTAGTGCAGCAGTTTTCAATCTATGTGGTGGCAGAAAAAGACGAAGACCACATGCTAGGTGGCTAGACTCAATCAAGGAGACCATGGGCCTGAATCTGTAGGACCTAACCAGAGCAGTGGAGGACACGGGTCTTGGAGATGTAACATCCACAGGGCTGATTCAAAGGCAATTAACAGTAAGAACAATGCTATGAAGAGAAAAATAGCAAAAGCAGGGCACATTGAGCTGCTTGAAAGGAAGGCAAGATATGCATACAATGAAAACAAATACACATGCAAATACAGTTATAAAGCTTGTTTTTCAAGTGAGACCAGTTACTCATGATGCATTGACCCAAGAAGACGTACCCAGAGAAGACCAGGAAGGGCCCTGCCAGATATCATTGAGTTGCCAATATAGTGCGCCCATGGTCCGTCCCTCCCCATTGACAATTTCACTTTGGCTGCGGCGATAGAACTCTGTTTCAGATTTTATGCACTGAGCCTGCATAATCTAATTCCACAAACAACAAATTGGGATAGGGGATGAAAAAGAGAGAGAGAGAGATTTATCAGTATTCATGAACTTACAGAATTGTAAATGTTATAAAGAATAAGTAGTCTCCAACCACTCAGTTCAACCACTTATACAACCAGCTGATCACATGATAAAATTCTTTTGAACACATAACATTTCAGTTTTGTAAGCCACAAGTTATATTATTTGAAGGCTTGTGGTTGCTGTTGTTTATTACAAAAAACCCATATACATTCCAAAATAAGATATCAGGAAAAGGATATCTTTACTGGCCTTTTCATCCCAAGCTTATATCATAGCAGCTTATAATTCAAGATGGAAAATCAAAACCGTCAAAACAGCAGTAATTCTAAAATCTCTCAGTATCAGGTAGCCAAAGCAATCTGTAATCCACTCTGAGAGCCTTTGTGGCTGAACAGCAGGGTATATATACTCTAAATAAATAAATAGGTATAACTGATCATAATATGTATAATAAGATCACAACAGATCATAATATCATTTGATAAAGCCTTGAGGCAAATAGAAGAATTTCTGCTTGAGGTCCAAGAGATAAGGTTCTAAATGAGTACTGTCTTTCATAATCAAAGTGCTTCCCAAGGGAAGGCTGCTTCCAAGTCAGGCTACAAACTTTTCCCCAAACCCCAAGACTGGTTTACTTCCATAAATATTAGATATTTACACTGTTATTCTTGTTTTTGTTGTTGTTCTTGTGTGCCTTCATGCTGTTTCTGACTAAGGTAAACTTACCATGGGGTTTTCTGGAGCTCAGAGAGTGTGACTCACCAAAGGCCACCTAGTGGGTTTCCATGGAGATTGAATACGATCGTAGCCCTGTGCTCAAACCACTACACCACACTGGTTCTCACATTGGTTCACATAGCTACCAGGAATGATTTCAGTAATTATCTTTTAAGGTTTTAACATACTCAGAACAAATGGAAAATGGTTATGTACCAATACCATCTCTTCAAACTTCTTTTTCTCACACACATGCATGAGAGATCCTTGCAGTGTGAATTGGGACAGTACCAGAACTATTTAGGTTTGCATTTTGCAAACTGCAAGGGGAGGATGGAGAAGATGCTCTATAGCATGCTGAGGAATTTCTGGCTCTATGACCGAACGTGACCCTGCTGGGAGTCCCAATTAGTCTTCTGGGCTTCACCAGATGGACATACCATCTTCTTTATGATGCTGTAAAAATGCAGAAGCTTCTTAGGGTTTTTTCTTTTTCTATTCAAGAAAGGTGAAATATCTCTTTGAAGACTACATTACTGGCAGTAATAAGCTTTAAAATAAAATATACTGGGATTTTTGGCCTCACCCTTTTTCCTTTGGGTCTATGCACTACTGGAATGCAGCTCCCTAAGAATTTTTCTGAAATTGCATTTGGCCCTCATGCCAAAAGGTTCCCTACACTTGCTCTATGGTAGCTTCCAATATATTAGAATGTAACATCTCACTGTTGGTCCTGCTGCCAGGGATGACGAAGTCTTCCAATGTATCTGAAGGCACTTGGTGGGGGAAAGTTCCCTATAGTGTCCACTAAGCCAGGTTAGGATTAGATTTTGTAACAGATTCTCTGCAAGACATGTTATTTATATAGCCACAAATCCATTGTTTTGTTTTCTTCCCCTCAAAGTGATCTCTAAGAGCTTGTCAAATGCTTACCTGAGTAAGGTAAATTGTTTGTTTGAAGTTCTTGATGGGATCTCTTTCCTGGGGCAGCTTAAAATGGAGGCCTGCCTGTAGAAGCATTTGGTCATTGCCCTCTGCATGGTGCTGTCGATGGAGGGAGAAGTTGCTTACATAGGACCAGTCCTCCTCAGATGATACCTGTTGTTCAAACACAAAAGAATATATCCATGCAAAAAAATGGCAAAGAAAAGATTTGATGGAAGCAGCAGCAGCACAATAAATACCAGAGTTCACACTCATAAACATTTGCATCAAACTTTTACTTGCTGCACCAGTTTCTAGTACCATTCCTTCTAACTGAAATTTCTTCTCTTCCACGTTTTGCATATTATTAAACTTCACCTGAAGTACATTCTGTAGGACATTCCAAAGGTGAGGGGGAAGACTCAAACTATCAGAGTCAATTGCACTTTAGGTAGAAAATGTCATAGATGAGGCTATGGCATGAAACTGGAGCAAAGGTAAAAAGGTAACCTGAGTTCAGTTGGGTGACATAATGACTCATCATTTGAAGAGTCCTGAGTCACAGGAAGCTGATGACAGAAGGGTAGGAGATGAAATCAGCAAACTTCACTTCTGCAGAGTCATGGCTATCAGGAACTGGACTCAAATCCCAGGGGGATATATTGTATATAAGTGAGTGAGCTGAATGCTCAGTTTGGTTGCACTGTATACAGGAGCCTGGCGTAGCACTTGTCAGTCTGATGTATATAGCTGTACTCAAGAATAAAAGCCTTTTTGTGAGAACTCAGAAGTCCAGCAGCTTTTATCTTGCTGACAGCTTCTACGTGGGAGGACTTTTTCTCTGCAGCCTGCATTGAACTTCAAAGTAGAGATTCTTTTCTGGCGTCTTGTTCTTGACATAAGTCTTCTGCATGTTGATCCCAGTTTACACATGTCCCAACACAAAGAGGCTTGAGGGGATTACACATGACATGACTTTCTCTGTGATGGCACCCCAACTTTGGAACTCTCCCATCTCAAATTGAATCCAGGCCCATGCCTAAATTGCCCAAATTTGAGATAAAGGTAAATTCATCAAAATATGGAACAGAAGCAATGTATAAAACAGGGTGGATGATTGGGTAGAGTGAAGTTCCTAAGCAGACTGGCAAGGGAGCAAGGGAATGATAGATTAGATAGATAGATAGATAGATAGATAGATAGATAGATAGATAGATAGATAGATAGATAGATAATCACTCTGACTGCCACCTAGTTGGTTGGACTTTTCACACTTTCCAATAGAGGAATGAAAAGTCCTACATGCTGTGTGATGGTTCAAAATTTTCTTAAACAAATTACGTCTTTAGAGGTGGTTTATGTGTTGTCTCAATACCACAATTATAGTAAATGTATTTTTGTCTATTTTGAATTCCATATGAACCTGCTAGAGTTTTAAGACCATCAGGGGAAGGCTGTCTCTCAGTCCCGCCACCATCACAAGCTCGCCTGGTGAGGATACAAGAGAAAACCTTCTTAGTGGCTGCTCCCACCCTCTGGAACTCCCTTCCATAGGAATCTAGGCTGGTACTCACCTTGCTTTCTTTTCACCAGCAGGCAAAAACATTCTTATTTAAGCAAGCTTTTTAATGCTTAAGCAGGGAAGTTTGTTTTTTTTTAAATGTAAATGTATGTTTTATTTGTTTTAAACTTTTGTATGTTTTTAAATCAGTTCTACAGTATTTTATAGTGTTTTAATGTGGGTTTTTTAGTTTATTTTGAACTGTTTGTAAATATTTTAATGTGTTATGGAAACTGCCTTGGGTCACAGGCTAAGAGTTAGGTGGCATATAAATAAAATAAAATAAAATATTTTATAATAGCCTCTGAAGAAGGCCAAATGGTGATAAGGCCGAAACATATTGGGTCTTTTAAGAAATAAAAAAATTTTGGACCATCACACAGCACATGGGACTTTGTCTCCTTTCATTCCTGTACTGTGAATATGTACTTTCTAATTTTCTTTTGTTTCTTCTCACAGCCTGTGGAAACCATGCTGGCCTATGGGAAGGAGAAGGGAGACTGAGCAAAGGAGAGGCTGCTGTCTGCATTCAAGCCAGCCACAATGACTTGATCTTGGTAAGTTGGGAACATTATTCTCTTTAAAACTTTATTTTGCTTTTAACATTTCCATGTTCAATTAACATATATAAAACCCTTTTCAACTGCTTTATGTTAGTGCCTTTTTAATAGGACTGTTTATATGTTTCCAAACTTGTTTTTTAAGCTGTATTTCGTTTGACTTGAGTCCTGTATGGCAAGAAAAGTGAGATATAAAATAATGTAAATTTTAAAAAGAAAAACCAAGAGTCATAATTCTGGAATACAAACAAATTGATGATTGGTGAGGGGTTAAAGAAATTTCTTTCTGTCCCATACTATTAAATTCAAATCTCCAAACAGACTTCATGGCAACCTTCTCCAATCTGGCAATCTCTGGATGTGTTAGAATGCAACATTTATCCCTTCTTGCCAGCCCAATCATAAGCCTGGCTTGAGGTACCAAGTCAGAGAAGTCTGCTTTCAGCTTCTTGAGAAGAAACCAGGCTGATACCATAGTTTATGTGTCATATTTTTAGGAATGGGATTCAAATTATTAGCCATCCAGGATGACGTGAGAACTGACAGTATCTTGGCTATAATAAAGATTAAAATTAGATATGAAGGTGGATGGAAGTGTGCATGTTTCTCAAAGGAAGAAAAGCAGAATAAAAAGTCATATCCAAACATATAGATGTTTGTGTCTGTCTGTGTCCACCCACACAGAGGTACTGAAGGTTCATCCAGTGTACGTCCAATTCCCCTGCAATAACACAGGCAGTTTGCCCCTGCAGTCATACAATTTCATCCAGTCTAACTACTTTATTACTTCTGACCTCTTCACATTAAAGATAGCAGAAGAGTGGAACCTACTCACTCCATGCAAATTGCACAGCAGAATTTCATTATAACCCCTACCCTGCTCCACATATCAATGGTTTCTTTTCTACATTTAAAATATCACTTTGTACTGCTTCACAGCAAGCTTGCTAATGGATTCTGACAGCTCTAGTCCAAAACAAGGAACTTTTCCAAGCTCTTCATGCAATTTGTAAGAGAGGAAAAGGACTAAACATTGGCCTTTACATACCTGTGCCAGAGTGCTGAAGGAAGGCCAAGACTGAAAACCATACTCTGAGGAAAACCGTGCTCTGGGGTATGTGGTCCAATCCCAGCAGTCATTCTTGTAGTTGTAGTAATGAACATCTCCATAATGAGTGTCATAAGGATTATGGGCCAGCCAGCCTTCCTTAACTGACTCCACACCATTAGTTGGACTTGAGGTAATAAAAGGGCGACTCTTATCCTCCTAGGATTTACAAAACACAAGGCATAACAATGCGAGGGGCTGAGAGATAATAGAGGGTTTCTGTTAAAACTAGCTAAACAAGCTATAATTTAGAAAGTAAATCGAAATGCTAAATCCTGAACTCATGAGTCACTGACTCTTTTTCTCCCTGTGTTATATCACTGCTGCATAGCTAACTCACAAATAAATATTTGCTTCCTGGAATCAAATGTTCAGATGCACAAAACATCATTCACCTCAATACTGAAAAGAAAGCAATTTCTTCAGAAAAAAGAATCTACCTGCAGATTGTGAAACTCTTGAGGGGAACATTTGGCATGGCTCATTTGTTTTAATATAAGGAAAATCCAGAATAGCCTTGGTCAGCCTCTCTGAAAGCAAAACTGACACAGGGGAGAACTACCGAGATCTTTCCACAGAATGAATACACAGTTGGCTTCCTTCTACTCAATAAACTGCCTGACTTTGTTGACTGCCTGGATTAGAAAAGAGAAAAAAAGAGAGGGGGGGGGAGAGGCAGAGCAAAGAACAGGCAAGATACAGACAGATGTGGCAGCTGGATTGTGTTCTTCTCACTGGGTCATCATTTTATACAGATCTCATTTTAGAATGAAAATATCCAATGTATACCCATGTTCTTTTATAAACAGGGGATTCTCAAAAGCAGTGGACAAGATTATCAGGCAGGTACCTTCTCCTTAATTAGCAGTATATCCACTATGTTTATTTAACAGGTAAAGGTGGATTCCAAAGAGTACATCATTTGGAATATTGAACTAAGCAAGATAAAAATGAAGCCATTACCAGCGCATTACATTTCCCAAGACAGATCATGAATTAAGTCTGCAGTGAATGACTTCATCTCCTATATGTGTAACTGTATAATTAATACTCCCAATTATTAGGAATTATTGACAATAGTTAGACTTCAAGTTGATGATCTCCAAGAACAAGAGGCCTCCCTGTCACTGGTGCCCTCCAGATGTTTCACACAAAAAATCCTACTACGCATGGCCACTATGGGAACTGGAATCCAAACAATTTGGAGCATAACAGGTTGAGGAAAGCTGCTAGGTGTGAAGAAAAGCCATGCCTTCCAGTCACAGTGGATGGGAATCAAACACTCAGAGGTCTATCCAGAGCTTTGAAATATTAGCTCTGTGGATTACAACTCTCAGAATGTCACACCAACATGTTCACATGCTGGTTGGGAGGTTCTGAAAATACAAATCATGGTCAACCATGAAGCTTCTTCCAACATTTCTGCCGCCATAAATACTTTGAAAAATAAGCCATTTCCCCTGGACAGCATATAGTACAACTAGGCAATTCATCAGCCTCATTTTCTCCAAGTAAGACCTTCTTAATTTTAATGTTAAAGGTAATCAAAGAAGAGAAAGCATTTGAACAGACATGCTGCAAAGGAATGAAAAAAATATAGAGGGAAAGTAGAAGATAAAATTACAGCCAGGTCTAATTTGAGCCTATCAGCGAATGCTCAAAGAGAACAGATGTTTCCAGATTTTTGCTTAGTGCATTTTTAATGTTCAAGCTTTGCCAGCACCATATGCAAACTATCTACTCTCTTCCAAATGAGAATGGAAAATCAGCAGTTCAGCAAAACTTAAAGCCTACTAACAAGGTCAGATTCCTCTTCATTTTGGGGAAATCAGTACTTACAGCAAGAACAATTTCTCGGATATTCTTGACATAAAGTGTGACATAATCTTTGACATAGGTGTTCATTTTTGTACGTGGAATGAAGAACCAGTTGGCTGCAATTGCTGCTTCATTTTCATTGTTCCCACTCCATAGAATGATAGATGGGTGAGATTTTAGTCGCTTTATCTAAAGAAGAGGGAGAGACTTTCACTTAAAAAAAGTTATGTGCATGTAAAAAGAAAGAAAATGAGCAATCAGAAATGTTAAAAGGTAACATTTCTGCCCCCACTTCACTATCTTACTGTTTGTAGGCAAAGACTTTATTCCAACATTCTTTTGAGAGCTTTCAGGGGGGCAACTTTTAATAACATGCTATGCTGCTTTCTAACTTCCTTTTTTATTTTTCTAATGTACACTTAAAGTTGTTTTAATGTTGTTGTATGCCTTCATGGTGATCCAAAGGCAAACCTATGATAGGGTTTTCTTGGCAGGTTTCTTCAGAGGGAGTTTGCCATTGTCATCCTCTGAGGCTGAGGGAATGTGACTTGCCCAAGGTCATCCAGTAGGTTTCCACTGTCAAGCCAGGATTCAAATCCTAGTCTCCCAGTGTCCTAGGCCAACACTCAAACCACTACACCACAATGGCCTTTAACTGTTTTAATGTTACAGCTTTCATATATTGTAAAGCCAGTGTGATGAGATAGCCAACGGGTGTAGTGGTTTGAACATTGCACATTGTAAAACAGGATTCAAATCCCTGCTAGGTTATGAAAGCATGCTGGGTGACCCTGAGCAGGGGAAGATAATAGCAAACCTCCTCTGAATAAATCTTGCCAAGAAAATCCCATAATAGGGTCTTAATGTTGCCATAAATTGGAAACAATCTGAAGGCACACAACAAAAAACAGCTACGTTTGAGTGGAATTGTAACTATTTGATAAACATAGATCAAAGGATAGTAAGCAGTTTTAAATTAAACTTTTAAATTAAACATGTTGGATTGTTGTGTTAAAGAGTTGGGGTAAAGGAAATTTATTACACTATATATGCAGATAGCCTTTTGTTTGTACTGTTTAGCAATCTGGGAGATTATTGCATGGGAAAACAGGCATGGGTTACATGTGGTTTGTATCACACTGCCCATGCCTGCGTAGTAGGCAGACCATATGCAACCTGGACTTCACCGGCAGCTTTTCAAGAACAGGAAAATCCACATGTAACCTGTGCCTGTTTTCCCATGCAATAATCTCCCTAGTTCACTTATATGTAAACATTAACTTAATTTTTTTTGAAAAAAAACTGCTACAAAACTTTGAAGGACAAGGTCCTTAGTGTACAAGTATACTCCCGTGAGGCATATTTTCAAATATGATTGGTACATTTTACATTTTTAGCTGTAAACATCAAAAATTTCCATCTAAAGACATAAAGTGGCCTTCAGACTGGTAAGAGCTGCATTTCCTAAATCTGTACAGTAGCCCCTTCCAATTTGCAGGAGACCCATTCCAGACCACCCTTGTGAAAATGGTGGCTGGCAAATATTCAAGCCCCATTGAAAATAATGGTTCATGCGCTCATGGCACGCATAGCCATTTTATCCCTATCTGCTTGTCTCTCCTGAACAGCGAGACCACAGACTCAAAGTCTGCAAATGGGGAGGGACAATTGTACTTGGAAGAAAAAACAGGAGGAGGAGTTCTTCCTGCAACAGCTGATAAAAGACACTGTTTACTCAAGGCAAAAGCAAAGGGGAAAGGATTCAGACTTGCATCTGATGAAGCTAAACTGAAATTCCTTCATAACTTTCAAGTGAGACTTATCTGTCACAAGTATGAATTCCCACCTTCCCTGCCTGCCCATGCTAACTTGTTCTGAAGGAACAGCTTCAAAGACTGAAATTCAAGCATGAGTAAATATTATGCCCTGACTCTGTGAGGTGCCATGTTGAAGAAGAAAGTTTACAGAATCAGGCCTAGAAATTCCAATACCACTACAACAGTAACTACAAAAGCTAATGTAGAAAGTAATTTGGTGAGTTATCTTTTCAAATATTGTAACAAGTAACAGCAACAAATTATTTTTGTCCCATTAGTGTAAAGAATAATTGGAATTAATTACTTTAATAAAAATCATGTTGATAAAGATAACCTGCAAAGATCTCTCCCTTTCTCCACAATGAATTTGAAGAGCTGGGAACACCCTTGCAACTGTCTTGTAGTACAGAGAGTTCCTTTGGGTTACAAAGTCATTGCTTGGCACATTCATCAAGCCAAAAGGAAAGATGGAGAGAAATGAAAGGGGAAGGAACAAGTAGCAATGGAATTGGCCATGTCCCAGAGACAAAACTGCCAGCACAACACTTCTATAGGCACACTTTTGAAAAATGTGATGAAATTACTGAGTATTAAATCAAATAAATTAATTGTGTTATTTATGTTTTTCTGTTATATTTAATATTTTCATGTTGCATTTATTAGTTGCAGCCATTGTACGAAATGCTATAAATGCACAAAGAGTTCATGAAATCATGTAAAAGTAAAAAGAAGGGAGGGAAGGAAACAAAAACAATGAAAATAAATAAATACAATGCAATGCAATAAAAAATTCCATAGAAGAAAATAGGCTGAAAAAGAAAGGCAGAATCAAGAACAAAATAGGAACACTATGCCAAATGCATGCAGATGTGCATGAGCTAGTGAACTGCTAGTGAAAACTAAATACTGAAGATGGGACTTGAAAGGAAAGAGAAGGCACTGCAATTGTCAGGGTGGGGAAACTCTCTCCCACCCTCTTGCTGATTTATTCCCTCTGGAGAAATGTGCCATCAGTAAAGCTCATTTGGATCACACCTAGAAGTGGAAACTCTCTCCATCTCTCTGACTTTCCCATCCCTTAAACTAGGGGTAGGCAACCTTTCCCCTTTAACCCTATCTCCTTCCCTATCCCCATCTCTTCTCTTTTTATCCCAGTTCCTTTCCTCTTCCTGCTCCAACAGCCTCCATTCCATTGCCCCAACCCACTAGTTAGGCTTTAAAATATGTTCTTATTGCATAGTAGTGGGAATTAATTTTTAAAAAAAACTTCTGCACAGTCACACATATAGGGAGAGGTTAAGGCCGCATCCATACTGGAGAGATAAACCAGGCTGACACCACTTTAACTGCCATGGCTCAATACTATGCTTGCTGTGGCACGAGCCTGACAGAGAAGGCTAAATGTCTCAAAAAACTACAGGTTCCAGAATTCCATAACATTGAGCCATGGCAGTTAAAGTAGTGTCAACTGAATTATTTCTGCAGATGGATTCAGCCTAACTTTTGTCCCCAATTTCAACCACCATCACCACCCCCAGACCATCCAGCAGTGGAATTAGGCTTTTTACATACATCTATAGAACCCTATCAGTAAGTCTTACCTCTTGGAACAGGGTGGGGAGGTTGAGGAGGGACTTTACATGTGGCATGGTGAGGAAGCATCACAGATGAAACACACTCTGGGAAGGTTTGGAGGAAGCTGGTTCAATATGATGGATCCTCCTCACTCCATCCTCTCATATGGCTTCCTCAGGTTGGATGGAAAATTGGCATGGATGTAGAATGAAGGGTATTTATATAAACATATGCTGGGAATGCCCATTTTTCAGGAGTTTGGGACAGAGGTTAAGAAACAAATAAATATAACAATAGGGATAGAGGTACAATTAAGTAAAGAATACTGTATAACTCTTCATTTAGGGGAAACAGACTTGAATAGGAATGCATTATGTGAGAATACAAATTCAGAAAGCTGCCCATTGCTTTGGGGTGAAAAAAGAAATCTAACTGGATGAAGTTTTATCTGTTAAGGTATAAAAAAGAATATATATTATTTGACAGTTAAAATATAGTAATAAAGAATCATCGAGCGATAACTGAAGAATTGTGATTGAGAACGCAAATTGAAAAATGGGGTGTGAAGATATGAAAAAATGTGATGAATTATGTGATAAATGAGGGAACAAGGAGAATGGGCAGACCAGCCCTAAATAGGTATCATGGGCAATCTGTGCTTCATTCACCTTCTTTTTCATGTTTCATCAGGGATGCTTAGCAAAATGTGCCACTGCTTATGCAAGTTTGACTCACAGAAACAGAAAGAGAAGAAACACTGTGAGATGTTAGTCAAAAATAGTCTGTGTGTACATTTAAGACCTTGGTCCTACTAAAATGAATACCATACCTGGTGAGTAATTTCAGCCCTTACTGAGTCTGTGTAGGTTTGGTCAGTTGGGTAAAGGGCACAAGCAAACATGAAGTCCTGCCAAATCTACAGAATGAAGATAAAATGAAAGAAGTCAACAAATAGCCACTTCTTCTATATAAACAGTTTGAACATTCTTCAGCTTAATCACTCAAGCCAGCCTCACCCAGCCTGACATCTTCCAGACATGTTCTACTAGAATTCCCATCACCCCAGCCACCACAGACAACAGCCAAGCAGTTTGCAGATGATAGCACTTGTAGTCCAGCATACCAAGGCACAAAATTAGGGACAATGGATGTACAGGGTTTATTTCAACACACACACACAAAGAGAAAGAGACCTAGTTCCCCACAACACTCTACATCCATTAAGGTTACACTTTTATGCACTCTTGGTTTGGAGTAAACTCTACTAAGTTTAAAGGGGCTTACGTTTTGAGTACACATGTAGAGGAATGTGTTACACATAACCAGAAATGTTAAAGCACATCCAAACACCCATAATTCACAGAAATGAGGCATTCATTTATACAAGCAATGGCAACCTAATACAATGTTATCCTGGGGTTGAAAAAAAAATTAACAATTTCAACCCAGTTTTTAAAAAAAAAAAAAAAAAAACACATACAAACACACACAAATAAATTAACCAACCTTGAGTATTTTAAAAGTAAAAGAAAAGGTGCCTGGATCAGAATAATCAAAACATATAATCCTAGAATTGGAAAGAACCAAAAGGGCCATCTAGTCCAGCCCCTTGCCACACAAAAATATATAGTTCATCCACCCCTGAAACATGCCTCTGTTTAAAGCCCTCCAAAGTTAAAAGAGTTCATCACACTCCAAGGCAACCTATTCCATGGTCAAACAGCTCCTATAGTATTAAAACAAAAATCTTCTGAATGTTTAGGTGTAATCTATTTTCTTGTAATTTGAATCCGTTGATTTGTGGTCTGGTCTCTGGAGTAGAAGAGAACAAGCTCGCTTCAACTTCTACATGACATCCCTTCAGATATTTAAAGATGGTTATCATCTTACCTCTTAGTCTTCTCTGACCCAATGAATAGAGATTGAACAAGATTGGCCCAAGACATTATTGCTGCTTGAGGCAAAATGGCAAATGGTACTTACTAACTCACTCAAGATATAACAGTATCCAAGTTATTTTGGCTCATGATTTAGACAGTCACATAATGGGATTAATAATGCAGTGGCCCCCTGGTGTTTGTTTCCAAGACCTCACACAGATAGCAAAATCCACAGATTCTCAAGTCCCATTATATACAACAGGGTAGTAAAATGGTGTCAAATGTCAAAATCAAAGTTTGCATTTTGGATTATTTTTTTAAATATTTTCAAGCTGTGGATGGTTGTATCTACGGATGCAAAATCTGTGGATATGAATGGCTGACAGTACCATCAAAACAAGTAAATAACTAGCTATTTGCTCACCCTTTCAGAGCAGTCCAAAGTGGCTATCTGAAGTAGCTACCTCAGTTAATAGTAGGGTTGGCCCATATATAGAAAGTTATGGTGGATGGTGGGTGAGGGTCTGAATAAAAATGAAGGTGGGTTAGTGAAGCTTGTGAGTTTAATTAAGAGTCTTCCATCGTTCTTCCCATAATTCTAGCAATGAGATGCACCAGGAGCTAGAAATTTGGTTACTTAGAGGTATACAGGGTTAAAAGGATGAAAACGAAATGCCAAACAACTAGAACCTAATATAGGTAGCCTATATCTATGTGTTTTAATTTAAAAAGAGAGTGCCTAGAACTTGTCAGCCATCACAGTGCATTTGCAATCACTGGCTAAAATTCTGGAAGGTATAAGCAGTTTCATTCCCAACATGCAGTTGGGTAGAAAAACTGTCACAATACTTTTCTGATACCTGCACAGATATATGGCATGATAAGAGGTTTTCCGCCAACAGAAGTGGAAAATCCATGTAATGAGCCTGCAATATCCGAGAGGCAACTCCCCTTATTACTGTCCCCTATAGCCACAGACTTCCACAGATAGTGCTCTCTTTCAATAAAAAGAAAGAATATTGAAAGGGTACAAACTGCACACATGTTCTAGGTAAGCTGATCTGGGTGAGGGAAATGGGTTCTTATCTTGAGGTACAAATGGGGTCCCCAAAGTCTGGTACATAGAATGGCAAAATGGTCCATTTTTATCAGGATCACTAACTTAGAGGCTAAGCATACCGGCAAAAAGAGCCAGCATTTCGGCAGCTTGGGGACGTGGTCCCTGCACGCCACACGCCACGACTCCGCCCCTGAACCAGCATCATGCCGCCTGCCTGCCCAGACGATGGGAGCATGGGAACGCTCCTGCAGTGGAGCAATTACACGCTGTGTGCCACAGGAGTAGAGAAGAGTGGCAGCAGCAGTGAAAGGGGCACCTTTTTTCTGGTTGCCACAGCCCCAAGCAAAGGGGCGACACAGAGCCACTCCTTTGGGGCGGTCTGTTTCACCCCTTAGTCTTCCTCTTCTCAGAACAAGCTGGTAGCTTCCTTCTGTGAGGAGCTGGAAATCTGCTCCAGGGTTTAGTCTGAACCTATTCCCAAAACAAGTTAAGCACCTTGGACAACTCCTTTAATGTTTAGGGTAAAAATGATGAAGAATAGTGGTAACTCCTGATGTCAACCACTCTCCCACTGATTTCCTCCCATCGCACACCATACAGAATCCTCAGTAATGTTTTTTGTACTAATGTTAGTCATAAATCTTAATTCCCACATCACTGAATGTAATGACAATAGTTGTGACATAAAAACAAAATTAAAATTATACCCTTAAATTACAATATCATACACACAGCCTAGATATATTTACATACACACTTTCATGTGGTTAAAGTGAAAAACTGGTAAGATGTGATATTTTTAAAGAACATTTAAAAGAATAAAATATTTAAACATTTTAATTAACTTTTTCTTTTAAAAAATGGGGCCTCTCCTTTCTCTTCCCATGAGCCTCACCCAACTCATACCATCTCTTCAGTATTTTAAAGGGGCACAGGTGAACGCCACAGCCCATTTCTGCCAAAAGGCAAATGTCTAGGGGAATAGTGGTGTCACCCCTCTTTAGGGAGTGGTGTCACCCCTCTTGTCACCTGGTGCAATCTGCATCCCCCATGCCTCCCTAATGATGCCCCTGTGTCTTGCCATAGCTAAAGCAGTCCTCCCCTTCCTCCCAAATGATATAGGGCCATTTCTTGGCTCTATCTAATTACATTCTGTTTTCAGAAAGGCTCTGCTACCTGGAGGGGGAGGGGGTGATGGTGGTGATGGAACAAAAAGAAGTGTTGCATTTGAGTGATATCCAAGAGGGGGAAGAAAACTTAAGCTCTGTCAGGCGACATGTTTGATCAGAACTCTGGAATGTGTGCTTAATACACTATAACTTACATTTATGTAGGCATTATTTCAGAACAGTTCAAAGCAGATGTCACCCTTCTGGCCATACTCATGCTAGTATACAATTCTCTTTAAAAACATTCCTCTAGGCTTGAAGCTTTCTGTGCTTGGTCTCCAGCCAAAACCACGTCTTTTTTAAAAGTATTTGCCTTCCAAAATCAGAAAGATTTCAACTAATTTGCTGTTAGTGTGTGCCTTCAAGACATTTCTGATTTATGGCAACCCTAAAGTGAACCTAGTACAGGGTTTTCTTGAAAAATTTATTTAGGGGAGATTAGTCATTGCCTTTCTCTAAGGCTCAGAGAGTATGATTTGCCCAGTATCACCCAGTAGATTTCAATAGATGAATTGCCTTTTTCCCAGATTGGGACTTGAAGAGGCTTACAACATTTTTTTAAAAAATGTTAAAAATCACAAGAAAGTTAGAACAATTAAACAGAGATAAAAAAAATTAAAACCAGATCAAAACATGCATCATTAAAACACACACACACACACACCAGCACAACAATTGGCAATATCCAACACATTGTGTAAGGTAGGCCTTATATAATTACTCATCATATGCCTGTTGGAATAGAAAAGTCTTTGCTTGTCTGCAAAAAGAAATAGAGAAGGTGCCATTCTCAGTTCTCTAGCGAAGGAAATTCCAGAGCCTGAAGACAGCCACTGAAAAGGCTCTTTCTTGCATTTCCACCAGATGTTCCTGTGAGAGTGGTGGGACAGAGAAAGGGCCTCCTCAACAGATCTCAGAAGATGGCCTGGTTTGTAAGGGAGGATATGGTCCTTCAAATAACGTGGGCCTGAGCCATGTAGGGCTTTGAAGGTCATAAACACTTTGAATTGTGCCTGGAAATGAACCAGCAGCCAGTGGAGCTGTTGCAACAAGGGAGTTGTGAGTTCCCTGTAGCCAGGGGATTCAAACCCTAATCTCCCAGATCCTATCCCAACGCTCAAATCTCTACACCACACTGGCAATCAATAAAACAATTAAAACAACATGAGAGCATAATTTTCTGAAATTGTAACAGCTAAAAGCCACCTGTTGAAGCACAGGAAGAAATAGTCAGATATTTCCCCCCTTATCTCAGTAATTACAGTGGTTCTAATAAGATATCCTAAAATTCTTTGGCATATACTGAACATGAAATACTAATGCTGCATGCTTCTTGTTTTTCCATATCTGCTGAGAGATTTTTAATTTTGCATTTCTCAAAGTGGGGAGATACACAAAAGTCCATGTGAGAGGGAGGTCTGCCGTCTTTGCCTCATGACTATAGCTTCAGCAAAGCCAAAAGAAAAGGAAAAAACCACTGGTACTCCTTGTTTCCTTGGTATCTGGAACTGCTCTAAGTTACCAAGGTGAACCAAGGTCTCACTGGATGTACGTGGGAGAAAATATCATGTCAAGGTTTACCTAGGAGAAGAAAATGAGACTGGCAACCATCAGTAAAAATCTGAATGCAGCTGTCTGGTCAGATGTGCTACTCATAACAGTCCCTGCATGGCTTACCTGTCTAACACAACCTAAATTTAACATTTTGTGATAGAAATGGCAATTTTATTTTATTTATTTTTTTTTATTTTATTTTATTTTTTTTTTGCAAATGGGCATGCCAAGTTCCAAATATGAAAAATCATTACTTTCTATGGCAGATGGTTCCTCATATTCTCATCTACCAAAAGACACGCTCAGAAGGCAAAGCACTGCTACATGAACAGGCGGAACTACAGACCTGATTCCATATCATAGCAAGGTCTATAAACTCTTATGCTCCTGGTCAAGATCCACTGTCATCATTGCTGTACCTTTTGCTATAGGTATGCAAGCTTCTATATCTGGGGTAATTTATGGTTCTCCAGCTATTGCTGGGCTATAGTTCCCATCCAGACAGTGAATGGTGAAAGATGATGGGAGTTGTAGGTGCCCATCACTGCTCTATATTAAAGGATGTATGTACTACTGATTGGCAGTTGCTGAGAAAGAAACATGATTTATTCTACGGCCTTGACAACTCTTAAGTGGGTTTCGTGAATAATCTGGCTATACACTGTGGCAAACACAATGCTAAAAAAAAAGACAGGCTAAGGCCCCTGAAATGTTAATCTTTTGAATACAACTCACAGGCCTTTGGGATTCTGGGATATTTATACATACAGGAAGCTCTCATTTATCTGATGGGTTAGGGACTGCTGCATTGTCAGAAACCGGAATTGATAGAAAAGCAGTATCCATATAGCGAACATGAGGGAACTGTAGTGTCTTTCTTGAGACCGCCCACAGACCCCCAGGCACCCCTTGTGCATGCTGCTTGCAATGTCCCTCAGTTAGTTGGTGCCTCCCTCCTCCCTCCCCCCCCCCACGAGCTTGCTTTAGAAGCATGGTCAATCCCAAGCAAGCAACTGTAAGCAAGAAGAACTGACAAAAGAGTGGAGCCCTCATTGGACTAATGGAACTTGTCCTTAATTTATAAGCAATGGAAAAGTGAGTCGTCAGTTAATGGGGTGTCAAAAGGCAGAGGCTTCTTGTACTTAAATACAGGAAGGCATTTTCCCTTCAGTCAGTTAGGCTAGTTTCTTTCCTGGCTTTGCCTTTCCTAGTGGTGTAAAGTTTAATGAAGAGGTAGACAAGCTGTGGTTCTTCAGAACTACAATACCTAACATTTCTTACCATTGGCTACATTGGCTACAGAGACTGTGCACTGTAGTTCAGTAACATCTACAAGACTGTACCTTTACAGTACTGATTTTGCCAGAGTTTGAAAAAGTTTTTCCTCTGGCCATGTTAGCTGGGGAATTCTGGGACTTACAGACCCCAAAGGTTCTGGATTAACCTTTGATCAGATCCATCAGGATTCTTTTTCTGTTCTGTGGCATAAATAAATAAAATAAATCCATGGTTTAGTGCACTGACTTTTAAAAATACTGTCTTTTATAGCTATCTGAATAGCATTAATGAGAAAAGGAAACATTTAAAAACATTATTTATGATTCTATTTTAGAAGTTCTTGTGCTGTCTTTTTACCATGATTCCTAGTTCATCGCAGATATCATAGAACTCGTCTTGCTCATATATACCTCCTCCCCAAACACGAAGTGTATTCATATTGGCGTCAACTGTGGATTGCAAGAGGAGCCTTAACCTGCCAAAATACAAGTGAAATTCAATTTGAGTGAAATGGTATTACTTGTTAGAAATTATAAGGATTTCACATGTTAAGCATAATGCATGCCTAACTTTCCTGCATTTCAGCAGGATTTGCACAGGAACACCGTACAATATTTAATTAAGGCAATAGTTTGTGGATGTGGACATCTTCAAATAATGACAAGACTCAGCTGTTTTTGCATCCAAACCCACAGAAGCAGCAGCAACAAATATCATCCAAAGAGAAAGGAAGACTCAGGGCTCACAGGCGGTTAAACTAGCCTTCTCTTGCACTGTTTAAGACCCCATTCCTTCTACATAGCCACCACATTTATTCCTTCTACTTAGCCACTGGATTCCCCACCTTTTCTGGACATCATAAACAAGTCTTTCTCAAACTTTTTACCCTGAAGGGATCTTTGAAATAGTTTTCAAGTCTCAGAAAATAATGAAAAAAATGTATCTACAGCTCACAAAATGTTTACAGTACACTTTTTCAGATTTTTTTCTTTTTTAACAATTTAATTTTTTTATTATATTCTTTTTAAATTATGATCTCTTGCTAAACCACATAGTAACTATAGTTTTTTGTGGATTTTTCGGGCTGTGTGGACATGTTCTAGAAGAGTTTCTAGAGAAAGAAACTCTTCTAGAACATAGCCACACAGCCCGAAAAACCCACAAAAACTATGGATGCCGGCCATGAAAGCCTACGACTTCACATAGTAACTACTCGTGGAACCCAATAATTCCAGGGAACCCTGGCTGAGAGACTCTGCTGGAGGCTACCCTATCATTTCCAACCAAAGAAATTCTGTGTCATCTTTTAAAAAAAAATTATACCATGAGCTTGCGTGGGTTGCAGCACAGCACTTTATTGGATATATGAAGTGATACCTATAACGTCATGGACTTGTGTATTTACTTTTATTTTATTTATTTATTAAAACATTTCTATCCTGTCTTGTAACTGAAAATCTCAGACAGCTATACAATAAAATAAAAGTAAGAAAATAACGAACACAATAATAATTTTAAGATTGAAGATATATTAAAATCAGACAAAACAATTTAAAATTATGCTGCCCATAGAATATGTGCAAACTAGATACAATCAATTAGACTCCAGACTCTACAAAATTTGACTTTGTACCAGAATGACACCAATGTTGGCACAAATCAGGCCTCAAGGGAGAGGATATTCCATAACTGGGGTTGAGAGAGAAGAATATTCCATGACATGAAACAGGCTGAGTTTCCCTTATTTAAAATGCTTGGGATCAGAAGTGTTTTGGATTTTGGATTTTTTTATTTTATTTTGAATACCTGTATTTGCATATACAAATATAATGAGATATCATTGAGATGGGATCTAAGTTTAAACACAAAATTCATCTATGTTCCATATACACTTTATACACACAAATTTTATAGAACATTTTTAATAATTTTTGCATGAAACAAAATTTGTGTACATTGAACTATCAGAAAACAAAAGTGTCACTATCTCAGCCACCCATGAAAAAAATTTGGGGTTTTGGAGTATTTCGGATTTTGGAATTCCAGATAACGGAGACTCAGCTTGTACAGTAACATATTAAGATGCTGGGATTGTATAAGAGCAGGAGTGACAACTATTAGGCCCTCAAACTGCTATAAGATTACAATTTCCAGGCGCTCAAGTCAGCATATGTCATAATGAGGAATGTTGGGACCTACAATCAAACAAAATATTGGGGGCTGCATGATTCCCACTCTTGTTGCAGATGGAAATTAAATGGTAAAGTAATGTCAGATATTATGATGTGTAGGGATTATTAGAAAGTGAGAACATTTTCTTTCACAGAACAGACTAGCACTTCTTCAAAGCTGTTTAAAAGCCATTCTTTTGCATACATCAAAACCCTTTACCTCCTTCTATGAAGTACTGACATTTGTTGTTCATTGCAGGAAAGTTCCCTCAATTTCCTAACCTTGTTAAGATGACACTTCTGTTGTTGTTGCTGCTGGATTCTACTGAATCCAGAATTCTAACTCACAGCCTTCTGAGTTCTGTGAGCAAAACACTAACACTGGAGATTTCAGTGAGCCTACCCCATTATTGTTGCCTGTTACTCTAAGAAAGCACCTTTATATATTTTGAGGCCACTGTATATATACAACAGAACCAAGTGTTAAATCTTTTCCTCTCAACAGTCACACTTCCAGTTGCAAGTTGGGGGATGCATACTGAACAGCTAAGCTGAATCCCTTTCCTTTAGCACTATTGGCTTTCTATGTATAGGGAAGCTTTTTAAGTGTGCGCACATCTATTCAAAAATACTGTCCCTGAAGCTGCAACCTGTTTTTGTGCCCACTCTAGGAGAAACGCAGGATGTAAATCAAATCATGCAATTTGCAGGCTGAATGGTACAATCCAGCAAAAGCCTGACCACTTGATTTGTTGGGCTATCTGGCATGGCCATAGGAACAAAACTCACAGGATCCAGAAGTGCATTGGCACAGTTAAAATTAGTGCGCCAGCTGCACTTGTTCCTTGAGCCATCTGACCTGGCTATCATGACACATGCCTTAATCACATCCCATTTGGACTACTGTAATGCAGTCCACATGGGGCTGCCTTTAGGAACTGTTCAAAAACTTCAGTGGGTTCAAAATATGACAACCAGAATGCTGACTGGGGCCAGTTATAGGGAGCATATAACTCTCTTGTTGAAACAGCTTCATTGGCTACCAGTTCATTTCCAGGTACATTTCAAAGTGCTGGGCATGACATCTAAAGCCCTATACAGTTTAGGTCTAGACTATTTGAAAGATCGTATCTTCCCATATGAACCTGCCAGAGCTTTAAGATCATCAGGGGAAGACTTTCTCTTCTGCCACCATCACAAGCTTGCTTGGTGAGGACACAAGAGAAAGCCTTCTTGGAGGCTGCTCCCACCTTCTGAAATTCCCTTTCATGGGAGACTAGATTGGCCACTCCCTGCATTCCCTTTGCTGGCAAGCAGACATTTTATTTAAGTAAGATTCTGATGGTTAAGCAGGGAAATGTACAGTATGTTTTATTTATTTTTAACTTCTGTATTATTTTTTAAAAATGGCTTTATAGTGTTTTAATTTTAAATTGGTTTAAAAACTTTTTTTTTTAAAATCTTATTAATTTGTTGTTCTGGAAGCCACCTTGGGTCCTGTCCTGGGGAAAAGGTGGCATATAAATAAAGTAAAATAAATAAATGATTTGCAGACCTTTCATTGGCCTATTTCAGAAACCAGGAGGGAAAAATCATTCTTTTGAAAGCATGCTTATGTCAAAATTCCACCTGAAAGAAAGCTGAAATGTGAAGCAGATAGCTAAGTAGGAATCCTTCATGGATTCATGGAGCATGCTGCTCCTCCATGTGCAAAGAGAACTGTGACATGGACTCTTTCAGACAAGCAGCCGCCATATAAACTCTCAAGAGGTACAGTTCTACAGAAGAACTGTTCTCACACGGATGAAGCTTAATCTGGTAACTCCTGCTCAGCATCAGTGGAAAAAGGCAAAATTTGTGCATCCATATGGAATATTTAAAAATTATTCAACTCACATGCCAGGCATCACTCTGTCTTGAAAGGAATCTGCTGGAATCCAGTTGGATCCCTTCATAAAAACTGGAATTCCATTGATTCTGAAATAAAAACTTAAACCAGGTGACCCAGGAATGGGCTCCTCTACCAGTTCTACTGTCCTGAAATAAACCTGAAGAAAATTAACATATATACAGGTTTACAGCTGGTTGCAAAATAACAAAACAAAAAAATGAAGTATCATTTTAGGAACAACTAGGAAAGTCAAAATCTCTTGCTTGGGTCCTTCTTTTCACCTCCCATTAGATTCAGGATAACAAATCCTAGGGTACATCCACACTGTACAAATACTGCAGTTTGACATTGCAGTATTCAAGTAGTTTAAAACTTGAAATGGCTGGAGGATTCTAGTGCCCTTATGTCATATGCATACACCCCCAACAGACAACATGTGCTAGTGCTGTAAACAGCCACACAGCCTGCTTGTTATTACCAAAAGAAAAATTTAATGAAACTCCTGAACAGAATGCTGATTGTACTTAAACTACATTTACAAATAAATACATAAATCCAAGGCCAGACCTTTTTTAAAATGTATTGGGCAGTGAGTGTTTTTACTAATGCCCTCCTTTTATGAAAATTAAAGACCAAAAGAGAGAGAAACTGCTGTGAAGCTCAGCTATAAAAACAAGCTGCCAAGAAAGAGTGTCAAATCACTTTCTTTGGAAATTCTAAAAAAGTAGACATTCAAACAGTAACAGATTTTTTTTCTGCAAATGTGGGAATCTGTATTACAGCCTTCCCCAACTTAATGCCCTCTAGATATATTGGACTACAGCCCCATCATATCTAATTAGCATTGCCACTGGAAATGCTGGGTAAAATTAAAGGAACTGTAGCCAAACCCATACAGGAAAGCCATGTTGGAGAAGGATACTGTTTTCTCCGGAAAGGACAAACATTTCAAGATTTTAAAAAGCCAAAGGCATTTTAAAATAATGGAAAGAGATTCATTAAACTGGAACCGTAAAATTAAAGCACTGCATGATGAGCAGGTCCCTTCAACCATAGCAAAACATGAAAGAGAAAAAACAAGTTATTCCAGCTTTTCCTAGAGAAAGGGTGGGTAATATGTGGCCCTCCAGATCTGGTGAACTACAATTCTCATCAGCCTTTACCACTGGCTATGCTATCTTTCAGTCAAACAATACGGTATTTGAAAGTCCACAATTTGCTCGCCTCTGGCCTAGCTCAAGGTGTGCCAGTTTCTCTGAAACTTTTTCTAAGGAGTTAAAAAGCAAGACTCAGTTAGAACTAAGACCGTTATCACATTACATTGCTATAGCTGCTATATTCCACTTTAACTGCCATGGCAACATCCTATGGAATCCTGGGATTTACATTTGGGGAAAGCATTTAGAATTCTCATCCAGAGAGCTCTTGGACATCACTAAACTACAAAGCCCAGAATTTCATAGGATGTTGACACAGCAGTTAGAATGGAATATAACACTATAATTTAAAATGAGGATTGTTTTAACATGTGTATTACTTGTCCTTTTAAACTGTATGCATGTCCTTTTAAATTGATGTGTACTTTAATTGATTATCTTATGAGCTGCCTTGTGTCCTTTTTTGGGAGAAAAGCAGCATAAAAATTAATTAAATAAATAAATAAATAAATAAGAAATTAATTAAGAGTAAGATAATAATAATAATAATAATAACAACAACAACAACAACAACAACAACAACAACAACAACAACAACAACAGTGTAGTGTGACAAGAAAATATACCAGCATAGCCTAATCTTCAGTTCCTTTTGCACTGATCTTTGTGAAAGCATGCCAGTACTGCAGCCAAAATGTTGTAAATTCAATCTGCAGGGCTCCAAGTTGACCTAGTCTTCCATCTTTTCATAGGTCAGTAAAATGAGTATCCAACTTGGTGAGGATAATTAGCTAATACATTGTAAACATTGTAAAATACATTGTAAACATTATTTTCTCCTTGTCGTTACTTCTGCATATTATATACCTGTGGTTTTCTGTTCTTTAAGATCTTTTTTTTTTTGGTAGTTTATGACCATCTTTCTTTACAATAACTTACTAGTAGTTCCCAAGTATCCTCCTTCTCTCTGATTAACTTATCCTTTAAATATGTGGTTAGTCTGTCCATTTCCATTATGTCCAGTGTTCTTAATAACCAATTATCTATAGATGGTATCTCTGGATTTTTCCATTGCATTTACAAACACCATTCTTGCTATGTTACCATATATAAAATTATTTTTATATGATTTCTAGTTGTTTTTTCTTCAATTATATTTAATAAAAATAATTCTGGTTCAAACTTTAAGTACAATTTAAATATTTCTTGATTTGTTTTGCATATTATCATTCCAATTTTATTTATTTTTTATTTTTTGGCATGTCCACCACATGTAGTAGAAAGAGCCTCCTTTTTTGTCCACATTCCCAACACTTACCTTCTCCATTTTTATGCATTTTAGCTAATTCTGATTAGCAGCTTGCAGAGGTCTTTAAGAGTTTATTAGAAGATGTATACAAATGATATCTAAAATTATTTTTGAACAACTGATGGAAATACAAAATTTGCATTTAATTTTAATTCAGACTTTGGCAGGTAAAGGGAGAAAACAATGACCAGAAACTGCCACCATACACACTGACAAACTATGGGCCTTGAGTAGTTTGATACTAAATTTCAGTGACATCATTTACCATCAAATTTTATTAATGTCAGGGAGGGCCTGGGCCCTGGAAAAGCAGCCTTGGAGATATATGCACAGCCTGTAGAGCTAAGTTGCCCCACCATATTTTAACTCCACATAACAAGGATGACCTGCCACTTTGGACACCATTAATTCAATTCCCTAGTTTCACCATACAGTGGAAAAAATAGAGGTTTTTGACCATGTGGAGGACTATAAGAACATGGCATTTACAGTAATTGGAGGTCAGGGAAGCAACAATAAAATCTCCTAGATGCCATTTGTCCCACTTTCCTGCTCAAATGAAACGACTTAAATGTTAATATCATCTGCTACCTGAGATGAATTGTACACAAGATCATCCTCCACAGTTCGACTTACACCTCCCTCAAGTGCCAAATGTACTTGTACATTGTGCCAAGGTACTAACAAGGGAGTTTTAAGTGTTGATTTGTTTTTAAAAAAAATACTAACGTTGACAATAGAGGCCTCACAGTCTCACTCCCTCTCAAATACACCATAATATTTCTTATTCAAATATTGCTGAGAAGCTCTAGCAAATAATTTTCATCTCTGAGTTAGGATATTTTCATTTGCATAACCCATGATACAGCTATCAAGAGCTCTTCCTAAGTCACAGAGATGCTCAGAAATGCCATGAGCTTGAGAATTTGGAGCTGTAAACCTTTTAATGAAACACCTTTCACTTTTTTAAATTTCAAAGTAGCTGTAATTTCTCTCCGACTGCTTAGCAGTGCAGGTGCTAAGCAGAGGCAAAAGCAATTTGCCAGTATAAAAATTCCTATCATCTTCTATTTCTAAGGAGCCAACAAACATAATACAGCTTAAAAGCAAATTGAAAACCACTTCCACGTGCAGGACTAGAATGTTGTTTATCATTTGAATTGATCTGATCATTTGGAGGATTTTCACCCCAGTGACTGCTAAGAGTATGTAGTCTTTCCATGGGGATGATAAATTTGAATCTAAGTGAATGCATCATATCATGTAAGATAGCTGTCCCAAGGGAGGCAAGAAAATGTCCCAGTTCTTTCTTAATTTCTTCCAAGGATAAGACAACACATGTGTTCATCATTAGTGCCAGCAAATTAATGTCCCATGGTATTATGCTACAGCTGCAGGGTTTGGCTACAAGCCCATCCCTCTGTAGGATATAAGCATCCTGAACACAGAATTGTAGTTCCTGGGTTTAGAGTGTGGGAGAGGAATCCCTGGCCCATGAGGCTAATATGGCTCACAGGATTCTCAACCTGGCCTGGTTGCCCACTGGGAGGAAACAAGGCAAGAGGAAAGTGAAATGAAGCCAAGAGAAACTCCAAAGACAGGAGCCAGCTTTATTCCCTCCCTGCCTTCCCCAAAGGCAGGAGCAAAGCACTAGTTTAATGAACCTAGCTTTACCTCCCCAACTAATGACAGTACAGCTGGCCCTCTGTTTTCCCGGGGGATCCGATCTGGACACCCATCCTCCACGAAAACAGACTCACCAATATTCAAGTCCCATAGGCTTGAATGGGGCTGACCCCATTGATTTTAACAGAGGTCACTCCTCTGTGAATATTAAAAACCGCAGACCTCAAGTCTGCGAGAACAGAGAGGCAACTGTACTGTGATATCAGGGGCTGACCCAGGCCTCTAATATCAGGGATATAGCAACACTCCTACAAGAAGGGGCCTGGCAGCATCCTCTAACACAGGGGTCAGCAAGTTCCCCTTACCTGGGGCCGGTCTGAAGATCCCCGGGTCTTCTGCAGGCCGATGTACTCCTGTGCATGTGCGAACAAGCCGCGGCCGCCATTTTAGAAAACAAAATGGAGGCCGTGACCCGCGCAGTGGCAGTGCAAGGGTCGGCAGGGGCCGATTGGCAGGCCTCGGTGGGCCGGGTGTGGCCCATGGGCCATAGGTTGCTGACCCCTGCTCTAACATCATCTGATGGAGTGGATGTGACATGACATTGCAACATAAATTACAGGAAAAAAAAGAGTTGGCATACCTTTGAAAACTTCTCAATCTTATAACCTCTCTCCATAACAAACACTGTTGTCATATTGTATCCAGTCTGGTTTCCATGTCCTCTGGGCCACCATGTTTCCAGTGCCACATCCTGACCCCACCACAAGGAAAAGAAAGAAAGAAATATGATATAAAGATAAAAGACCAGCTAAGACTATATCAGGGGTAGGCAACCTGCGGCCCGGGGGCCGGATGCGGCCCACCAAGGCCTTTGGACCGGCCCCAGGCTGGTCCTGCCGCCGCCGCCGCCGACAACCCCTGCTGCCCACAGCCGCCCGCCATGATGATATTGATTATTGTTGTTATTACTTGTTCTTGGGGGTTTTCTTGGCAAAATCTCCACAGGGGTTTTGCCATCATGGCTTTTCTGGGGCTGAGAGAGTGTGCATGCATATTTTTTTTAAAAAAAATAATTTTAAAAATTTATTTATTTTTGCTTCGGCCCCTCAATTGTCTGAGGGACAGCAACCCGGCCCCCGGCTCAAAAAGGTTGCCTATCCCTGGACTATATTGTTTTAATTGGTCCCTTTAAACAAACTAAAGAATTTATTTTGGACTGTAGCAATATGTCTGCTCATGTAAATGTTGGTGTGCAGTTTTATCTATTTATCTGATCATAATTAAAAATTACAAGAATGCACAAACATCCAAAACAGATAGATCAATGCTGAGCATTCAGCACTTCAGTATTTCACAACTAGTATGGAGGAAACAGGTCAACAATGTAATCTGTAATGCTAGTTACAACCAGTATGATTACATACTCAACCAGTAATGTTCCACCTTTCATTACTTGGAATTACACTGAACAGTTATTATGCAAATACCAATGAATTCTGAGTACGCAGAGAATGAAGCATTATTAATATGTACCTCCCACTATGCTAAGTAAAACAGAGAATAGCTTTAGAAGCAAAGGCACTGCTGGTGTATATTGATTGGCTGTTAGTGATGTCATATCCCTGTTCAACCATTTGCTATTTCTTAGGTGGAAAACACTAAATGCACACAATTTTGGCAGGGGGGATGGGGATTTCACATTTTTAGAGGGCTGCAGTCAGCTCAAGCAGTTTCAGCTTTGTAATGCTGCCCAGGGATTAGTTCTGCTACCTCAAATAATACATTTTCTTATAATCTAAAACACAGAACATGACCCAGCAACATAAATTACAGATGCAGATGGTCTTTGATGTATAAACATGTATCCCTGAGTCCTTTGTTATACAAATATGGCATCAGAGAGCAGGCAAGCTTGAAATGACAAAAGGTGAGCATACAGTCCATCACTTAATGCTGTGAACAGTTCTGAGCTTGTTCTCTTGAAAAGAAGAGGAGCATTCCACATATATGGATTACCAGGTTAACTGGTCTGTCCCACTGCCTATGCATTTTCCCCTTCAAAATTAGTATTTAGTAAATGACATTAAAACAAAGATTGTTGTTGCTCCTCCTCCACCATCACCACCATTACACAGTGTGAGACTGAATTCCACCTTTCCATTTGCTAAGTGACTGCAGCAAACAAAAATTAAGGCACCTACTTTGCTCTAACATTTATAATGACTCTTCAGCAACTAAGGGCCATTGCAGACTGCCAGAAACAGTGCAAATTGAGTCCACTTTAAGGGTTAGGGTTACGGTTACGGAATCATGGGAACTGTATTTTATTGTGGCACCAGAGCTCTCTGACAGGGAAGGCTCAATGTCCCATGACTCCCTAGCACTAACCCTAACCCTTAAAGTGGACTCAATTTGCACTATTTCTGGCAGTCTGCAAAGGCCCTAAGCCACCTGCTATTTCTGGACCCATACTTTGCCATTATAGATCACTTATTGCCATTCCGATTGCTTGACAGAGGGGCGGGGTACAAATAAATATTATTATTATTATTTTCTGTAGATGACCCTCCCAGGGCTTGAGGAAATTACCTAATTTTGGACTCTATTTCCCAGAATTCCCCCAACAAACATGGTCAGTAGCCATGTTGGGGAATTCTGGCAGTGGAATGTTTTCTACTGTTGTTGGCCCAAGGTATGCTGGAGGAATCCAAAAAGGAAATATTTAGCATCATTAACATCACAATGATTAAGGGGCTGCTTTTTCTCCATACAAATATATCATTTCATTAATATCTGTCTTTGTATTACATTTTTATATTAGTTCCCTGGGATGTTTTTATAATTTTTTCACATGCTTCCAGTAATGCAGATGGTTTCACAATTTCTTTGGGTACCTCACACCACTCCATCGTAAGTTCATTTATATATCCCTGTAAGCAATCCAAAATCAGAAACAATGTGGTACAGTGCTTTGAAGACTGCCATTACAGCATCCAGGATACAACCTTGGAGACCACACTTAAGGCCTATACAAACTGCCAGAAATAACCCAGCATGAGGCCACTTTAACTGTCCTGGCTCTTTGCAAAGGAATCATGGGAAATGTAGTTTTTTCTGAGGCATTGAGCCTTCTCTGTCAGAGAGCTCTGGTGCCACAATGAACTACAGTTCCCATGATTCCTTAGCATTGAGCCAGGACAGTTAAAGTGGTCTCAAGCTGGAATATTTCTGGCAGTCTGTACAGGCCCTTAGTAATAAAGCTTTTTGGTTGTCTTTATCCGAGTACTCTGTCTCAGGTTAACCCCCATCACAGGACTGTATAAAATTATTGGGGAAGAGGAGACGCATAATGCTTTGAGATCTTTAGTGAAGGATTAGAATTTAAAAAAGCAACTCTTTTAAACTGCAATAAACTATTCTGTTATTTAAGTCACTGTACAGTCAGTGCAAGATAAGCAGTCATAAGCTAGAGGTCTGTGACACCATCAAGGAGGCTGTAAAAATTTAACACAGATTTTTTGTATCCCCCACCAAAATATCCTTAAGAGGATAGGGCAATTACCAAACAAAGAGAAATATGCACTGCAATCTACTAATGAAAAAAGCATCAACAGATTCACAGTATGTTCAATCTGGCTTTCTCAGCTATAGTGAGAAGTTTGCCAAGGCAACCAGACAATGGGAAGATAGTAGGATAGTGTGACAGTTCAGATTCTTCTCTCCTTGTATCATCACATTTCAAGTCCAGCTGGTTGAGCATGAGACTCTTAATCTCAGGGGCATGGGATGAAGTCCCACATTGAACACACTTATACCACTATACTACACTGAATATAACAAATCTCACCTATGTCCGAAGCAAAGCAGCTCTGGGCCTTACTCCTTGGATGGAAAACCACCCAACTAGGGCTCTGCAAGGGGGGCTATGAAAGAATCCTGCCTGATACTATGGAGAACCACTGCCAGTCACAGCTGACAGTACTGGGCTAGAGAGTCCAATGTTCTGGCTCAATGTAAGACAGCTCCCTGTGCTCCTAAACTCAAGTCATTGAGATGCCATCGATTAATGAGACAGGATATAAATAAGTCATAGTTAAGCACATCAGCGGAAGGGACAGAAATATGTGTTTAATTCTCCCAGTGAAAACACACAGAATGTAAAAATACAAGGGGGTATTGTAAAGTTTTAATTATCAACTTTTAAAAAATTGACAGTTGGTTTTGATTTGTAGTTGTTAACTTATCTCTACGTAGTCAACATCCAGACTTATACATTTTTCCCAGCGTTTCTTGACCTTCCAAATACCTGATATTGCAGAAGTCTGCAGATTACGTTTTATGAGGATTTTACACTTTAGTTACTTCTGGCACAACCTGTCACAAAAATAAAGTACACAATGAGCTGATTTTATCAACACTTAGGGACCAATAATGACACTGACAAAATTTCATCAATATACCATAATAACTTCCAGATGATAATTATTACTTTACGATACCCCTCGTAATCTTTCTGGATTACGATAAAGTCTGTTTGGCTATGCTGGTTAGGGGATTGTGAGACTTGAAGTGCACCTTTAGTACATTTTTTGTGGCTTAGCAGCCGTTGTTGTCTTTTTGGCATGGATAGATACTTTGCACTGACTCCCATGCAAAAGGAAAAAGTGCTGTGTTCAGCAGAACTGATCTCACCTTACTCATGTTTACAAGCAGCACAATGTGGTCTTGCCCAGGATGAAGCTTCATAGTGAATGTTTGCTGTGTCTGCAGCTCAGGAATGCTCACTTTCACAAGACCATAAACTGGCTTTGAGCTGACAACATCAAAATCCGACTCTATTTCAAGAGTCCACTGCTGAGTGTTTTGTGCTGGACAGAAACAAAAAGAAGAAAGGTTTCTTGAGAGTGGTGAGAGGCAGTGCTTATTTGCCATACACACCTTTATTAACTTGCAAACTAGAATGAAAAAGACAATTAATATTGGGGAAAGTTGAAGGCAGTAGGAAATAAAGAAGATCACATTACAGATGGATTGACTCTATACTCGAAGGTACAGCCTTCGAGCATAGAGGAGTCAATAACCTGGATCTCTCATTCACAGAGCTGCCATAAATTGAAGCCAATTTCATGGCATATTACAACCAGAAAAGCTAGAATGGCACTTCTACCATGGAAGGATCTCAGCACAAACCCCTGCTTGGCTGTGATATCTGTGGGCTCACCATGGAGAAGCAGCTGGTTCTTGAAACTTAATCTGATTCCCTTATTTGACATGCTTTGTGAGGATAACAGTCTTTATTTTTGTTTGTTTTTTATAAGAGATAATCTATGACCCTCCCTCCTTTGAAAAAAGGGTCAGATTTAAATACACTAGAAGCCACTAACATAGTTGCAGTCATTTTCTTCACCATGTCTGCAATATCTGGAGCACCTGAAGATATATCTGCCAGGATTTTAGGGAATGCTAACATCTTCCCATATTAGTCATATTTTGAAGGCTATTCAGAACCACTCAACCCAGAACTGAAATTGTTTATGTGTGTACATATATACCTGCAGAAGAAACATGTTTCAACCTTTTGATTTGAAGATTTGAAATTTTTCACCAGTTGGTCACAGGGATTATTTTACTACAATAATTGAGCAGCCACTTCTGCACCAATGAGGAATAATGTGTTACCTATTCTCTCTTGCTGCCCACATTCCTGCAAGGGGAACAGCTGGGTATGGGAACTTTAGGTAGGCTTCTTAAGGATGCCTACTCCCGTTTTATGGAAACTGTTGTGCTCGGCAGCTGCTTGGCAGAACCACCCATGTTTCCATGTGATACTTTGGCATATGCACTGTAAATGCATAGCTAATGAAATTCATGGGGTCATGATAAGTCAACAGGTGACTTGAAAGAACATATACAAATAATGTTTCATATTTGAGTCAGATCATTGTTCAGACTGAGTTTGGCTAGCCACTTTTCTACCACATGTTACAGGAAATAATTTAGGACAGCAAAGCTTAGGTAAAACTACAGAGATATTATCATTCATAAAAAATAATTTTCCCCATCTGTTACATTTACTTTTATTCAATCCATTATGAACACAGCTGGTTTTTAGAAGAGTGGAGAAGAAAAGTCATGGTTTCTGGATAGCACAGGCAGTTCTGTATATTGAACAATGCTACATTCAAAGAAAATGTGTGCAATTCTTATCCACTGTTGGCCTATGAAGTGGATGAAATTAGAAAGAGGGAATGAAATGAACCCATTGTGATTTGGTGAGGCCTATGGCTGTTTCTCTTTGGCCACTCAAGTGTGCTGGACTCATCAGCATGCTAACAACTTGCAAGGGAAGTCCCATGTGATACCGCATACAATCCTCCAGCTCAGAGAATAACTCACTCCCAGAAAAATGTTTGTTCAGCCCTCCTGCTATGCATGAATAAACTACCTGTTGCTTGCCAAAGCTTCGCTAATCATCTCCTCAGCAAACAATAGGCAAATCCTGTGTATCAATATATGCAGGAAGCAAGACTGCCTTTTTATTGCCCAAGTGGAGGTGCACTGCTTTAAGACAGAGGGCAGATTTTTGTGTGCTTCCTTTTGTCCTCTTCCTCCACAATAAATGCAACACAGTAATAAGATGGACAACAAAGACATTCATTGCTCTTTGGTTTTGTCTTAACTGGTAAAGCTTCAAATTATATATTGTTATTTGTTGCATGCCTTCAAGTCACTTCTGATTTATGGTGACCCTAAGGCAGCGGTTCTCAAATAGTGGGGCGCGCCCCCCAGGGGGGGCGTGAGGCTCCGTAAAGGGGGGGGGCTGTTACGGCTGGAGAGAGGGAGATTGTCCCAGCGCAGCCCCAGTAGCAGCCCGACATGCTCTATCCTGATTGGTCAAACCCACCCATGTGACTATTTACAGTCATGTGGGGGGGCGCGAAATGTTTTCTTCTTTCCTAGGGGGGGCGTGACAGAAAATAATGGAGAAGCACTGCCCTAAGGCAACCCTATCATGGGGTTTTCTTGGCAAGATTTGTTTAAATGAGTTTGCCACTGCCTTCCTCTAAGACTGGCAGAGTGTGACTTGCCCAGGGTGACCCACTGGCTTTCCATGGATGAGCAGGGACTCAAACCCTGATGTCCCAAAGCCCTAGTCTGACACTCAAACCACTACACCTCACTGGTTCCCCCCCCCTTATATACAGTGCAGGTTTAATTTCTCCATTCAGCCCAAACCATACATGCAATGAGATAATTATACAAGAGATGACCAAGCACTGTGGAGACAGAATGGGCCTACAATTCTACATACTACATAATGACTATTGGCTTCCATATTAGTAGGACAGTGGATCATTTCCATGTCTTCATCCAGATTTTAAGAAAGCTATTCGAGATACTGAACCTATTTTCAGGACAGGGTTTAAAGTCTGGACTGAAACGCAGAGCAGATTCATTGTGCCACTGATGAGGAAGTTACCAGCTGCCACTGACATGCTGCAGACAGGCAATCACATTTTTCTATCTTTTTAAAAAATATTTATTTATTTATTTATTTATTTATAAAACAGAAAACTAGGATAAGCTGGCAAAGGTGCTGGGAGAAAATTCATCTCCCTCATGTCTCCTGCCAGATGGGGGAAATAGGGAAGAACACAATGGCTAGGTATACCGTAGATATAAGATGCCCAATTATGTCCCTCAATATCCATGATTTATAAGTGGGAAACCTGGCAAAGAACTGCCAGATAAATATTCAGGGGGAGGAGAGAGAAAAAATCCCCAGGGGCAAAAAACCCTGCTCACAAGATTAACAATGGTGAAAGACAGGCAGCAGAACTATAACAACTAGTTTCCCACTCTCCCATTATTATGTTTCCCCTCTAGTCATAAGCTAAGGGAATGTCTGCAAAAGCATTAACAGACTCTCCCCATGCTCTGGAGAATATTACACAAAGCAACAATTAACATTCACATTGAGGGCATCCTATGAGAGAGATGTGTGTCACACAAGGGTTTTCCATGCTAATAAAAAGTACAACAAGATGGGTGGATCAGCCCAATACATACTGATTATTTTTTTTAAAAATACATTGGGCCACCTGGATAAAAACATGGAACTATGCAAAAAGATATGAGAGTTGTGTGACAAATGTAAAGATCTGGTTGTTCATTATCTTGAGTTCAACACCCACCCCACCCCATTCTTTTCTTTTGTAACTCAGCTCACTGTCTAGTCTATACTCCAAAAAATGCCCCTAGCTGACTGAACAGAAACTTTATCTGACCACATACCTGTCTACCAACAGCTGGTCTTGGAAGGCTATATACTGAGGGCCTTATGACTCTGTCGTGGCATTTCATGGAAATTCTAGCTACGTTAGTTTGGGCACAGAGTTGGAGCTATTTGCAGAAGGTTTAATGGGGGACTTCTGTCCAATATTATCCATATATAAGGCAGAGACTATAAAAATTACCTTTTGGGACTATATCTTTTTTTATACTCCAAAACAATATTACTCTTTTGGATTATGACTCCCAGAATCCCCTAGCCAAAAAAGCCTTTAGACCAAAGAAATAACTTTTCTAAACTCTGAAACAAATGGTCTAATTTGGCCATTTTTAGGACATGACCCACCCAGAGTTAAGCACTTTTAAGTCTCATTGACTTCAACATGAGAGATTAAACATGCACTTTAACTTTACTGTTAAAATCACTGGAGCTTAAAATTTCTTAATTTTGGATTATGTCATTTTTAGCTGGCCACTCTGTCCATTTTTCAACCACTGCTGTGCCTGTTTTAGAAATACAGAATGAAAGTCATGGACGTAAAGACAGAAACTATTGCCTCTGATGTGCCCTCCTTATAAAGGAATGAAATAAGAGGAAGAGACATTTAATTATCATCAATTGATAGCTGGTGTTTTCTATGTCAATAGCACAGTAAATCTGGTCTAGGTTTCAATACAAACGGTAAAGGAGCTGTCCAAGATAATGGACCTATTTTGATACTTTTTTTAAAAATCCAGACAACAATCTGGATTCAATGTCAAACTGGCATATAAACCATCAGGGTTCCCATCCCTATTCAGAACACGACTAAGCATTCTCCTAACACTCACTTTAAAAGGCTATATTATACAAACTTAAAACATTGGTCCATATATCTACATTAAGGGTAGACTGTTTCCAAATGGCCACATTGGGCCCTCCCCTATCCCTGCCCACCAATCCACCAGGGTTCTCATTTCCTCTGTCAGGTATCCTGAAGCTGCTGCAGTTGTCAAAGAAATTCAAGAGTAACTGCTGCCATTCTGTATGACACAGGATGGTCCTCGAGTGCCCTCTTGCATCACTAAGTTCCACAGACTCCTTTCCCCAGAGTGTCATCTTCTAAGAACAGGAAAGAGATTTCCTTCACAGCACTGCAAAAATTGAACAGCACACTTTTGGTGACAGCAGTCATAACTGCAACCAACAGGGGCATCAGGTACCTTAAACCAGCCAGGGGTGCATGCAGAGGAGTATCCCGGGGTCTACTTTAACTAGAAGTGGTCCTATAGTATTATAAACAAAGATCTTTCTAACCCCTTCTCAGAGCTACCAAGGGACTGAACCTGAAACCTTCTGCATGTAAAGTATGTGTTCTACCAATGATCTATGACCATTGGCATTTCAGTCTTGGAAATCCAGTCTTTCTTGGAATGTTATGGGTCTCTGGGGTGGCCCCACTAGTAAATATCCTTTTGCTTCAAATTAAAACTACAACTCCCTGGTTCACAGCTTATCAAGAGCTGATTCATCCAGTCCTGCACTTCCAGCAACTTTTGTTTCCAACCTGAGTTTAAAACATTGCCTTGATATGCGTATCTTATCAGAACTTTATTATGAGTGGAGATCAGAAAGACCTATACTGAATAAGTGGAGCCCAAGAAGGGACTTTTGTGAGATGACCTCACAAATAGTCAGGAAATCTTTTCTAGGAATAAGGACAACATAACAGAGGTCACAAAGTGTGAGGATACCTGATATAGAAGAATATAAGAGTGAAAAGGGGTATTAAGTGCAAACTAAGGGGATATACCCAGTCTGGGCGCATTTGAATATTACTGAACCTAAATGGGCATAGGCTTAAGCAATTGCCTGTACAGATAGCTACTAGACAACTTTTGTATGAGAAGGATCTAATATATTTAAAATGTAATTACAAACTGAAATGTGGAAGACATATATTCAGCAAGAGAAAGGTACTGAGCTTTAGAGCCGGAATGGGGATCAAATAGCCTTCCATATTTTATTGGATTACAATTTGCATGATCCCCCACCAATAGCTGTGCTTATTAGGACTAATGGGACCTGAAGTCCAAAAAAACTAAAGGACCACAAATACTTCCAGTTTAAAATTTGTAACTCATGCACTTCATGAAAAGAAGCCAGCAGAAAGATGAAAGGAAATGAATTATGCAAAGTAGAGACAGCAAACAATATATTTTGCAATGGATTTCTAGCCTAGTTACAGAGAAGAAATGATACTCTTCTGATATTTGCTGAAGTTAAAGCACTGCAGTCTATCTATGGCAGCTTTTCCCAACCTGATGCTCACCAGATTCTGTGGACTATAATTCCCACAATCCCCAGTCAGAATGCCAATGGAGATGGTAGGCACTGTGATCTCAATAAATTTCAAAGGTGACAGAAGACTATGGTTATAACTTTTTTTAAAAAAGAATAAAAAAAAATAATCATTTTTTTCCTCAGAATAAAAAAATAATAATCATTTTTTCCAGATTCACCCTAGGTTTACAGAAGTAAGACTTACCATAATGAGGAGTCACAGAGAAATAGATCAGATGACAAAGATTATATGCTTCAATTCTAACATCCTTCCAAATTCCCTGAGTGGGAAAAGAGGGACCCCAGTCCCAACTAAAAGAACACTGCTCCTGCAATTAATTAGACACACACATAAGAAGTTCAGGTCACTTCACTTAAGGGTTAACTTGCAGTGGAAGTGTAGAGACCAAGAGAGTTTAAGCATGCAAACTAATAGGATTTATCCATCTCACCACATCACAAGAAGCAGCAAAAATAAACATAATAAAGCAACAAAAATTAACATAGTAAAAAGTCTTAGCTATATAACAGAAAGAAATATTTATGTGAAGTCAACCCTCAAAACCTGTAGCACTCCCACGCAGAAGTTTTCAAATTGTCTATACTCAGGAAACTTACTTTGTACTGACTTGTCATCTGTTGAGGAAAAGCACACCATCTGGCATAGAACTCCTGTGAGTTAAAAGAGATTCTGAGGCCACTACCATTCTCTTCTCCTTTTGTGTCATGTCTTTTAGATTGTAAGCCTGAGGGCAGGGAACCCTCTAATTAACCATTTGTAAGCCACTCTGAGAGCCTTTGTGGCTGAAGAGCAGGGTATAAGTACTCTAAATAAATAATCCAATTACTACTTCCAACCAGAATACTACAAAAAATAGCTTTTGAATAGTAAACATTTATGTAAAGCCCACTGATTCAATGGGACCTCTCCAGTTGGGATTAGCAATTGGGTTTAGGTCTCAGCATTTATACTTCAGGCTATCCAAAAAACAATATTATTGAGTAGCTTCATAGGAATATGGTAAATAAATAAAAGGTCCACTGATTAGGCAGTCCCATGCAGCCCCAGTATTAATTAGTTTTTGTGGGTTTTTCAGGCTGTGTGGCCAATTTCAGGGAGGAAGGAAATTCTCTCCAAGAAGACCTGCTACAGCCCTATCCCCTGCTACATACTGTTGGAATCTGGAAGTAGGTGTAACAGATAGTCCACTTCCGGCTTTTAAAAAGCAACATTGTTTTTCTGCTTGAAATAGAGGTAAAGACCTGCCTAACTTGTTTTAAATGGGAATCATACTTCCTTGAGCCTTGCAAACATATGAATTCTACTTTTAAAAGTTTAAAATGTAGCCACCCGGAGGCCAAGATAGTCAAGAGGAGGAACTATATAAAGGTTTGGGATCTGATAATGAGTGAAGGGTAAGTCTTATATATATTCCTAAGTCAGTGAAATTTTCAAGTGCGAAGGAAGAGATGTGATAATGATTTAAAGAGAAGAGGGAGGAATTATAACAATAAAATGGATAAAATTAAATTGATTTCTTGGAATGTAAAAGGAATGAACACGCCCCAAAAAAGAAAAAAAAAATCTTTCATTATATTCAAAAACAAAGACCAGATATTTCATGTCTGTAGGAAACACATATAAGGGTTAGAGATTCCAAATTTTTAATTTGTAAGAAATTAGGTCAGGAATTTATAGCGGCAGCAAAGAATAAAAAAAATAGAGTAGCATTATATATTTCAGATAAGTATGAAGCGAAAAAATTGTTAGCAGACCCCCAAGGGCGATTTACTGTAGTAGAAATTGGAATAAAAGGGGAGAAAATTATAGTAATAGGCCTATATGGGCCTTTAACTAATAAAAGAGAATTCTATGAGATATTGCTAAACCAAAACAAATAAATAAATAAATAAATAAAATGTGGCTTTAAAGCATTTTCACTATCGAATTCGAACTTTCCAGCACCAAATTTGGCAGTGGGGGATCCAAGGGTACAAAAATGAGCATGAGACTGCATGGTCCTTAAGGGACACGTGTTTTCCACTAGTTTTTCACTACTACTCATACAGCGTGTGCTCAGAGTACATGGATCTTGCTATTAGAATAAGTGCTACTACCACTAGATTGGCAGATCCTCAAAGCACTTCACAAGTAGAATATACTGTCAGAAACGCAGTCATAGATTTAGAATCTGTTACATCAAATGGAGCTGAGATCTCTATGTGATTGAGATTATGAACTCCTATTTCAGATTAGGTCTACTTCATACATTACACATTTTCTTGCACTAAGCACACTCCCCCATATGAAATAACACAAAACTAAGATATGGAAAGCCATATGTGATATTATGGACAAATGAATTTCATGTACACGTGGCTGCAGTAATTATACATAATGATTTACATGCAACTTTCACACCATTAGCTTCACAGGGAGGATGTGAAGTGTTTGTCAGGATCAGAACTCATCATGCTAAATACCTGTAGTGATTCTACATACCACCATGTAATCACAAAAAAGCAGTTATCTATGCACATAGTTAGGGCTGATCTTTGGATCAGCCATAGGCCTTACCACCAAAGTGCAAAAAACTTAATTTTTTTGGACTTAAAACTCCCTCAGTCCTCCAGTCAGCAGTGCCATGTTGGCAAGGGAGAGTATACTGGCTGGAGGTTTCTGGGAACTAAATAATAATAATAATAATAATAATAATAATAATAATACCAAGCTCTCCACACCATCTCCTCCCAATGAAGCTAGGAATTATTAGAAATTCTCTTCATCTCTTTTGCTTTTAAAGTAAAACTAAAACAACACATACAAGGGTGGCATGTGCCTTGGTTATACACTAAATCATGCTTCCTTGAACTTCCATAACCATGACTCCTCATTTCTTATTTTTGGGTGTGACAGGGTGCTCCAGGTGGCAGAAGATAACTGTTAGAAGCAGTGTATGGTCCACAGGCTGTGAGCTATCCTATGCTAAGAATAATATATGAAGTAAAGCCTAGAATCAAATAATCACACACAATCAATCCTTTGGCTGGAACTCTACTGGACAACTATGCTAGTGTAAAAATAGTTGTCCAAGCAGTCACACTTTCTCAGAGATTGTGTAAGTGTAGTCCCTGGTGCAGCCAAGCATTCTGAAAACACACATACAGCTTTCTCTCATACTTTTGACTTGGTACATGTGGATAAATACCCTAAATGCACCAGAACCTGTCTCATTTTGGAACCTAAGCAAAGTCAACCCTAGCTAATACTTTGATGGGAGGCTGTCAGCGAATACCAAGTGCTGTAGGCTACATGTCAGAGGAACTGGCAAAACCACTTCTGTGTATTCATTGCCTCAGAAAAACTTATGAAATTCATGGGGCACCAGAAGTCGACAGACAATGTGAAGGCACATATACGCATAGGGAGCTAGTCAACCATTGCAAACAGCTGAGGTCAAGATTATCACCCACTGGGCAATGAGTTGTACAACTATAAGATCCAGTTTAACTGTGCTGGCATAAATTTACAATATGCCAAAATGTACAGATGGCCCTCTATATAGTTTTAAAAATAAATTCCAAAAAGCAAACCTTAATTTTACCATTTTATATAAGGGACACCATTTGACTACACCATTGTATATAATGAGACTTAAGCATCCGGAGTTTATGATATCCACAGGGAGTTCCTGGAACTAAACCCCAGCGGATACCAAGGCCCGACTGTATATGATCTTGGACAATATATTTAGCAGCCTTAAGAGCAGTTTAACTTTCACTGACTTTATGGAAATGATATGCAAACGATGTGGAAATCACACGGCCAAACAACGTAAGTTAACATCAGTTCAAGCTAAGTTTTCCAGGGGAAAAAGCGTTGTTGACCATTGCTTGGAGACATGTCTTGATTTGACCCTGGGACTCCCAACCCTGGAGTATGCATACAATAGATCTTGTGAAAGATTTGTATACTGACCTACCATCTAAATTTATAATTCTAATAAATGGCAGCTAAGCCAAACTAATTTTGGCAACACATGCTGCAACCCAGGGAATCAGCTTGCCTGACAGTGTATCATGTTACAAGGAGGAACAAGAAGCAGGCCATGTGCTTATTTCATGTGTTAATAAACAGTAGAGCCAATTATTTCTTAGAAAACAGCCTGCAAAAACAAAAAATATCTTTTTACCTTACTGTTTCTGGCCATGGGACTGCCAAGTTTCAAAGGCAATTGTTAAGACCACACAAGAGTCAAAATTTCGGTTCTAATTTACAGATTTCAAGGTGTTAAGTCAGAACAGCAATGCTGGCACATTCACCATGGGAGAATTAGGTGATAAAGACACCATGTGCAGATTTTACAGCTTCAGAGCTAAAAGTGTGAATTGAGTGTCCAAGTGCTATAAAGGAAAAATGCTTCTACTACAAACTCTAGAAAGCTGATTCTGAGATTCATGTTAAAATACAAGTAAATTCACTTCACTTTTGATACTCAATCATACTAGAATTAGCCCCTTGTTGCATTTTACACATAGTTCCCTACAAACCTAGGATCCTTATTTGTTTTTTAGTAAATGATTTGCATACTTCCACATGTGTGCTCACACAGTGGATGCAAAGAGAAGGGACAGGGCAGAAGGGGTACTTTCTGCTACTACTGCTGTGCAGACCATGGCATAGCACCATTACCCAGGGCAGCAGCCAACAGCCCTCCAGCATGGTCAAATGCTGTTACAGCTAAATGCTATCGGCCACTGCCCAGTCACTGAGCTGAAATTTGCATGGAGCAGTCCTACCATGCATCCTTTCTTCACTAACACCACGTTGTGTTATGGCATTAGGCCAACTAGATTTTTCTCAGTTTTTTTGAATGTAAAACCTCCCTTCTGAGCCCTGTGACTCCAGAAGAGGGATGTAGCACAGCAGTAAAGTACACATGCCTTCCTAGTAAAATCGTACATTCAGTCCCAGCACCTCTAGGTAGGGCTTAGGAAACCTCCTGTTTGAAATCCCTAGAGGGCTGCTGCCAACCACACTGAGCAAGATGGACTAATGGTCTTGCTTAAATAAATGATAAATGTGGAAAAATTTTCAAACATAGTTGTTTTCTCCTGCTACTGCATGCTAGAATCTGGATGCTGGGGTACCAGTCCTAGGGATGCAGGAGAAAATAATCAGGTTCAAATTTTCATACAGACATAAGCTATCCAAACCTATAAGCAAATCATAATGTCATCACATACTACATTCCACATCTTCCAGAATTTTACAATCAAATTCATAACTAAAAAAGTCACCAAAAACCGCACACAACTCCAAACACAAATACATAATACTGAAGTAAGGGTTTGCAAAACATGCTCCCATTGGCAAAAGTATATATAAAAAAGTGCTTGTTAAGAAAAATATGCACAAAACTATATACAACATACAGTGCAAACTTTTTTCCTCAGACAAATTTCACTTATTTAAAAACTGATGTGAAATCTGCAGTCAGGGAAGTGAGAAATTTGAGAAATCTTAAATTCATAAATTTACCTATCCAAGTGTACAGTCCATAAATCCCTGGAGGAAGGGTGTAACAGAAATGAGATGGAGGGGGGGGGGTAAATTGAAAAAATGGCCAACTCAAGAGACAACTCAGTCAGTTTTCAAGCATGATCACACAATTCCTTCCAGGCTCAGAATCTCTTTTTGGAATGTAAGTTCTGTAAATATCCCTTCAAGGCTCAAAGTCTCTTTTCAAATAATATTTTCCATAAACAACTCAATCCAGTACCATGTAAAAATCACCCTCCTGGCATCTTCTGCTCTAAAAATAGTGCTACAGCTGTTCAAGATTTTTTTTCACCCCTGCACTGATATCTAATCAACAAACATAAAAATTCAAGAGACAAAAGATGACCCTACCATGTTTAATTAACTGGTATAACAAAAATAGCTACGTACTTTTTCACAGCTTACTCAAATATGCATCTAATCCAGTTGCACAAGTTACATTATAAAGGAACATTCACATCCAAGTTCTTATCTATTATATTTTTAATTAACATTTTCTCTTCTTCTGCCAGGTGGTGTAGTCAGTATTTTAGAGTAGAATAACAAACCATCCCTGAGCATTCTATGCCTAAGAAAACCTCATGAAATTCATGGGATTGCCATAAATTGATAGGCGACTTGTAGAAACACACATACACGCACAACAAAGAAGCAGGAATGCTTTGTATCTCATGATCTTGGCAATGGAATACAATGCAATCTTTATTAAGTTCTTGGCCTTCATGAATGCAGTGAGTAGAAGCTTTTTAGAACTATCCTGTTTCCTCCAGTATGCACAAACAGATTCACCTGCTCAGCTATAGAGCAGCAAAATGAGACAGCTTTTGATTAACTAATACTTCTCAGAAACTGTCAGAGCTGCACAATATAAGCAGATCAGCATAGGAGAAACAGCAAACATACACAAAGCTGCTTGGCTAAGATGATTTCAACTCTGCCAGCACATCCTGGCACTCCTGAAAGCTTATTCTCATCACTCTCGTTTATTAAATACCAAGGCTGCATCTATCTGGAACGTGTGTGAAATGAGCAAGAGCTGCCCAAAATTCTTCTTATGTGGTTCTATACATTTCTATGGAACAAGCCTGGGATAGTATTTCAGTAGGTTGTACTCACTGCTTGTAACACCTTTCTTGTTCTCTTGTTATCAGTCTGTTAAGGTACAATTTCCGCATGAATGACGTTATCTCACATTGTTAATGCCCTGGGTTATTCAATATTTCTCAATAAAGTCCAACATATATTGTAATGCCGAGTAAAATAATGTACTACTACTATGGCTATTATCATTATTTCCCACCTTTTCCCCAGTTCAGGACTTAAAGTGACTTAATTAAAACAAACAGTTAAAATTCACATTATACAAAATATAACAATAATTCTATTATCTAAAAAGTTAAAATTAGATAAAATGAAAAGCAGCAAAAACAACAAATAAATTTCTCCATTAAAATAATCTTTTAAAGTCTTTTAATATGCTTTAAATATAATCATCTATATTTAAAAGTTCATCATACACATACTTTAAACAAACAAATGGCAAATGGTGAGTTTCATTTGATGTTATCAGCATTGTTTTTCAACTGGACTCAAGAGATTTCATGCACATTGCTATTACCTTTCTGATGAAATTAACATGACACTGTCCTTTCTGTACAGGTGGAGGGCATTCAGGAGGTACCTGGTATGCTTCGTGAATTTTACTCTGCTCCGCAGCATACCAAACAGCAGACACAAAATGAACCTGAATTGCATTAATCTCCTTGAGGACATCAGTAATATCAAATCTCTGGCAGAGACAAGAAAAAATGTATTATAGATCTAATATATTAATTACTCCTACACTGCATCTACTATGCATTGATTCAGCTGTTTGGGCTCAATCATTACTTCATTCACTTTTAGAAATAGATGACTTGTATGAACAATGTAAGAAATATATTAACAAGTATTTGCTCCTATATACCCTAAATCAGGAGAGTCAAACTTCCAAGCCCCCAATCTAACCTATCTTGTTATGATTCTCCATCTGGCCCCTTAACCCTTCCCTCTACTCCTCCAGTCCTTAGGAACCCTGTGAGGAGAGTCTCCTTATGCCACCTGCCTTCCCAATTAGGAGGGTGAGCAATATGCTGGGGAATCCCATTGTTACCTCTCTGATCACTGATTCTGAAACAGGCCTGAAAACAGCTGAGAAGGGAGGGAATCACCTCCCCTTACTATTGCAAGATTACTCACTCCTGTCCCAGATGCTGTATTATTGGCAGAGCCTGCTGAAATCCAAGAGAGTGCAGGCTATAGTCCTCATGTCACAACTGAACTATTCGTCTGAGTGAAGAAAATAGGTAAAAGTAGCATCACAGCCAACATTTAGTAACCATCGCAAATTGTGACCTCCAAGCCAACATAACTCATCAGTCATGTATAGACAGGCCTGTCTGGGAAATTGATAAACCTTCTGTGGTTGCTGGCTGTCTAGAATGATACAAAGAGCTAGTTGTCAAATATCTAGTAAGCTTCAATCTATTCACTCTTGCAGGGGTCTCAAATTATGCAAGATCAGCAGGTTGGCAGTTTGAGGTCCGGATGTTGCATGATGGGGTGAGCTCCTGTCACTAGTCCCAGCTTCTGCCAACCTAGCAGTTTGAAAGCATGCAAATACAAGTAGATAAATAGGTACCACTTCAGTGGGAAGATAAACAGCGTTCTGTACAATCATGCTGGCCACATGATCGCACAGTAGTTTCTGACAATGCTGGCTCTTCAGCTTAGTAACAGAGATGAGCACCACTACCTACGGTCGGACACAACTAGACAACCTTGTCAATATCTTTACCTTTACCTTTTAAACTAATTTAGCAGTGTTCTGTGCTGTGATACATGCTGTGAAAACTGGCCAGCCTCCCTAGTCACCCCACAATGAGCTGGAAAACAGCAATGAGGCTACCATATTCAGATAACAATTGTGGGTGGAGACATCCCTAATTTAGCAACCTTCACCAATACAATGAAATCTAATTTTGGTCACCTTGTAGCAAAGATAGAATAATGTGGCCCTCCACATGTTGTTGGATTACAGCTCTGCCAGCACAGTGAACACTGAGTTCAACAGCATCTGGGGTGCTAGATGTTTCCACCCACATCTTAATATCTAGAGAGCTACATGGGAGTCCCAGGAGATAGAACACAAAGAAGCCTCATCCTTGTTAATCACTTAGGATATTCAAAAGAATTCTGCTCCATGTATGGCCAAGTACAAGATCTACTAGCCAAGCTTTTATCTGTTCTTGTTAGCAACTATACTCCAGAGGCTGGAAAAATTCTTTTGGACTTCAACTTCCAGCATCTCTTAGTTAATATGGTTACTGGAAGGGTGTGATAGTTCTCTTCTGCCCTCACTCCTGCAACTATGGTATATGCAGAATACTCCAGGAAGAGATTCGTATTTCCATAGTTTGGGAATACATTTGCTAAGAGATGCTGGAAGTTGAAGTCCAAAAGAATTTTTCCAGCCTCTG
>CM034708.1:25057523-25078282 GCA_020142125.1 Phrynosoma platyrhinos
GTACTTGGCCATACATGGAGCAGAATTCTTTTGAATATCCTAAGTGATATTCAAAGAGACTGAAGACTGGAGAAGATAAGAAAAAAAGAAACCTGGTCCACACTGCTGCAGAAGTAACTAGACTCTGTGTCAACACACACACATACCACCACCACCAAGCTCTCCAACAAGCACACAGGGCTTGGGAGAAATGCAATGTGTTATTGGCCTTTACAGAGGAATGGAAAAAGATAAAACCAAACATTTATCTCACAGTATTTTTGACAGATTTTAATATGTATTGGTTTTACATGCTCTTTTAACTGATGCTATGTTTTATGGCATTTGTTGTTGTTCCACAATCCACTGAGAGAGGTGGCAAAGAAATTATTATTGTCACCACCACAGATATTAGCTCAGTTAAGCTGTGGAAGTTTCTCTCAGGGAGGGATACTTTCTCTTGGTGAGTAGGCATTGTTGATGCTTGGGCAACTATTTCAACATCCACATCAAACAGGTTAGTGCCTTCTTAACTCACTTCTTTATTGCTAATTACCGTAAACCTTCATCCATGAGTGGGGAATCTTGGGCTTTGGATCAAAACGTGATCCACATGAAATCCTAATCTAGTCCTCCTAGGATTCCCTACACAGCCATATCCCCTCTTATGGCACCACTGTTACTTGGCTTTCCAGTTTTTCTATGTCTTCTACAGATCGAAATGCCTCTCTGAAGTCTATGGGCCTTTGCAGACTGCCAGAAATAGTGCAAATTGAGTCCACTTTAAGGGTTAGGGTTAGTGCTAGGGAATCAAGGGAATCGGTTTTTTTTTTTTTTTTTCTGAGACACTGAGCCTTCTCTGTCAAAGCGCTCTGGTGCCACAATAAAATACAGTTCCCATGATTCCCTAACCCTAACCCTTAAAGTGGACTCAATATTTGCACTAGTTCTAGCAGTCTGCAAAGGCCTTTAGTTATTAGCAATAAGAACTTTAAAATATGCTGGCATATTTGGTCCCCTTCTTTTGGCTTTTGCACTACCCACCAATGCCATATTTCCCCCAAAAGAACTTCTCTGAAACTGAAATTGGGATGAAAGAGGTTCTGAACCTTTACCTCTTGTATTACATTTGGAGATACCAAGTTATTACATACAGTTTCAAATTACTCAGATAAATTGTTGGGAAAATGCTGGAAATTACAGATGAATATGCAGCATCTCCAACAGTGCTAGCTCCAAACTATCCAAACTGGGAGATGAAAAATGCCTTATTTTCAAACCATATCAAATTTTTCTCCAACTCACAGAAACCCCTTTAGATTAACTGAAAGACTCACATATCTGTTGAACATGTTGTCCGTCTTCCCAACAGTGACATTATTGACCACAACCTGTGCTACGGTATCCACTCCCTCAAAGACCAAACTTACTTTTTTCCACAAACTACAAAAACAGAACAGAAGAGTGGGGAGATTATTATTATTATTATTATTATTATTATTATTATCATCATCATCATCATCACCACCACCACCACCACCATCATCATCATCATCATCATCCATCGTTGTTGTTGCTGCTGCTGTTGCTGTTAACACGGTGCAGAATGAGATGGCCCCCTACAATCCATGGCTTGAAAAACCAAAGCCAACATCAGAAACATGCACTTCATATCTGCCCTGCTCTGGTCCCTGCCCTGCTGATATGGATGTCCCCCTCCTTTCCCTTGTCTCCTTTACACTGACACAACTATGGCTAATGCCAAACAAGATTTCCAGCTGGATAACAGCTGAAAACCAAAATATGAAATGGGTTTTCATATTCTGGTCAAAACCACAGAGTTCTAGTTACATTAAGTAAAGTTGGCCCTCTGTATCCATGGATTCTTTATCCACAGATTCAACCATCCACGGCTTTTATATATATATATATATATATATATATATATTCCCAAAAGCAAACCTTGATTTTGCCATCTTATATAAGGGACACCATTTTACTACATCATTGGGTATAATGGGACTTAAGCATCTATGGATTTTGGTATTCACAGGGGGTTCTGGATCCAAACCCCAGCAGATACCAAAGGCCCATTGTATGGTAACCTTGAAGCATAAATGCAAGTATAATAAATCATTTTTAAGGCATTAGAGAGAACAGAAAATGAATGATAATAATATTTCTTACCATTTTCCCCTATGGATCATGAAAAAAGGAGAGGGAGGAAGCCTTCACGTTGAAAATCGTGGTTTGAATGGACTCAACTCATTTCTAAGGCTACAAATCCATATCAAATATGATCCGAGTAGCAACCATTTCTAGTCTTCCCCAAAAATACTGAAATAGGCTGGGGCAAGGAGAATTCTTTGCTTTTCAAAGCAGCCAAATGATTAAGAGACTGAAGCAATCCCCCTCTGAAAAAGGGCTGCTTAGCCTGAAAGAAAGTATGGAGAGACAAAGGTTGCATCTGCACTGCAGAAATAATGCAGTGTGATGTTTTAACATAGCTCAATGCTATGGACTCCTGGGACTTGTAGCTTGTTGTAGCACCACAGCGCTCTGACAGAGAAGGCCAAATATCTCACAAAACTACAAATATCAGAGTTCCATAGCATTAAGTCATAGCAATTAAAGTGGTATCAAATTCCATTATTTCTCCAGTGCAGATGCAGCCATTGTAAAGAGAGACATGATACAGGTATGTAAAGTATACAGGGAAAGGCTTTTCTCCTAACACTAGAGTCCAGGTTCATTAATTGAAGCTGATGGTAGAAGATTTGGGGTAGACAAAAGTACTTCCTCACACAATGCATCGCTAAACTGTAAAACTCACTGCCATAAGATACAGTGATGGCAATGAGGTTGGACAAAAAGGCAATCAGATTAATTCATATTGACACCAAAGGCTGTGCTTCCCCCAGTATCAGAGGTATTATGCCTTTATTTTTCAGTTGCTGAGTTTATTTTTCAGTTGTAAGACACAGGGGAAATTGCACTCATGTCCCAATAATGTTCTTTCCATAGGCATCTGACTGTGCATGCATGAAAAGAATGATGGACAAGATGTGTGCTTGCTTTAATATAACATGCCTCTTCTTAAATTCCTACAGTATATTAATATCTACTGGTAGATCTATGGTGTGTTTTGCAGTATAAAATTCTGACTTTGTTCTTTAATATTCAAATAAAACTGAAAGGTTTATTTGAATAAATGTAGCTTAAGGGAAAAATAAAAGTAGACTTTTCTTTGATGGCACTGTGAATTTAGTTCTGGTACTGAAAACAAATTAATGGGATGGGCACACACATTCTTTCATTCTAAGGCTGCATCCATCTCCTGTATTTGGCTGTGGTGGGCAGACTACAACACCCAGAATCCTTCAGTCAGCATGGCCCAGTAGATATGCTAACTAAGGTGTTCTGATAGTTATAGTCCAAAAGTAACTTTTCAAATCCTGTTACATACAATATGAAGTAATGACCCATACAGAAGAATAAAAATATTCTGATTAGCTTTTCAGACAAGTATTATATGTTCTTATATCAGCTTTATTTCTGCATTTCAGTTGTAGTCAATTCAGGAGATATCTTAATAAAAGAATAAAGACTTTTTATTAAAACATTTTATTAAAATATTTTGAGCAGTCATAGATTACTCAATATTTATTTATTCAAACAACTTTACTAGAATAATCTCTTCAACACAAAGGTGTGTTCTGAGGAGCACAAGGCACATTTCATTCATACATGTGTTTTCACAAATCCCACACTTGTTGCAGCTGTATTTGATGCTATACTAATAATCAGAGCATGGGCTTTTTGCCTTACAGTTCTTAAAACCCCACAGCATAAGATGATCATATGAGAGGCCCACTACACTACAGTATTTCCAGTCACAACAGGAACACATTATTAACATTTCTGTGATGCCTTTTGGGCAAATGCATCTCATTCACATTAAAATGTTACAAACTGAAACTTAGGGGGGATGCAGACTGGCACTTTAGGCCAGCCTGGGTGTGGAGTTGGGGCGGGGTGACCGCACACCGGCTGCCCTGACTCCGCCCCAATGCTGCACGCCCAATCATGCGGTGTCAGGGTGCCCCATTGGTGCAGCGTGCACACATGCTGTGCCAAAGGGGTGCAAAAGAGCTGCAGCGGTGGCTCTAAGGGCAGCTTTTTGCCACCCCAAAAAGGAGCGGCATTTGGCCGCTCTTTTTGGGGGGCAAAAAAACAGAGGATTGGGCCACTGCGTGTGGTTGCCGCAGCCCCAATCCGGCGCTCCCAGGCCATCTGCATCAGCCCTTAGTTTATATGTGTGTGTGTGTGTGTGTGTGTGTGTGTGTGTGTGTGTGGAACATAAATTGTAACCAAAATATAACTATGTACAGTACATACAAATTTCAGTGCAAAGCTTAATAAAAATATGAGTGCCACACTTTTTCAAGTAAATGAAGCAGAATAAAGGACACACAGTTTTCATTAATGGCTCCTCTCCCTTGGAACATTTTTTTTAGCTCCTAGCTAAAGTCTTACATTCTCTTCATTGGCTGCCCTTCAGGTTACTTTCTAAGATTAATTTTGAAACCACAATCAAGTCAATTTTGGAAACCATGGGTTTCAATTAGCCACTGCTAGTGTGAATAGTGCAAATATCAATATGTAATGCTGCAACATGGCTAGCTTTAGAAATCACAGGGCAGCAGTGTCTGGAAGCTTCCATGTCAATAGTGAATCTGCTCTGAATTTTAGTCCAGATTTTATAGGATCTATCTTAGGAGCTTAACACTTTCCACAAAATAGATACAACACCTCGGGTAGTCCTTTTATAGTTTGGATTAAAAGCCAGAGTGAATTTACTGCCCCCACTAACAGAAGAGCATCCTTGCCACTGTCAGGAGCAGAACTCCTGGAAGAGGAAAGAAGCATATGAACCTGAAAAATAATGTCTACTGTTAGGAGAGTGAATAGCATTATCTTAGCTCTGGGTCATAGGCAATGTATAAAGTTCACTAACTGAAAGTAAGGTGTGGGGAACCTATGACCCTCCAGGTTCTGACCAACTACAATTCCCATCATGCCTCACCACCAGCTGAAGGAAGTTTTAGCCAGGCTCATGAGGGCTTGGTTGTAGTTCCTCTCCTTATGATGATGGGAACTGTAGCTCATCTAAAACTGTTGGGGCATAGGTTCCCCATCCCTGCTATAAGCAGACTGTTGCCACAGACAATATATTCCAGCAGACATCAAGTCAGAAGTGAGCCTTATTCCGCTCGGTAGTACATATTTTTATAAGTACCTTGGGGATTTCAGCCCTGAATCTGTGGAAACTGAGCAGGACTGTTGATGATAGTGTGACTTGATTGTCTCATATCCATGGAGGCACCATAAGTCATAGAATCACAGAATAGGAAGAGACCACAAGGGCCATCCAGTCCAACCTTCTGCCATGCAGAAATTCACAATCAAAGCACTGCCAACAGATGGCCATCCAGCTATTGCTTAAAAATCTCCAAAGAAGAAGACTCCATCACTCTCTGAGGCAGCATGGTCCACTGTCAAACAGCTCTTGCTATCAGGAAGTTTTCCTAATGTTTAGGTGCATCACTTTTCCTGTAGTTTTCTCAGTCTCTGAAGCTCAGTCTCTGAAGTAGTTTTCTCAGTCTCTGAAGCTTGCTACATCCTCAATATGACATCCCTTCAAATATCTAAACATAATCATGTCACCCCTTAACCTTCTCTTCTCCAGAATAAACATACCTACCCCACTATGCGTCTCACAGGTTTCCAGACCTTTCACCGTTTTGGTCACCTTCCCCTGGACACACTCCAGCTTGTGAACATCCTTCTTGGATTATGGTGCCCAGATCTGGACAAAATATTCTAGGTGAGGTGTGACCAAAGCAGAATAGAGTGGCACTTTTACTTCCCTTGATCTAGGCACTATACTCCTACTGCTGTAGCCCAGAACAGCACTGGCTTCCTTAGCTGCCACATGACAGACATTGCTGACTCATGTTCACCCTAGAGTCCACTAAAACTTCTACATTCCTTTCGCATGTACTGCAGTCAAGCCAGGTGTCACCCATCCTATATCTGTGCATTTCATTTTTAGCACCCAAGTGTAGTTTTGGCTCAGCTTTCTGGTCTAATCGAATCAACCTGACAGCAGTTCGAAAAAGATTTCAGTCTAAATCTTAGTATTTTAAACTTATATTATGTTCATACCTGACATCAAAAGGACTTTTGAATCTTATGCTGTAAGTCCAGTTATCCAGAGCGATCCATGCGTACGCCAAGTCATTAAATCTATAATAAGGATCCTAGTAATTGAACACAAAAAAGATAGAAAAAAAAACACTGCTTATTAAAAGGCAACAATGTAACAAATTAAATACAAACACTGTTAAGGATATACAAGTTATAAAAACTGAAATAATTATCCAGAAAGAAACTCAGGATGGAGCAAATCCTGCACCCTGCAACAAGGATGGCTGCATTAACTTTGTACTGTCACTTCAATTAGGAAATGGATGAGAAGTCTTTGCAACTAATAAAGCATTCATTAAATGACAAGGTGAAAGAAATCAAACTTTTATTATTGACATTCACATTTATACTATGTTTCAATCCATGGACTCTCAACATACAACAAAAACCACACAACGATAATCACTGGTCAAAATAAACAGCATATAAGGCAACAAAAGCAAAAAAAAAACCAAGGGAAACATCAGAACAGTCAGGGGAAAAGATCTGTACGGAAAATAGTTTTTAAAATGTATTTACTGTACTACTTTACACACACACACACACACACACACACACACACACATTAATCCTCCAAAACCGCCTCTTCAAGTGACATTTAGACATATTAGGTATGTTTGGACATAATGATAAACTATGGCTTACAAGCTACAGTTAATAAAAAACAGTAACAAAAGCTTCTGATCTCCTGATCATGTTGGAAGAGGACAGAAGAGAACACACTCCAGGTTTGCTATGGTAGTGCTTATAAAACAAAGAGAGAGAGAGAGAGAGAGAGTGTTTATCAAGTAATTAATATGAAGAAGTACATATAAGGCCATTCCCCCATCCAACTTGAAGCCACCTGTAACTCTCTCTCCAAAGAACTGTGGATCCTCCAGAAGAATGGTGGAAGCTGCAAGGAGGCAACAGGAAACTTTCCTTCAATTAAATTCATTATCTTAGGATACAACCCCATTTTTACCAAGTCTCCATTCCCACAGCAGCCCTGCTCCCAATGACCAAGAGGGTCACTGCATCAGAAATTGCATCAGAATATTCTGGAGCCTCTGGAGATAAATTACTGAAAGGGAGTAGAGAACATGAGAAACTTTCCCTTTTGTGACCTGCCTTAAATTTAAAATGATGTTACACCAGAAAAAAATTATCTCAACTTGGTATCTTCTAGTTCGGTTGGACTACAGTCATCCCTGATCACTCCCAGCCTCCCTGAGGGATAATGGTGGTGACTGAAAGCCAACATATCTTGAGGGCACGAGTTTTAAATAGTCAAGAATTCAGAAGGCACACATACGGTAGAAAAAAAACTGTCATAATCAATAATAGAAAAATAACAGAGAAAGTCAACTGGGAGCCCAAAGGCTCAATCTATCCTAGAAAGATTTCCCTTCTACCATCCCTAACACAGTCTTCAATACAGAGAATTCTCCAACCCAATTCAGGCATTTGGCTGAACACATAAGAGATGTTAAGTGCAAAGAGCAGAGGTCGCACAAAGGGTGCCCTTCCAGATGTTGTTGGATTGCAACTTCCAGCATTCCTCAGCACTGGCTATGGTGGCTAAGGCTGCTGGAAGTTGCATTCCAACAGTAGCTGGGAAGCTGCACATTGCCCAAACTTGGCACATACACTGGCCTCATCCCCTCAACCCCCAAAGTTCCCTTACTTGAGCAGACAGCTCTGAAAGGACACTCTATTTTACTCATTTGAACATAAGTAGAGTGTCCAGCAGAATAAAGGATGCTTCCCCTCTCTCTGTGTATGGCCCCCATACCTTCAGTAAATGTCCACAGATGCTGCTCCTCTCCCCCCTTTTATTATACCACATTTACTTTCTCTCAAGAGGCCTGAGAAACAGACCAAGTCCAAAGCTTAGAAAAGTTAAGTTTTTATACTACAGTGCCCAGGATCTCCAGCAACCATGCTGACTTGGGGATTCTGGAAACTGTAGCCAATTTTTTTTTCAAGCACGGCTTTAAACCATCGTCATCACTCTTCTATCCAATATGAACAGCAAAGGTTGGCAGAGTTTTCCCATTATGCATTTCAGCTGCCAGCTCCTTTGACACAAGCCAAGTCTCAGAGAAAATGAGAGCCAGCACAGCAGCTCATGCTGAAAGGCTCACCGCTGTTCACACTAGACAAAAAAGGATTTGCAGAGTCCTCCTCCTGTGCCTCAGGTTGGCTGCCTATTCTATGGATAACATCTTTCTAGATGAGGGTTATTTCTTCACATTAGAAACATGGCTCCAAAGCAGCTGCTCTATTATTAGAAATGGACTTTATCAGGCTTGTCAAATCATGCCTGTGAAGTGGTACTACATGTTTATGGAATGCCTGCTATGGTTATGTCTCCCTTCACTATCAACATTATTCTCTCATATGCCTCTTAAAGAAGACTCCAAAAGCAAGTGTTAAATAAGAGTTAATTCACTTATCAAAGCATAAAACACAAGGTATTAATAAGGGAAGTCCTGGGGAATCCACACTTGGTTGACCCCATGTTTTTATCCTCCTTAAACCAGCATTTTGAAATGAGGGAGGACTATTCTTAGGCAAATCCAGAATAATTTTTCCATTACCAAATTTTGTGAAGGCAACCCCCATTTGAATAGGAAGTGGGGTCGGGGAGGGAGAGAAAGGGAGAGAAAAAATAGTCAACACACTAGTCAACCCATATCTTTGTGAGAGTGTGATACATATTTTAGCAAGGCAGTGCTAAATATAAACTCTGACAGGAATGTTTAACACTACTGTAGGAAATAAGGAGACATGGCTTATTCTCTGCAGCATGTGTGTGTGTTATTAGAGATATTTTCAGAATGGAAGTGTAGCCTACATAGCAGATTAATATTTAATTGTATTTAGAGTCGTTTCATTCCAACCTCTTTGTCTAGACTGTTAGTGTAAGGATTTGCTTTTATCAGTCTTGATTCCTGAAGATTAAATGCAGAAAGCTTTTAGACTGTTAATTCCCCAACCATCACTAGCATTCATACATTCTACTTTTAGAAAAAATGTACTTTGGACTATAATATTGCCAAAGGGGAGGGCATCTATGAAGACTCCAAGGACATTCTGGACATGCTTCATTTGAAGCAGCTTCTATAAAAGCATGTGAATTCTGTTTTCTCTCTATAACCAGATTCCTCCATCCAATCCCTGTCTCATGTCTCTGAGGAAATTCTGCTGGGGGAGTGGAAACAGGTTAATTGTAATATGCATTCCTTTTAATATCTATTTTGACCCTAAATGAAAAATTGTGTCTTGAGGGTCAATAGCCTCAGTAAAGGTGACCCCAGAAGCTCAAAGGGAGGTTGTGTGAGCACTAGGGAAAGCAACCAGGCAGGCAACAGCGAAGGAACTGGAGAGTACAGATGGTGAAGACCCTTGAAGAATCTCTTCAATGTGGGTGAAGTGAAGAGTTTAGCAGAGGGCAAGCCAGGAGGTTGGTTAGCCACTATAGCTGACAAATAAACAAAGTCCTTGGCCCAGTAGCTGTAGAAGAAAGTGCAGAGCCATAGAAAGCTGTACAGGTGAGGAAGGCTCTGCCCTTGCATTCACAAAAGCACAGAAACGTTGCCATTTGTAAGAGTAAGATTGCTTGGTAGAGTCCTTCCTGGAGGCTGAGAGGACTCTCAAAAATTCTGGAGCGGTCAAGGTTGAATCCTCCATGACATTAAATGGAGGCTGTGTACATCCAGATGAAGAACTACTCCACTGTAGTAGAAGGTCCGGTGAATTTGGCAGCTGAAGGTAGCAGCCCCTGGAGAGGTGCAGGAGACTGGCAAACCAATGTTGTCTCAGCCAGTATGGCTTTAATGAGGGTGGTGTTAGATATGTCCTCCAACATCTTGACACAACCTACAGTATTAGTGGAGAGGGAGGAAAGCATAAGAAAGCAAGCTGTCCCGACACATGGGAAGGCTTTCCCCAAGGAATTTGTGCCATTCCTTGAACTGGAGCAGAAACAGGTGACACTTCACCTTCTCCAGAGAGGGAAGAGATCTACATGAGGGTTATCCCAAGGAGATGTTATGATGGAGAAGCTTCCTCGGATACAGCCCACTCGTGTTGGGGGACTCAGGCATGACTCAGAGAGTCCGCTATGATATCTTGTCCCAGTAGTTGAATAGGCACTGGGTGTGACGATCTGTTCTTGCACCACTGCCAGAGGTCTAGGGAGAGGGAGAGGAGAGTCTGTGAGTGTGTACTTCCTCGTTTGTTTATGTAACAGATAGTCATAATGTTGTCTGTTACTATTTGGACCACTCCATGCATCAGATTGTTTTGAAGGCCCAGAATGCCTTGATCACTGCCAGTATCTCCAAAACATTGAAGTGGAGTGATGACATGGTTGCTGACCATCAGCCTTGATGCTGATACTGTCAAGTAGAAGCTTATCGGTGTGGGTACCCTACGCCATCAGAGGAGTGATCATGGTCACTATATGTGAAGGTTGCAGGAATTAGAAGGGCATCACACCAAAAACATTGAGAGGAACCCTCCAACAAAGTAGGGCTATTCATATATAGGGAGAGTGCCAGCACCAGGGAGTAAGGAACCAGCTTTGGAAGGACCTGAGCTTGAGGTGTTTCAAGTACAGCCGTGGTTGAGGCCATGAGATCCAAGCCTTAGGGCATTTTTGCAGGAAAGCGTCTGCATCGCAGACACAGGTCTATCTGAGGCCAAAGGGAATAGGCGTGGCCAGCGCAAGAGTCCAAATTTGCCCTTATATTATTTGTACCAGTTCCAGGATGGACCCTGAAAGACCCATGTGCAGACAGAAAGAAAGCAATTTCTGGGCAGCCATCTCTGTCGGTATCACCGCTGTCAATATTGATGTTGGTATCAATGTTGGTATCATCCCTGTTGGTATCAACGTCAGTATCATTGTCGGTGTCATTGTTATCGGTATCATCGCTGTTGATATTAACATTGGTATCATCACTGTTGGTATCACTGTCAGTATCATCCATCAGTATCATTGACATCGGTATCATAGCTGTCGATACTGACACTGGTATCATCATCGGTATCACTGCTGTTGGTATCATTGTCGGTATCAAGAGACCTCGGTACCAAGAGGTCTTAGTACTGAGAGGCGCAAACATCTTGAAGATGGTGCCAGTGATAAACTCCCGATACAGAGGGGCCAACTTCACCAACTTCATTCCATACAGAGTGAGATAATGGTACCATTAATAATCTACTCCAAAAGGAGTATCAGGATGATCTGAGGCCAATGACAATGGCAGTATGGTTACCACTCGACATGTGTCAGCCAAGTAGGAATAGGTGCCATGTAAGACCGCCTGATGGCCAATCGGTCCGACAAGTCCCTGGAGTCGGAACTGAAGAGGATCGAGGTAGGGCAAGGAACAAGAAGCCGATGATCTGTCAGGTTACACCATTCTCCTACTGCCTGAAAAGCCTCAGACAGACTTAGTTCATACAGCAGTGCTATTAACCTTGCCTCAGTATCACAGTCGGCATATGCCAAGCACAAAGGGCGAGGCATAGCGGCCATTTAAATCTGGTATTTAGTTGGAGAATGTTGAGAAGCCAACTGCCCGAAAAGCCTCAAATAGGCTGTAATCAGGTAGTAAAACTGTTAACATTGTGTCAGTATCACAATCAGCATATGCGAAGCACAAAGGCTAGGCAAAATGGATGTTTAAGTCCAGTATTTAGTTGGAGCACTTTCAGCATCATTGAAAAAACTAAAGTGATGCCAGGGGATTTTATTCACTAAACTGTCAGCAACTGAAAGAGACTTTTCCAGCAATGAACCTTCAGCCTCTGGGGCTGGATCCTCAGGGTCCAGGATATGTGTGTGAACACTTGCAGTTGGAACAGCATTCAGTTTAGTGCCCCTTGTCAAGGAAAAAAGAGACTGAGAATGTCTATCTCAACAGAAAACTTTTCTACTAGATAAAACAGAGTATGAAAAAGAAGTAGGGCATAAGACAGTACAGTAAAGCTGTAGGAACTCAAACCCCTCCTCCTTCTTCTTCTCCTTCTTCTTCTTTTTATCAGTAAAAAGGGGAAGAAAGACTTAAAAAACACAATGTTTGAAAAGAGGCCATAAGAGGATCATAGTAGGGCACCCAGTAGGGTGGAAAAATGCGGGGAAACCCGAACAAACATCTCTCTTTTCAATTGTTGGGGAAACTCAAAAGAAATATAAGAGAAAAATTAAGAAAAAATAAAGAAAAAATTAGATAATCTAACCCTACAGGGTGTGCTCAGCTAGGGAACAATCCAAACAAAGTTGCTCTTGCAGCGGACGAAAAAGAACTGAAGATGGAGCTAGACTGGCGGTGTTGGGAATGCTCAGTACATGGGAATGGGCGAGGCTACCTGCCAATCTGCTCAGCTTTAGCTCTTCCAAATGAAGTCTCTGAGCAGGCACAAAACCCTATTATGTGAGGCACAGAGACCACGAAGAAGAAGCATAAGTTTTCATATGTTGCATACATTTTTTGTTGCAGAAACCACTTAAGAAGATGGACAAAGAGGAAATCTCTCTTATCACATGGCCATCATCTACAATTATTTTAAGAACCTGCAACAAAAATACTTTTTTATCAAAAAAAATATTAATTAAATCTTCTCTTTAGCCAATCTTTTTCTTTATATAAATGATCAATTCATTTATATTCTGCAAAGGGCCCAAAGCTTGCAGGATCAAAGAGCCAGAACTTTTTGATTAGCAAAGGGATGATATCATATGCTACCCCTACAGGTTTACTTGTACCTGCTAAAATTAGCTGCAACTCTCACAGAGGTTGAATTGTGGTAATTAGGGAACAGACTTTCCTATCAACAATACAGAATTCTATGGTGTCGCCTTTTCAATCGATAGTACTTGGTGATGAAGGGGCAATTAAGACCTCTTTAATTGTTGAATGGAGTTGATCACAAGTTGAAAACTGGCAGAACTGACCTGAGATTAATCAATACAGCTGCCTCCCATTTGAGGGAGCATACATGATACACACTTCAACACAAAAATCACCACTACAGCATTGCTCACCAGCTCATTATCCACAGGGTGAGTTCCATGTCTGAATAGTTAGTATCACTTCACAGGTTTAAGGAAATTAGGGCACTATATCTTGTCATTTTCCTGCTGTCACTTCCATAACTCTCTGCCAGTTCCAGATTTCCTTTTATTCTGGCAGATTGAGTGCACATCTGAACTGAGAGGCTAATCCCATAGCCTAGATGTAATAGAATGTGTGATATTTACTACTGCCAACTATATGTTTCTCAGGATGCTATAACTGAGTATGCAATCTGCATAAATTATGCAAACCCAGCACACTTGCATGAGTTCTTGTGCATAATTTATTCTGCAATTTGTTGTGCATAATTTATTCTTCCTCTGCTAGGTGCAGAGAACGATAAGAAGCTACACAAGGACATGAAATCCCACCTCCCTGGGCTGTAGAAATCTTATTGCCTTTGAACTGAATCGTCTGTTTTGAAGTATTATCTTTGTAACCAGCAATTTGCTATTTTGAAACAGAGAGAGAGAGAGAGACAGAGAGAGAGATACAGTGGTCCCTTGGTAACAGCTGGGGTTTGGTTCCACTTCACCCTCGTGGATACCAAAATCCATGGATGCTCTAGTCCCATTGACAATAGTGATATAGTAAAATGGTGTCCCTTATATAAAATGGCAAAATCAAGAATTGCTTTTTGGAATGTATTTTTTAAAAACATTTTCAAGCTATGGATGGTTGAATCCGTGGATAAAGAATCCATGGCTATGGAGAGTTGACTGTACAAATAAAAGTCTTTTAAAAACTGAATTCTGTAGAAAGTTCCACATTTAGAAATGTTCTGTGTACACCTTGTAGCCCAGTGCTTCTCAGTCTATTGGATGGGGATCAGCAATTATTGTAAGCCATTATGGAAGGGGTCAGCACTAAACTTGTGGCCATTGCTTTTAACTATTTCATTCCTGGAAATTTGCCAACGTCCATCACTAGTCCAGGGAAGCAGAACTGCTGTAGAAAATTGCAGTGGGAAAATGAATTCTTGTTGGAACCAAAGCAAATCAGCGCAAAGAGTCTGTCAGTTCACCTTCTAAAGTCACCAATGACTTTTGTACCAAATATTAATGCCACTTGTGTAACCCAATCAAAATTTTAGCAAAAATTAGGAAATACAGATTTCCTCCCCCCCAAAAAATGTATTTCTAAAAGGCCATTGTAAATACTGTAGTTTATAATATTTCTGGTTTATTTCTCATTTAGTATTTCTTTTTTCTAAACAACTGACACTTGGGCTGAATCTGCACTGCAGAAATAATCCAATTTGGCACTAGCTAAATTTCCATGGCTTAATGCTATGGAATTCTGGGAACTATTTTTATATTATTTTAGCATACAAAAACTGGCAAAGAAAACAGTTCAGTTTTGTAGAAAGGAAATATTCTGGCTATTGAACCTGCCCTCCCTTTTTCTTTTGGTGAAGATAATGCTAGAATAATGGAGGGCAAGACATGTGGTTTGTGCAGATTCCCAAGGTGAGATTTCATATTGCATCCTAGAACAGCTTACAGATACGTGAGAATAATGTTTTGGGTTAGAAATTTAGTTTTCTTGGCTTTCTTATAAAGTACTCAATTTATGTGGCAATTGTATGTTTTCCTCTACAAATATACTAATTGAAGTTCACAACTCACTCCCTGTCTCGCTTCCTTCTTTTTGATGAGTTAATATTCTGTTTCTATAAAGGAGGAGCTGGTAGCTCATTTAAATCACGTTTTGATTACGTGGCTAACCAAATATTGCAGTTGCCATAGAACTTGGTAAGCCAAAACATACATTTCCTACACACTACTATGTATCAGAGCTGACCAAAGCCAGCTGTTAAGTAGTAGCCAGATGTTGTGTTAGATGTCAAAACTGAGAGAAAAGAAACAGGGAAAGCTGGAGAGTTTAGAGACTCTAGTCTAGACCAAGCCGAGAGTCAAAATTCTCCAGAGCCAGGGAAGATCACAATTGACTCAATCACAATTGGCACAATCTCAACTGTTCTGTATGGGAAATTCAAATAGTGCTTCCTGTGAGGGAGAACAAATGGCACAGCTTTAACAGGAAAAGCCCATCCAATACCCAGGAAACCATTGCTGTTGGAGAGGGAAAGTTTCTGGTCTTCCAAACATTTTGGCCTGTAACTCTCACAAGCCCTATCAAACAGGATCATAGAATCTTACAGAACAGAGTTGGAAGAGACCACAAGGGCCATCCATCCAATCTCATGCCATGCAGGAACTCACAATCAAAGCACCTCCAACAGATGGCTATCCAGCCTGTTTAAAGACTTCCAAAGAGGGAGATTCCACCACTCTCCAAGGGAGTGTGTTCCACTGTCAAACAGTTCTTATTGTCAGGAAGTTCCTCCTAATGTTTAGTTGAAATCTCCTTTCCTACAGCTTCCATCCTTTGCTCCAGGTTCTGTTCTCTGGAGCAGCAGAAAACAAGCTTGCTCCATCCTCAACATGACATCCCTTCAAATACTTAAACAGGGCTATCTTATCATCACTTAACATCTCTTCTCTAAGCTAAACATACCCAGCTCCCTAAGTCTCTCCTCATAAGGCATGGTTTCCAGACCTGATAGTACTATCAAACATCTGAAGGACCAATCATGATTTACTGCCCAGAGAAAGGCTTCAGATCATTCTAGTAGTTGTCATTCAGTCAACCTGAGTTTATCTTTGCATGCACAATGCAACCATAGATTTTAAGTAAATTTTCAGCAGCAAAAGGGGGAGGTGAGCAGAATTCCCAGTCAACAGAAGATGAGTATTGTGGTGCTTTGCAAAAATTTCAAATGCACTCAGAAGCGGCAGAATTGGTGCTGCAAATTATACCAATTACCGTATCTTAATTTATGGAGATAACAGAATCTGGCTTTTTGGCACACAACCTTGATGTCTTTACAAGCTATTTTAAGCTGCACCTCACAAACATGCAAATGCAGCACAGGGTTTCCAGCACTGATCAGAGCAATACTGCTCCTTAGAGATCTGCATAGGATACATTAAGCAGTTCATCATGCATTTTTACATGTCAGTTTTTCCCCTCTTTTCATGGGCACACACTATATTACACTGACGCTTGGGAATTAATATTGCTACACAGAACTGAGCTACTGTTAGACTGGGACATTTTTATAAAAAATACTATATCATAGCAACCCAATAAAATCAACTTCCCACCACCTCCACAAATACAGCTTTGAAAACTTGAAACATATTAAACGTAAGATTAAGGTGCAGGCACCCCATTAAAAATTCTTCTGATAACACCCAGTGAAAGACCAAAGACCTGTTTATATAAAAAGGTCTTTGCTGGGGAGAAAAGTGGTCTCTGCGGTAGCCAACCTAGCCTCCGAATGGATGGAGTTCTACAGCCTGCAAGCAGCCATTGAAAATGTTCTCTCCTATGTCCTCACCAACTGTATCCATGAGGATGATGCGGTAGAAAAAACACGCAGTTGTTTGAGCTGAAGTGAATAAGATTATTTTGATTTTTAGTTATTTATGCAAATAGGCATTCACCACATGATACTGCATCATGAAATGAAAAGCATGTATGTGTGCACTAGTCATGCTCATTCCAGGATAAGTGCTCCAGCCTGTCTTGGCCTTCTCCACAATGTTGTTGTTGTTGTGTGCCTCCAAGCTATTTTTGACTTACGGCGAACCTAAAGCGAATCTATCATAAGGTTTTCTTGGCAATATTCCCTTCTATTCCTCTTCCCAACAGTGTGTCACAGTGTTCCATAGCCACTGAAAAGATTCAGTATTGTTGAGCCATTTTGATAGTTGCAATTTGTAATTTAACAAATCATGCGACCTGCTAATACCTCCCTCTTTTGTTTGAGAAATGCTATTTCAGCTACATAATGGCACTCTAACCAGCAGCTGCAGAGTTGCTCCTGCCAAATAGGGCTCTGTGCTTCTAAACATTACTAGGATGCCGTGTGTATACAACCATGTAGAGCTAAAAGAGGCATGAAGACTTCCATTAAAAAAATCAGTTTTTTGCATATAAACATTCATCATGCACACCAGACCAATCCATGCAGGCTGAAACAAAATAATGTTGGTGACATCCTTGAGACCTCTCCCAAAGTTCTGAGTGGCCTAAACACCCTAAACGTACCTGATCTCATCTAATCATGAAAGCTAAGCAGACTCAGCTCTTGTTGTACTTGGGTGGAAGACCACCAGTGAATACCAGGTGCTGTAGGTGGGTGGAAGACCACCAGGTACTGTAGACTACCATATATACTCAACTATAAGTCGGCCTCATATCTAAGTTGAGGGCAGGTTTGGGGGTCAAAATTATAGATTTTGATATGACCCGTGGATGTCAAGGGTAAAATATAGGGGCACGTAAAGAAGGGTGTAAAGGACAAAGCAAAGGAGAATGATACCAAAGAACTTAGAAAATTCCAGCAGGCATAATTGTACTCACCCTGAAGATAAGAGTTAAAAGTACAGTACTTACATTGACCTGTGGATAAGCTGACCCATGTTTTTGGGTCAATGTTTTGACTAAAATTTCTAGACTTATACATGAATATTTACCATATATTTCAGAGGAAGGAATTGGCAAAACCACCTCTGAGTATTCCTTGCCTAAGAAAACCCTATGAAATATCCATGGGTTCAGACAACTTGAGGGCAACACACACACACCAAAGTTCTGTTATGAATAGAGGCAACCTGTCACATGGGTTCATTTGTAGTATTAGTCATACGTAGCAGCATAATCTTGTGGACTAATCTCTTCTTGGAGGACCAACTGGTGCAGACATTGGCCTCGTTTAGGCATCAAAGTAAAACTAGCTCTTCATAGAAATCTTTGGGATTAGACATCATAGTTTAACTATGACATAGTGTACACAGTTTGATCATTCTGATGCGTAACTTGTACTCAGGACAAGAGGCTACTATTAGGACAGATTACAGAGGAATAGAATGGTTTCCAATTTGAAAGGGGGTCAGGCAAGGCTGCATTCTATCCCCCTACCAGTTTAACTTGAATGCTGAAAGCATCATACATAAAGCAGTATTAGACTCAGAACAAGGAGACATGAAAATTAGAAGAAGAAGCATCAGTAATCTAAAATATGCAGATGACACCATGCTACTAGCAGAAAATATTGAAGATTTGGAAAGATTGTGGAAGAAAGTTAAGGCAGAAAGGACAAAAGCAAGTTTACAGTGGAACAATAAGAAAACAGAAATAATAACCACAGGTGAACTACATAATTTTAAAGCAGACAATGAAGATGCTGAAATAGTTCAAGATTTACCTGGGCTCAATAATCAATCAGAACAGAGACTATAGTCAAGAAATCAGAAGAAGACTAGGACTTGGAAGGGCATCTATGAAGGAACTAGACAAGCTCCTGGAGCATAAAAATGTATCACTGAATACTACAGTCACAGTATTCCCCATTTCTATGTATGTTTGGGAAAGCTTGACAAAGAAAAAAGCTGACAGGAAGAAAATCAATTCTTTGGGATGTGGTGCTGAAGAAAAATTCTGTGAATATTGTGGAGTGCTAAAAAGGTGAATAAATGGATCCTAGAAAATCAGGTCTGAATTCTCACTAGAAGCAAAGTTAACTAAGCTGAGGTTGTCATACTTTGGTCATATCAAAAGAAAGGACTCACTAGAAAAGATAATAATGCTTGGTAAAGTTGAGGGCAATAAGAAAAGAGGAAGACTGCATACCAGATGGATAGATTCAATAAGAGAAGATGTGACAATGAAACTGCAAGATCTGAGCAGGGCAGTTGAGGATAAAGTGACTTGGAGGTCTCTCATTCATAGGATCACCATAGATCAAAGTCAACTTGAAGGCAGTTAACAACAAGCACAGTTTTAATTTTTTTTAATGTAATGGTTTTAAATCATTTGAAATTATTACACTATTTTACAGTGTTTTCTTATTCTGTATCCTGCCCAGAGATCTTCTGATATTGAGCCTGGGCCACCAGAGAAGCAAACCAACACAAATGCTAAGTGAGTTTATATGCAGTTTAGTTGAAATAAAATACTTTATCCAGAGAAGTGTTTTTTCAGTGTTGTCTTCATCACATTTGTTTTGCCCTAAAGAAGCAAAAATGCCAAACTTGGCCTGAGGAAAAAAGAGGATGAAACAATAGGTAATTTTGGACTTTGGCTTGGAGGTGGGGGCTGAACATATGCTCCAAAGTTACACCCTAAAAGCACCAATGAGGTTGGGAATCTTTAGCATCATGTGTGAAAGAGTAAGCTGCTTTAAATCCATCAACCTTGAAGTCTATCTAACAGATAAAGAGGGGCCTTGTACATTGCTCTAGCCACCCATCTCCCCTACAGATCCAGAGCTTGGAAAGTTACTTTTAAAGTTAGCTACCATTACAGTATCAATGTTTTTAACATTTCCCAAAAGTAACTGAAATATTGCATGTTAATTTAAAAACAAAAAAACAAAGGAGGCCAAAACCTGCTGGTCTGTGGTATAAACACACACTCTTGACACCCATTTCATGAACATGTCAATACACATAACAAGCACATGGCAGCAGCATGTGAACCAGGTGATTTTCTTCCTGAGATCTTTGATATAGGGCAGAGTGTAAATGGTTTAATAAATAAAATAAAATAAAATGAATAAATAATAAACTACTTAGTGATATCACATTCCCATAAAAGTAAACAAAAGCTATAATTACACTGTGAAAGTAACAGAAGTTATCCTTTGTTCAGTTGTAGTCTTGATATACATTATGCCTCACTGTCTGCAAAAAGAAATTCACATTATCCATTGTAATTTACATTTACACTGCACAATTGCAGCAGTTTAATACCACTTTAATTGTGGTATTAAATCCTAAGGAAATTTAATTTAATCTGACAGAGAGGGCTAAATGTCTCACAAAAACTACAGTTCCCAGAATTCCCTAGCACTGAGCCAGGGCAATTAAAGTGGTCTCAAACTGGATGATTTCCGCAGTGCAGATGCAGCCTTTAACTTCCACGGCTCAATGCTATGGAATCCTATGAACTGTAGTGTTTGTAAGACATTTAGCCTCCTCTGCCAAAGAATGCTGGTGCCTCACAAAACTACAGTTCCCAGAATTCCCTAGCATTGACCCAGAGCAATTAAAGTGGTCTCAAACCGGATTATTTCCACAGTATGTTTTGGACCATAAATTAGCCTGCAACAAATTACTTGGCGTTACTTGAGAAATTAACAAAGGCTGCATCCGCAGTGCAGAAATAATCGAGTTCGACACTACTTTAACTGCCACCACTCAATGCTAGGGAATTCTGGGAACTGTAGTGTTTGTGAGGCACTTAGCCTTCTCTGCCAAAGAATACTAGTGCCTGAGAAAACTACACTTCCCAGAATCCCCTAGCACTGAACCTGGGCAGTTAGGGCCTGTACAGACTGCCAGAAATAATCCATCTTGAGGCCACTTT
>CM034708.1:25078382-25092104 GCA_020142125.1 Phrynosoma platyrhinos
CCCCCTTTGGAACCCTCAGCGAGCGAGTGAGCGCCGTTCATTGGCTGAAGCGCAAGGGAGGGACACTGTCTGTACCTGGATGATCCCGCTTCGGAGCAAAGCCGTGTGGACGCACCCGGGGACATCCCCGCTTAGCTCGACCGAGCCGTTCTGGTTCCTCAGCCGCCAAATTCCCCTCAGGCTGGACGTCGTCGTCGTCGTCGTCGTCGAGGCTGGAGCCACCTCAGAGCCGCCACTCCTCCATAAGGCGACTAGGAGCAAGAAAACCCTCCTCAGCATCCTGGACTTGGCGGGCTCGAAGCAGAAAGCAGTGGCATTAAAAAGCCCCATAGTGTTGTTATTTAGAAGGAGGAAACTGGGTCTTATCTTGAAACAGTTCCTGGATACTCCCACATAACTTGGCCTGGGCTTCCTGGTTGTCACGCGACGAACCCGGTTCAGCTCAGCTGTGCGGACGCCCTTCTGCGCCACTGGCCTCCGCGCCAGCGAAGAAGTGCGCCTGCGCACAAAGCCTCGCGCGGTCGCTCCTTGTTTGTGTTTTTCACCTCAGCGCCATGGCCTTCTTCACTCCTTTACATTATTACAACGCTCGCCTCAGAAGAAGGCAGCGGGAAGGGAGTGAGGAGAGGCGGCTTGCTCTCCAAAACACACTGCAGAAATAATCCCCTTTGAGACCGCTTTAACTGCCCTGGCTCAGCGCTAGGGAATCCTGGGAACTGTAGTTTATTCTGGCACCAGAGCTCCCTCTGACAGAGAAGGCTAAATAAATGTCTCACAAACACCGGGAATTGTAGTTTAGTGAAACATTTCTGAAACGTTTTTGTGAGACATGTAGCCTGGCTCTGCCAAAGAGTGCTAGTAGTGCCTCACAAAACTACAGTTCCCAGAATTCCCTAGCACTGGGCCATGGCAGTTAAAGCGGTATCAAACTGGATTATTTCTGCGGTGTGTTTTGGACCAAAGACTGCATCGCATATCCACATTCATGCTTCAGATTGGCGCTCCTTCCTCCATAAATCCCATTTTGGGAGAAAGGTGGGATATATAAACAGTGTGACCAGAGGTCCTCCATTTCCAGGACACGTCCTGTTTTTCTGACTTCTGTCCAGGAGGGATTCCAAAATGTCCTCTATTTTGAGCATGACTAAAAAACATGAATTTACATTGATATCCCATTTGAATCCCATTTTGGGAGGAAGGCAGGATATAAATCCCATATAAACAAATACAAATATTAGTGTTTTGAGCTTTTCTTTGGTAATGTCCTACATTTTACAGTGCCTTGTCCTCCTTTGCGGTTAGGACATCTGGTCACTGTATATAAATTCAATAAATAAATTTTGAGGGAGGAAGTCCTCCCTTTCTCGTCTTCTGAGAGTCCCAAACTCTGGCCTTCCAAGTGTTTTGGACTACAGTTCCCAGAATTCTCTGCCATCTTGGCCAATAGTCTTGGATTCTGGGAACTGAAGTCCAAAACATTTAGAAAGCCAGAGTTTGGGAATCAAGCACATGGTGCTGTTTTGTTTTCCCCTCAGCTGCTAGGGCACAAGTTACTGTTTGGGGCCTATGGTTTCTACAACTCTCAATACCAAGTTGCTAGTCTTCCTTTCCCAAATGGCCACTTTCTCCGCTTATGCTCTTCCAAAGCTGCCCTTCTGTTGTCATTGTGTGCCTTGAAATCATTTCCTACTTATGGTGATCCTATCATGGGGTTTTCTTGGCACGTTTCTTCAGAAGGGGTGACTGCATTGCCATCCTCTGAGGCTGAGAGTGTGTGACTTGCCCAAGGTCAGTCAGTGGGGTTTCATGGCAGAGCGGTGATTCGAACCCTGCTCTTCAGAATCATAACCCAACATTCAAACCACTACTCCAGGCTGGCCCTTCTTCTTCTTCTAGAAACCTCACAAAATTTTTCTATACACCTGCAGGTTGCCTGTTGATTTATGGCAACCCCATAAGTTTTTCATAGGGTTTTCATAGGCAATGAATACTCAGAGGTGGTTTTGCCAGTTCCTTCCTCTGCTTCCTCGCAGACCCATGGGAAATCACGCTAGGAACCATAGGTCATGACGGGGGGAATGCTTCACAATACGTATTGCCTGTTCATATGCATTTCGGACTCGCGATAAACGCGCAATGATTCCGGTCGCGCACTTGTACTTCCTGAAGAAACCGAAATTCAAAAGATTTCAATTCGTTGCGGATTCGTTCGGGGTTCTGTCCGGAAACTTAGCGGTTCTGTGCGACGTCGTGTGAAGACACGGAAAAATAATACGTATTAGTTTGGATTCATTCGTTTGGATTCATTCTGCTTTGGACCCCGTGTGATAAGGTCCATACAGTGGTCTCTCCACAATCGCTGGGGTTAGGGGTGAAGGATCCCCATGAATGTGGAATAACCTCAAATTAAAAAACGAAAATACACTATTCTTTTTACCTAAGAGAACACCTCTCCAGGAATCTCCAGGTCCTCCAATGCAATTCTCTGGTCTGTATTATTATTATTATTAGAAGGTGATCATAGAACCATGCTGGAGGGTCTACAAATGCCTAGAGAAGTGTTTTCTCTAGGAATTTCTAGGTTCTCCAGCACAACTCTTATGGACAACTTCTGGCAGAGTTGCGCTGCAGGACCTAGGACCTTATCACACACTGGCCACGAAGCGAAAAGTAACTGAAATAAAGAATAAATTCAGTTCTATACCGAAATGAACTGAATTTCGCCTGCGCAGCCATTGCGCAATGATTCCAAAAGCTCCCTTGTACTTCCCCGAAAAAACGAATGTCAAAAGATCTCAATTCGTTATGGATAAGCTCCAGGTTCTGTCGAGTTTCGGTGCAACGTCGTGTGTAAACACGGGGAAATAATATGTATTAGCTACGGATACCCTTTGGATTAGGTCTGCTTTAGACCCCGTGTGATAAGGTCCCTAGAGATTCCTAGAGAGAACATATGAATCAAAACTGCAAATAAGCACATCCACAAAAGGCAAAGCCGCAAATGTGGATGACCAAAGCTGTATAGCCTTACAGCACCTAGTGTTCTGTGTTGTTTTTTTCCAAATCATCCCATCAGCAATAGCTAGCTGTGCCCATTATTTGAGGCTTACCACCCCCTTCACTGCTTCTTTCATTTCATCACTCCCAGCCATGAATCACCCCTTGAGTTTGGTATTCTCCCTTCGTTATTTTTCTCTCCCCAGTCCCAGAGGATTTTTAACAACTCCTCTGGGAAATAGCTGCATCTGTTTTAGGAAAACATCTCTAGGAAACACCCTTATCAGAAAACGAACTCTAAAATAAACCAGAAAACTTATCCGTGGTAGCCATGTTGTCCGTACAGGCAAGTACAATAACATCCCAAATGCTCAAAACAGTGATAACTTTATTGGGCCAACCAAAATGCACAAAATACACTATGCAAGCTTTCGAAGCTCTGCTGACTTCTTCATCAGGCAAAGGTGTTAAAAACCAAACAGGAGAATGCGCGGGAAACAATACTGGAGTCAAGGGCCTACGTTTTGTCAAGATGTTACAGAATGCTCTCATTGCCTTCCTCTTAGGCTGAGAGTGTGTGACTTGTTCAAGGTCACCTAGTGGAGTTTTCATGGCAGAGAGAAGGAATTCAAGCCCTGATCTTCCAACATGCAGATCATTACATGCTGGCTTAGTTCTGATAGGTTTGTTTCTTGAATGTTAATAATAGTAACAGTAGCCACGGCCACAGCTGTAAAGTATTTTGTTAATTCCTCTAAGCCAGAAGTAACTTTATAGACTTATAATCCTCCAAATGTTTCAGACAGTAGTATTTGACAGATATTTTGACAGCAAGGGTGCTTCAGCAATTGCCTAGAGAAGCGACGGAGTCTCTTTCTCTGAACATCTTCAAAAAGAGGCTGGATAACTACCTGCTGGGAATGCTTAGGGAGAGATCTTGCTTTGAGCAAGGAGTTGGATTTGATGGTCCATGAGACCCCTTTCAGCTCCATGATAGACTTCAACTCCCATCAAGCATACTATCCAGTTAGAGCCAAAGGAGTGAGGGATGATGAAATCTCTGTCTAGAATTCTGCTTATGTTCCCTTGTTGTACCAGCCTCTCTCCATTTTCTTACATAGGAGATTTGGGTTAAGGAATATATTGGATTAAATGATGTATCATTCAACATTTACCCACACCTTCAAATCACAGCTCTTTGATTACTCCCACCCTATATATCATCACCAAAGGTTATGTCACAATAATAAAACACTTTAGGAGTTGCAAAGCAGCTTTTAAAATAAATAATGTCTCTCCAATTAGGACTGACAACACAATACAGACTATAATTTTCTGCCTGTTGGCTCATTCATCCTTATTATTGTTTATAGAAAGAGGATATGTCCTTTTTCTGAGTCAGACAAATCTAATTATGTTCATTTAAGATAACAGTGATCAGAATTGTCTCTCTTACTAAAAGCATTAACATACCACCAATATTGTATTGCCATTGCTGATGTTTTCAGAATGACCAGTGTGTCTAGCTTGTATACATATACAAAGACTGTATATTTCATTATATATTTCATTTTGTACACATTTTGTACACTCTTATATTTTTTCATTTTGTACGCAAGGCTGTATTTTGTATATTTCATGAACTTTCTACTCCACTCTTAAAATTGTTCCTTGTATCTGAATTTGTTTTCCATCCAAATATGCATATATTACACAGTGATTGAAGTTTGCTATTATTTTATGCCATGGCTCCATACAATAGAATCCTGGGATTTGTAGTCTGGTGAGACATTTCAAATTATCTGCTAGTGATCTCTAGTGCACTCCTTCCCCTGAAGTATAGCATGAAAATTCTATAGAATAGTACATCACAAACTGAGTGGGTGACCAATGTTTTTCCCCCAGTATGCCAAGGACTGGTGCCATATTTGGGCTTTTTGGTTACAACTGCCTCCTTTTTCTCCTGGAAACTCACCAGTGACTAGTGGTCCAGCACTGGTCCAGAGATCACCGCTTCAAATAGCAGTATTCGGGGGGTTGATAAAAGAACGTATGAACTGAAAGTTAGTTAGCATAGATTAATGTTTGTAAGTCCTTTCAAGCTAGGTGTTGTTATTGTTTTTTCCTTTTAATCTTCTTATGTATGTAACGCTTTCACTGTTGTTGTATGTAATTGTATGTGTATCTACATGTATGTATTCTTCTCTTATATACTAATAAAATTTAAAAATATTTAAAAAAAATAGCAGTATTCTAGGAGATTATTCTTGCTGTCTTGCAAACTACATATCCCAGCTGTGCATAGTGTAGATGCACTGTTAGCCAACAAACAATAACACTTCAGAGCATCATGAAATGGGAAATGAAAGCCTGAGTGTGTGTATGGACCTTCAAATTCCCAGTTGACTTATGAAAAAACCATGAATTTCATAGGTGGATTTGATGTTTCCTTCCTCTGAAGTATAGCCTACCATACCTGCTTTCACTGGCTGTTTCCCGTCCAAGTACTAACCAGGGCTGACCTTGCTTAGCTTCCAAGTTCAAATGGGATATGGTAACTTTAGGGCAGCAGTTCCCAATCTGTGCTCCGTGGAGCCCTTAGGGCTCCAGGTGCACTTTCCAGGTGCTCCACAGCCGCTCCAGGAGAATGAAAGAAAGAAAAATTGAATGAAATTAAAGAATAAGAAACAAAAAGTTGAATAAAAATAAGAAAATAAGACATAGGGTAGACATCTTATGGGCTCCGCCACAGAAATTGTTTATAAAAAGGGCTCCACGAGTCAAAAAGGTTGGGAACCCCTTCATTCGGGTATTTGGGCCACCCCTAGTCCATGCTAAATCTGGGAGGCCTTAAAGTGCCTTTAGCCTGTGTGTCTGTATGCACAGAATATTCTCTTATTTGTAACAGGCTGGTAAATGCTAACGTTAAATAGAGTTCTGACAGGGAATGGTAACAGCTGATTCAGTTAAAATCTGAACTCACTCTTTAGCACCATTGTCCTGAGTGTGAATAGGAACATAGGATTTGGGAGAGCATTCCATTTATTATCCATTTCAGCCATTCACTCCACTAACTGGTTTAAATGTGCAATAGAAAAATCTGTAAAGTTCTCCCTAAAATGTATGACTCAGACTACTAATGACTTTAAAAGGATCTGTATGTTTGAATGCTTCCCTGTATTTTATTTTTAATTTTGCACATATCCAAAGGGTAAGGGGAAACATTAACATAATCTGCTCCTGAAATCAAAGACATAGCTGTCTTAGTCTGATTAGTATGCAAAGGGGTATTGTAGCACTTTTGAAACTAACTGAGAAAAAGAAGATTGTAGCATAAGATTTCATAAACCCAGTCTACTTCCATCAGTTGCATCTGACAAAGTTAGTCTCAAAGGTGCTACAATATCCATTTGCATACTGCTGAAATATTTAAGTTTCATGCTCAAGGTTGAGATTTTTTTTGTGTTTGTGAAAGAGCATATTCGTCTAGCCCAGGGGTAGGCAACCTAAGGCCCAGGGACCAGATGTGCCCCCCTGAGGCCTTTGGACCGGCCCCAGGCCGGTCCTGCTGTCTCCCCCTGCCGCCGCTGCCCGCCATGATGATATTATTGTTGTTATTACTTGTTCTTGGGGTTTTCTTGGCAAAATCTCCACAGGGGTTTTGCCATGGCTTTTCTGGGGCTGAGAGAATGTGCATGCATATTTTTTTAATTTTAAATTTTTTAAAATTTTTAATTAATTAATGGTTCTTTGGCCCCCCAATTGTCTGAGGGACAGCAACCCGGCCCCCAGCTCAAAAAGGTTGCCTACCCCTGGTCTAGCCCATAATGGTATAGCATTTTCTGCATATGGTGCATGTTTGAGGGTTAAAATGCCAGTGATTTACTGTGGATATGAGTTAAAAACCAATAAAAACTATACAGTATTTGTACTTAGGACACAGGGGACTTTTAATCATCCAGAAAAGTTACAATCATTTAGGAGAAAGTACAGTCTATGGAGAGAAAGCATGCTGCTTTGTACATGATCCGGTGATAATTCTTTCTTTTATAGAAAGGTTTTGCTGCTTGAAGAGCATGTAGGCTAAGAACAGGGACAGAACTAAACTACAGGTATAAAAACCCATTAAAGAAAAAAATGTCAGTATTATACACTTACATTTTATTTCCCTGCTACAAGAATAGGGTCACCTCCATATTTGAATATTTTTATAAGTGTGAAATAGATCACACTTCATTTTCCATTACAGGAACTCAGAATACTGAGCTTCTGATCTTTCACATTTACTGTGCTGTAAAAAGAAAAGAACATGTTGTCACTTTAGAAGACATCACCAATACAATCTTATCAGGATTCTGTGAATTCCAACTGGACGTAGCAAGTACCTATGCTAAAAACAACCTTATACACGTTAAGGAGCATTAAAATTAACCCAACCCCCTCTCTCAAGGTGATCCAGTAAAGTAAAAAAGAGTCAAAGCGGATATTTGCAATTTCTAGCTCTGTCATTTTCCCTTAGTCCAGCCTCTACACTGAAAGGGGAAGGAAGAATTATTGCAAAACAAAGGCCACACGTAGCATGCTTACTAGGGGTTCAGGCAAACTAAAAATAAAAAAATAAGTTTTGCTTTCTCTCCTCTCTCCCCCCCCCCCCGCCACCACATTGTACTTAACAGAGAAAAATTAATTTAGTAATATGGATCAGAATTAAACTCACATCATCTAAGGTCAGGTATCCAAGATCAGGTATCAGCTAGCACAAAAAGACTTTCTTCCTCTTCTCCCTCTGCAGTCCTCCACACTGCCAAAAACTGCTCTGGAGTGTTTTCCAGAGTTTCCCTCCATTGAAATGGAGGGAAGTTTCCCTCCATTGAAAATTTTAAGGATGCAGAGCAGGCTCTAGTGAATAGAGCAGGGGTAGGCAACCTAAGGCCCGGGGGCCAGATGCGGCCCCCCAGGGCCTTTGGACCGGCCCCAGGCCGGTCCTGCCACCACCACTGCTGCTCACCATGATGATATTGATTATTGTTGTTATTACTTATTCCTGGGATTTTCTTGGCAAAATCTCCACAGGGGTTTTGCCATGGCTTTTCTGGGGCTGAGAGAGTGTGCATGCATATTTTTTTACATTTTAAATTTAAAAAACTTATTAATTTTATTTATTTATTTATGGTGCTTTGGCCCCCCAAATGTCTGAGGGACAGCAACCCGGCCCCCGGCTCAAAAAGGTTGCCTACCATTGGAGTAGAGAGAACCCTGCTTTGGGTCCCAGTCAATCTGTTTCAGTGTGTGGGTGAAATAAACTCATCAAATCACTGTTCTGCCTTTTGAGATATTTTCTCCTTCACACAGCTGACAAATGAAATAAGTTAACTGCCATGCAAACACATTTCATTCAGACAACATCCACATACTTACAAAGGGAGTTCCAACTTCCTGTTCAGATAAACCTGAGATACAAAGAATAATGATTTACAACTAGTGTCCTACTATCTAGTCCTTATATCTACAAATCCTGCTATTGAACCACTACTGTATCTATCTATCTATCTATCTATCTATCTATCTATCTATCTATCTATCTATCTATCTATCAAAACAAAACACCACTCTACTGCTTTTTCCCCATAGAAGCTTAAAATGGTCAGTGCAAATGGTTCTGCACACTGAGTACAGTCTTTCTGGGAACAACATTTTTTAAAAAAAATTGGAAGCAAGTCATTTTCCGCCCTTGGCATATGAAAACGACAGAGAACAGTGTAGTTAAATGCCCAATTGCATTACTCTGAATAGACAGGGTTATCTGAACTGATGAACAACTTACAGTTGGCCCTCCATTTTTGCAGGGGATCCGTTCTGGACACACACACTCGTGAAAGTGGATACTCGCCAATATTCAAGCCCCATAAGCTTGAATGGGGCATGCACTGCAGGCACACATCCCACTGATTTCAACAGAGGTCGCCCCTCTGTGAATATGCAAAATCGCGGACTTGAAGTCCATGAGAACGGAGGGGCGAATGTACAAATGTTTGGGGAAAGTGATGATTAATATAATACCAGGCTATTGCAAAATCCCCCAGTTCTATTACCGGTAATAGCCTGCTAAAGCATCATAATTGGTGTAGGTTGAAGAGTTCTGGTCCTTGAAAAAAAAAGTAAAGCTAGATGTAATACTTACCTTGATTTGATTATTCATTCATTAACTAGTATTACATTGTTTGGGAGGAGGAATACCTTTGTGGATAGTTAAAAAAAAGTCAACCCATATAGAATATACAATTGTTTCTCCACATTCACTAGGATTAGTAGTGAAGGACCCCATGAATGTGGGAAAACTGCAAATTAAAAAAAATACTATTCTTTTTACCTAAGAGAACATCTCTCTAGGAATCTCCAGGTCCTCCAGTACAACTCTATAGTCAACACCTGCCAGAAGTTGATCATAGAATAATGCTGGAGGACCTACAAATGCCTAGAGAAGTGTTTTCTCAAGGAACGTCTAGGTTCTCCAGCACAACTCTATGGTCAACCTCTGGCAAAGTTCAGCTGAAGGACCTAGAGATTTCTAGAGAGAACATATTAATCAAAACCACAAATAATCAAATCCATAATAATTAAAGCCACAAATGTGGAGGGCCAACTGTATTTCCAGACAGAGATTGTAGAGGGCAAGAAAGTCAAGATGTGTAACAACAAATTTGCACTGACTTTGAGTACATCCTTATGCCGATCTTTAAAATGATGGTGCTAAACTCACAAAAATCTTAGCAGCTTGAAATCAAGTGGTCTAACAGACCTACCTTAACTCAAATGACTATAACTATTCAATGAAATCAAGTATGGATGAGCTGCTTCTATGATGCTTTGTGAAGGCATGGGTCGAAATGTGTAGCTGTTTTCTCCAGCTAGCGCAGCTGAAAAGGTAGATGGCCACTGATGAGAAAACCTTCTTGGTGCCAGTGCCCTTCCCTGTGCATTTGTTCTTCTTGGGATGTCTTATATGGCATCTGTTGTCATTTTTACATTAGGCAATGACTCCTGCACCCCAAGATAAAAGGTTTTAAAATAGAATTCAGCTTAGGAATGTGTCCCTTCAGGTGCTGCAGGACTCGAACTCCCATCTGTCCCAGCCATTGTAGCCAATGGTCACACATGTTAGGAGCTGAGGTCCAACCTAACCTGGGTCACAGTTTCCCCTGACTTATTATCAATTTGCACTGGTATTGTGCTTGCTTTGGGGAAACAAGTAGTTCTTTGTGGGTTTTTAAATAATATTTTGAATGGTTGTGTATACCTCTTACGTTTTTTAAAATTTCTAGCACAATATATAGATTTATTATTATGAAGTGAGCCAATAAAAGTGTTGAAAATAACTTGCATCTTTGTGGAGGTATAGTTAGAAAGATATAATGACTAGTCACCACTAATAGACAGATTCATGGAGGATAAGACTAATTCCCCTTTAAAGCCATTTAAGTTGGTGGACTTCACCAGCTGTTGAGGCTCTATATTGCATCTGAGCTAAGCCTTTTACCAGTTAGAAAAGACTTTATTTTATTGCAATACCCCAGTTCACAATAAGGGGTAACTGGTGCCAAAGTAGGTTTATTTAAACAAATAGTCTAAAGCTTATCATAAAGCTTATTGTTGTTATTGCAGACATTCTAAATATTGTTGTTTTGCAGTGTATCTCTATTTGTTTATTTATTGCAGGCAATGTAAATACAGTATTGTTTTGTATTGTATCTGCTACTTGTTTACTTGTATTTTTACAAATACATATACAGTATTTATAACTTTTGGAAACTGCCCTGGAATCTATCCTTCTGTGTGGGGAGAGCTAAATGAATAATTGCTTTATGATAAGTAAAGTAAAAAAGCTCGGTCAGAATAAAAAATATAGTTTTAGCCCACACTGGATTCACACCTCAGATTGGTTATCAAACTTCTTTCAAACAGGGAGGAGTGTGAGAGTGGCAAGGAATCTGATAGTGAAGATGGAGGTAGAAAAGTAAATGTTCATCCCCATCTAAGTTACACAGTAACTAGATCCAGCTAAGTTATTTAGGTGCATCAAGCAGAAAATCCCACTCTCCTGCTACAACAAAAACACACCATACTAGCAATTTAAATAACAAGAGTTCTACTTCCTGAGGATGATTCCTCATTCTGCTTAAAGGCTCTAGGGATAACCTCATAGAATAGATAGTACTCTGAGTTCTTTGGGGGAATGCCAAGTACTGCTTTTAATGTTTTCCTGTTTACATTTCTGAAGATCACATGTATGAAAAATTGTGACATCACTGTCCACTGGATAAGACATACTCTTTGGACACTGGGGTCCTCTGTTATTCTATAATATTTAGCCTATTTGCTTAGAAGAGAAAAAACTCACTTTGCTTATCACCTATTTACAACTGGTGCTGTAGGCAGCAGTAATTATCGTATCCTTCCATGCCGGCTGTTTTTGCAGAAAGTGATAGATAAGATTAAATAGCTAATGGCATTAACAGTTTAAAGTTGCTGGCATGCACAACTATTTTTCTTCTTTGTAGAAGCACTATCACAATTATAAACTTCATTACAGACAAATTAACAAAGCCTCTGAGAGCAAAGCTCCATTTTACAAAGGTTTTTAATGAATGCCCAACTCTCCTTTCTCTCTGTCTAGCTGGAAGGGTATATTTTAAGCAACATCAGCATTGGGGAGATGGTGGCGGTGTCTGGAGTAAACAATGCAATGAAAACTTGAGTTGGGAAAGCACAGGATTCTACTCTAGACGATATTATTGTAGTTAAATATGCTTGCCTACAATAGGTCAGGTAAACAGCAGGCCTACAGAATCCCTTATTCTGTATGGGTAACCGGCAAAATTGTTTCATCAACTACTCTTGCATGTTAAAAACAAACAAAACATAAATCTATAAATTTGGCCACCAGAATAGAAATCATTTTTTAAAAAATGGAGGCTGGTGAAAAATATACACTCCCTGGATGCATTTTGGAAGAAGCCATCAAGAAGATTCCAAAATGTGTTTGTTACTTATGCAAGGCTTGTTGTCTTGTTTCATTTCACAAGTGCATATTGGTAAGCCCAGTTCATTGGATGTATGGTATGTTTTTTCTGAAGTGGAAAATTGTGCATTTGTGCAGCCATGAAAAATGAGGTGAAAATAAAATACAGCTAATATTTTGCAAGCATTCATTCAAGTAGAATGGTATCACCAGAATCATCCTCAGGGGTCTTAGGCAGAATGAGATTATTGCCTCAGGAAACAGACATGAAAGGAAGAAATTGTTAAAGATTGAGTCTCCTGTATCCAGAATTCTTAAATTTGAAATACTCCAATATCAAAAATTATCCTCGAGTGGCTGAGTTCTGATGGTTCAATGTACACAAACTTTTGTGTCATGCACAAAATTATTTAATATATAATATATAAAATTAACTTTAGGCTACATGTATAAGGTGTATATGAAACAAATTAATCTTATGTTTAGACTTGGGTCTCATCTCTGAGATATCTTATGTGTATATATTCCAGAAGCCAAAAAAACCCCTCCAAAATCCAAAATACTTCTGGTCCCAAGCATTTCAGATAAGGGAGACTCAACCTGTCATTGCTTTATTGTTGGCAGTAAGGGGGAGAGGTAAGTCTGGGATTTTGTACTCCATATGACAAAATAACATGGCTGGCTCTATGTACTATGCAGCTTGAGATTCAGATGAACATACGGGGCTGGGGTGCTGTACCTCAGGCAGTGTAATATCTTGCACAAGCCCCCATTATTCCTTTTTGTACCACTCTCATACCCCTGCCTGTTAAAGACAAGTATCTAGTTCAAGATTTGTTGCAGATTTGATGAGGGACATCGAGGGTTTGAGCTCATTCATACTATACCATATACCTCACCTTCCTTCAGATATTATTCATCAGGTATATTAAATGTTAAACTTGCATAATGTCAAAGCAGTGTTGATAACCACAAGCACTCTAACATTTATAAATGAATTATAATCTACGATATGATATTTCCCTGATTTAGGTCACAGTTGATTTAACTGAACGTGTTCCTAAATTGTAATTCAGTCCTTTAGTGGCTGGAGTTTCCTTTGAGGTTTCCCGTTGTTCAAGATTGAGCCCTGAGTTGGTTATGGGGTGCGCTGGCAGATGGAAATGTTTTCCCAATAGTTTCTGACATCCTAGCTGATTTGAGTCCATCCAGTGTCTTGCAGAGAGATTGCTTTGATATGTCTGGAATGCAAAAGGGCATAGCTAGCAGATGACAGCATATGGGCCATTAGAAGATGAGCAGGTAAACGAACCTTTGCTGTGTGGCTGGCATGGTATCTTGTAAGAGTGAAAGACAAGTTGATAAGGGAATGGATTAGGTGTACTGCAGTATGTGGGCACTGTGTTTGCATCTCTGGCAGGTGGCCTTTTTTCAGTAAGCAGCTCTTTTAGATTAGGAGCCTTGCAAGGATAGGGTTACAAAGCATCTGTGAGATAAATCTCAATGTTGAGGACGGAGTGTAGACCATTGACAGCATTTTGGAAATTTTTTGACTGATACAACTCTAGCATGTACCTCTGAATTTATATGCAGCTGCTACAGGAAAAGAAGGGGGGGAAAAGCAAATTAACAAGACCAGACTGGGATCTAGGAAGAATCTAACCCAGGGGTAGGCAACCTAAGGCCCGGGGGCCAGATGCGGCCCC
>CM034708.1:25093514-25119241 GCA_020142125.1 Phrynosoma platyrhinos
CCATAGTAAAATAGCGTCCCTTATATAAAATGGCAAAATTAAGGTTTGCTGTTTGGAATTTATATATTTTAAAGATACTTTTAAGCCATGGATGCTTGAATATGTGGATAAAAAATCCATGGATACAGCAGGCTGATTGTATCGCTTTTAATACACATATTGCTTGGCTTTTCAGTTGTTCCTAGTCTAATACTTTTTCATAGAGAGAGTAGATTATCAAAATTCAACAGTTCCATAAACAAATACACATTAATAAACTCCAACATCTTTGGCATTTGGGGGTAGCCAATAAAACCAATGGCTAGAGGTAGGGACAAATAAGAAAGAAAACCACTCACAATGGAACTGATTTCCATTAAGGTCTATTGATGTTCACTAGCCTTTAAGATGTTAGTGTTGATTATAGACAGCATAGTCTAGTCACACATCTTCTTTTGCATAGAAACCAGAGAAGTGGCACATGGGGGCAAGTTGCTCCTGATTGCTAAAGCTGAGAGATTAGCTGCTTGAAGCAGTCTGGAGGCAGATTCCTTTGAGCTTTGAAATGAGAAGGACCCAAGCTGAACCTCAGATATCTCCATTAAAAAAAACAAAACAATGATAATAGGGGACAGGAAAAACTTCTGATGAGACACTAGCGAGCCATTAACAGTCAGTGCAGACAAAACTGGGCTAAATGGTGTCACTTTATCTTATGGGAAAGTAACTTCTCATGCTCTGTTTGTATAACACCTACCATAACTCATTGGAGTATTTATTGAGGAAAACCTGAAACACTCAAATCCATCTGAACAATATTTCCCTAATTGAACTTCTCATGTTAAATATGAATAAATAACGATTATTTAAGTGCCACTGGTATCTCCTCAGTTAGCTATTGCTGGAAGTCTGAGAACCCAGACACAATCTTCTGCAAACTGAAAGCAGAACAAGCCTCACTACATAATTGGCATATTGCTAGCCAGAATCTTTTTCAAGCTCACAGCAATTTCAGCACTTAACATTTAAAGCTATGGTGCTTTTTCTTCTTAGTCAATAACCCGGATAATAACCAAACTAGTTTGGTTTACTAGTTTATTCTAATGGCAATAATACGAGGAAAAGAGAATGAAAGGAGCATGGTATCATGTTCCTAGTCCCACTGTGTGCTTTAAAATGCAAGAACCTGAATAACTCATGTAAACTAGGTAATAAATACAAGTTGATTTGATTTTGAAACAGAAGACTCACACCGGAAGTGGTTTTTGAAACAGAAGACTTGATTTTGAAACAGAAGACTCTCACACCAGAAGTGGTTTCTGCTGTTTCCCAAAAGATATTTCATGAAAACAATTGAGATAAGAATTAAGATATTAGAACTGTAAGACTATGAAGTAAGAAATCACTAAAACCAGAGCCTTTTTCTGTAGCTGCACTATCCCCATTTTAAGCACCATTCACATACAGTTGACCCTCCGTTTTTACAGGGGATCCATTCTGGACCCTCCCACCCCCGCAGTGAAAATTGAGATTTGTGAGTATTCAAGCCCTTGAATGGGGCATGCCCCATTGATTTAAAGATAGGTCGCCCATCCATGAATATGTAAAACTGCAGACTTAATCCACAAGAATGTATTATGTAGCAAGAATTTTTTCCACCATGCATGCACTCAACAGGCAGTGCATATCTTTGTTTCCTAAACCAAAAAATGGTATAACTATTTTAGTCATACATTGTGACATGCATAAACTCAGAATAAAAAAACACAGTAATGTACATATATTGTGCCATTTCGATGTTGCCATCACTTTTTACATGAAAAATTATTATTGTAAGTAAACAACTATGTACAAAACATGTCACAACAATAAAGCAAAATAAAATAACTAATCTCACAACTTTGAATTATGTTGCGGGTCTCCTTTTTGGATTCTGTTCACTGTAAGTGGTCATTTTAAAGTCCAGTGCTGTCTTTGCATAAATCTAGTTTAAATAAAGATCATGGCTTCAACTGAGCAACGAAACTTATTGGGTGAGACTGAGCCAGTCACTCTCTCAGCTTGAAGTATTTTATAGCAATTATGCGGTGAGAAAACAGGACAGATGCTGCAAGCCCTTTCAAAGTGAAATAGATATAAATATAACTAATATTAAAATAAACAAGGACTGTACAATTTGTGTTCATCCAATAGTGAGGGAACCAGAGAAATGCTTCTGGAATTCTTTGCTGTCCACTCCCCTAAATAATTTGATGGCAACAGAAATCTGACAATCACATCCTCGCTCCAGCTTATCTACAAACATGATAAAAAGCACTGGTCTTAGTACAGATCCTTGGGGATCCAAACTGTTAATACCCCTCCACTGTGAGAACTGTCCCAGCTTCCTGTTCTTAATGTTTCCTATCCACCTTTGCTCTTATCCTGTGACCAGGTTTCCTCAGGCGGCTTTGATTTTGATTTAAAATCCTTTCCAGAGTCCAAGTAAACAATATGTACTGGATCATATTGATTCACATTCTTTTGACACTTCCCCAAAGCACTTACTCTTTTCTTTATAGAAGCCATGCCGCTTCTTTCCCCATGGAGACTTTGGGTCTTCCATGCTTGATCGTCTTCAATAATGCTGTCCAATGGACCAGACATTAAGCTAACTGACCTACTATTTCCTTGAAAACATTCTTAAAATTGGCTCTACTTGGACCACTTCCCAACCCTCTGCCACCGAGTGTCATATGAAAAGAAATGTTACATAGGAAGCCACTTTATATTGAAGCAGACCATTAGTCCAGTGATCCCAGTACTGTCAAGTCTAAGTAGCAGCAGCTCTCCAGGATTTCAAACAGGTTCCTTCACCCTAAATAGAGTTCCCTGGTATTACCTCATGATTCCCCAACCAAGTTCTAAAGCTATCCACAATCCTGCTTTAGATTCAACATGCTCCGAGTGGTGTGGCAATACCAAAATCTTAAATCAATAATTCCAAATTTGAGCTGAAGAACCCTGACATGAATACCATCTTACCAGTGATTTATTTTCAGTCAACCAGATCTGATACCTCACCTCAGCACCATCTTCTTCAGTTCTGTGGACCCACTTCCTGAAAATTGTTCAAATATGTTTACCGCCTTATATCCTCTGCAGTGAAAAATGAAATGCTTTTGCCTTCCTTGCAATTACCTTTTCGTCAAAGTGTTGACTGATAAATGCATTCTATGCCAGTATTTTATGGTGTAAAGAAGAAACAGATCAGCTTGACATCATGCAGCTGATGCAAAAGTGAACTTGTGTACTGTGTATACCATTTCAGTATATCTTCTAAAACACGAATCCATTAATTGTGTGGAATGTGCAAAAGGTGTACATCCAGTTTGAACCCAAAAATGTCACCCAGGGCACCCACCAGTGCAGCAAAAGAAAAAAAAGGTGTGATTTGAAGAAGACAGAAGCATCTTCCTAATGATGTTTAAAATTATGATTTTAAACCAACATACCAGATTAGAAGTGATTTGAAACACAACTGCCTTAGGATATGTACCTAAGATATATTCTTAGGTATCTGGAGATACCTTCAGACTTCAACCATTCCAAAATTTTCAGGAAGGAAATAAATGAATGAATACTGAGACCCTAAAAACTAAAATATTTTCTCTTTTGCAATACCAAGACTTAAAAACAAACAAACATATTTTCTGTTACAGGGATTGCGCATGATACTTAATTAATTTAGAATAGTATACTGAATACATCCTAAAGAAAAAAAATATTTAGTAAGTTACTACATAAAAGATTTCTTCTATCTCAAATGAAGTGATTGTTATCACTTTTGCTCACAGCATAATCTTTTTGTAATACATAGTCCTTTATCTGCTAGTTTCGATGTTACTAGACTAAAGAACAATTTTTCTAAAGTAGTAGTGATAATATGAAATGCAAATCTTGGATACTAGTTGTTTTCAGGTCAAAATTAATTAATTACTATTCGCAGTTAATCTAGAAGAAAAAAGCAAACTGTCTTGGGAAAGTCAAAGTCAAGTTTCCACATCATTAAATGGATTTCTGCATTCTCTCAAGTGTTTTTAGTGATGAGTAAATAACATGTTCGTAACAAGAGTAGCATTTTCGGGGACATTGTAACTTAACATTTAAATTTGGGTCAAGGGTTACCAGGTTTTGTCCAAAAAACACACCATTACTATTCATTATTAACTACAGGATGAATGCCTTTGAGCATATGCAAAATGCATTTCTCAGTTGGATATAAAGAGTTTATGACCAACTGGAATAAGGCAATGGCTTCCAAAAATGTAAAATTGAACTACCTCCTCTATTTACTATCACCTTCAAGCAACTTGACAATGGGTGCAATATTCTACAATGCACAGCTGTCCCTTAGTATCCTCTGGAGTTTGGTCCTCTGTGGATACCAAAATCCCTGGATGCTCAAGTCCCATTATATATAATGGCATAGTAAAATTGTGTCACTTATATAAAATGGCAAAACCAAGATTTGCTTTTTGGATTTTTTCCCCCCAAGCTGTGGATGGTTGAAACCATGGATAGAGGGTCAACTGTACCAAAAATGTATACACTTTTTAAAAATTTAGTTTCCTACAAAATCAGCAGTTCCAGATAAGTATGCAGCTCAGCACTTCTCAGCTTTTCACTTAACAGAAATGTTTCATTTTTCTCACAGGCATGTATTTGTCAGTAGGTGCAAAAATGAACCTGTATCTCCAAGGTACTTTCAGAATATTCTTTCTTCCAACCAAAGATGTTTATACTACAAGTCAGGCTTACAATGCCACTTGAGACAGGCATATAAAGGAGGTCCTTTGTAGTATACTATGTTCCCTCAGATCTCTGCTTACCACAGTTCTGGCAGTTGATGTCTTATCCAGTACATTCGCAGAGTGCTGAGAATCACTCATGTTCAATCAAAGTGTCTAGTTCTATAACCTTTTAATATTAAGGAAATGAAGCTGTTTGAAAAAAATGTAAAGGCTTTTTTGGTTTTTAATCCATGCATTAGTAGGCACTTAATTCAATTACAAAATAGAAATAAAAATGGTACAGCAATCCATTTAATGCATCCTCCTTCAATTCCAATGTTATAGGAAGTGGAAAGTTACAAAAGTACCCACACCACTCCTGCAGTATTGAGATTACCATATGCAGTATAGTATACTAGAAATAATTTCCGATTAGAAGAAATCAAGGCTAATGAGCAAATGTGTAGCAACATACCATTTAAGAAAATAATACAGCCCAGAATGCTCTAGAGCTAGTAGGATGAGAATTAAAACCATTGTAGTTAACTGTGAGACTAGCGAAGATCAAATTCTTATCATGGCAAGCTCTCTTTGTATGTTACTGTAGTAAGAGGACGACCATTTCTACTCCTGTGGGCAACTTGTTGCTGAAGATAATTTAGCTACCTCCAGTGTGAAGTAGTGGTCTTAATGTTGAACTAAGACCCTGGAAACCAGGGTTTGAACTACGGTGCAGCCATGTAAACCCACTGGGTGACCTTAGGCAAGTCACATTATCTCTCAGCCTCAGAGGATGGGCAACAGAAAAATCCCTCTGAAGAAACAGCCAAGAAAACCTAATTATAGGGTCACCATAAGTCAGAAACAACTTAAAGTCACACAACAAACATAAAGAGACCGAAATACCCATTGGCACTAGATTCCATTTGATTTGGAAGCTAAGCAGGGTCAGGTTAGTATTTGGATGAGGGATTGCCAAGGAATATGGAGCTGTAGGCTATATTTCTGAGGAAGGCAACAAACTACCTCTGAATATTCCTTGCCTAAGAAACCCCTATGAAAATCATGGGGCACAGGCAACTTGGAGGAACATACACACACATAAAGGATTTTGGGCCCTACCAAGTTATTTCTAGGAAGAGAACATACAATATACAGACTGAGGGAAAACTTACAGGAATATCTTCACAAAAATAATTGTCAGTTTCTGAAAGGCAGGACAGTGCTCTCTGAGTATTCAATTGTTATAGGTAGCAGATTTTTTTTTTCTAATGCAGACAGCAACCCTAACAATGTGCCATGAGGAAGATTGGTGCCACTAACTGTATTTCACTATGTGTAAAGAGTCATTGTGTTGCAGTAGACCCGAGATTCAAATTCCTACTCTGTTATACTCTGTTAAACTGGATTCCACATACTGGAGAACGAGGTGGTAAAGCGAACCACACCACACTACACTGTAGATGGCAATTGCTTTTTTGTGCCCCTGTATAATGTTTCGTATAAAGTATTGCTTGCAAATAAACTGGTCCATCAAGTAGAAAGATACTAAGAGCAGAGGTTCTTATACTATGGTCTGCGACTCCTATTCCTGTGGTATGGAAAAGTGCAAAGCTCAATCCTACAATTTATTTTTTTCTGACAATGGAGATTAAGGCCATTTTGATCAGCACCAGATTACTGAACAGGCTAATAGGGCTCTAGCCTTGGCCCTGGATATTCACAACACACTGCTAGTTTTGATGAGGTTATCTTTAAAATTATCAAAGCAAGCATTGATAAAATGCAAAATGGTCATTAAAGCTTTCTAATACTTTATGGTCTAGCTTGTTGGATTGTGGTTACAACTCCAGTGATTTCTGTTAACTGCCTCTGAAGGAGGATCTTTTTTACACAGCCCAAAATGCATTGGGTTTTTCAGAGGAAAAACGGCAGACATCTAACAACACATGGAGCTTGTCTCTTCCCCTCCCCCACTAACGCTTTACCAACATTGCTCACCTAAACAAAGATGCAGTTACTACTAACATTTTCATTTATGCACCTAAAGCTGGCCTCCGCATACTGGAGAATGGGAAGATAAAATGAACCATACCACACTACACTGTAGATGGCAATTCCTTTTTTTGTGGCTCTGTATAAAGAGTTGCTTGCAAATAAGCTGGTCCATCAGGTAGAAAGATACTAAGCATCCCTGCATGACAATTTTGAGATGGCATTTTATAAAACAACATATGGATACAGTCAACTATTTCATAACCTCACTGTACTGGAAAGTGGTTCTGTACTCTGCAACTTAAATCTGTTAAATATCAGGATGAAATATGAATCATTATTCTGTTTATTACAGCTATTACAACCATAGCAGCAGAGCTAATTGAAACGGCCACTGAAAGAAGATGCATGATCTTGGGAAAGATACTTTGTTGTGCTATTTTTTAAAAGTAGGCAAAATGTAAAACACATGTAGCAATGGAATGATTGTATTACAAATTCATGTATAATCTGTAATCAAACCCATCCAAGCTATTACTATTCTCTAAAAGGTTAAATAATGAAACTATTCCAAACCAAACACAGCTTTAAAGCAGCAAAGTGTTCAAAATATAGGTTAAGAACACTATAAAGAAATTGTATTTCTGAACACATCTGACTGACAGAAAGACAAGAGATAGGAAGTCCCCCTTAAGTATAGTAACAATACCTCCTCCTAGACATAATAAAGCCAACAACAGTGGACTATTTGAACCTAGAAAACGTGCTGGAAGAGAGTCAGGGAACATCTGAAAGTGTTCTTTAAGAAGTCTAAACTTTTATAAAACATAGGTATTTACTTGGTATATTAAAGGCATAACAGCTTCATCCAATGTGGTTTTGGAGGTAGGCATGTGCATGTATCTTAATTCTTGCTTTCATCATGAAATCAACTGCAACAGGAAACTGTACTTTATGAACTGAGATTGGGGTTGGCTACTGTGCTATACCAGCTGCTCCTATGTTGACTATATCCAGCCTGTTTATTAAAAATCTTAGCTTCATTTACCATACTTTCAAGCGCTGGGAGCTAATGCAAATTGGTTTTATCAGATTAATGAAAGCTAAAGAACAGTTTTAATTAAGATAATGGTTGCAGTTCACCTCCCGTGTTTCTAAAAATCTTGAGAACCCTTACATGTTTATGCAAACTTGAACAATTTAGCTACATATAAGGTTTATGCAGGTTTACCCAACGTGGCAGACAATACTATATGGTGCCAACAGCATTAAATTTCTTAGCCAAGTTACAAGTAGAATAACAAGTTTTACCAAACTGGAGATTGGTTGTTTGACATTTTTTACATAAAATTTGCCAATTGCCAATTTATGTCTCTCTCTCTCGCTCTTGTATATAATACAATTCAAAAATTTAAAAGTAGTAGCACGTAACCATGGAAAATGTCTATTAAGTAAAAAGGTAGCACCACAAACATTTACATACTAGAATTATAGAACAATGTTCTTAACTTTACATCCCAGTCTCAAAATAGCTAGGTTGTAAGCCTGAGGCCGTAGCTTCTTCTTTTTCTCAGATCTATAAGGTGCTTGGGAACAGTGGGGTGAAATGTTTTAGAATAAGTAAGGGAGATTTCAATGGAATTTATCTCCAGCTAGGTTTAAAACTACAAGCAAATAAGCAAATTAAAAAAGTCAAGCCTCATTCTTCTCAACAGAAGAATCAAGCACTCCACATTCAATCAGAGTAATAATGTTTAGTTTGAGTTGAATCATTCTAATTTGTTATTATTCATCAGTACTTCAAGATATCAGTGCCATACTTATCTGTGCTAGGCAACTGGCTTACTGCAGAAATAGAGAAGCTGCACCCAAATAATCAATCTTCTTCCCTCTAAGGATTCTTTTATTGCCAGCAAAAAGAAAAAGCCCTGAATACTTGGGTTTCTAAGGCAAAACTTGCCCACCAGTGAAAAACAAACATATCTTGAATAGGCAACTGAATGCTCCTAGAAGGTGGATTTTTACCATGTCTTAAAGTTGAAACAAACCATGGTCAAAGTACATGTTCCACTTTTATAAAAGTTACAGTTGAACATTTATTTTACATCTAGGTTTCCACAGTTATGTGGAGACAAATAATCAGGATGCATAGAACTATAAGCAGTGCCAGAAGTGGAGCTAGAATTCACAAAAGCACAAACTGATAGTACAAGACTAGAAAATGCTGAGCTATATAGACAACAAGGACAGAGACAAACCATGAGCGTCAGGAAGAGGAGAAAGATAAAGATACTGCATTATCAACAAGACCAAGGAAAAAATCAATGGCACAAAAAGTGCTTCTCAAAACAAAAAACCCAATAGCAATGCTTTATTCATTCATTTTAGCCACAAAAAATGAGAGTGACCACTGCAACAAAGATTTTAATTAATCTAAGTGGCAGCATGATAGTCCTTTGATGGATAGCAAATATCCCACATAGAAAAGTCACTTCAACACAACCTCATGACAATTCCCACATCAAAACAGTATTTTATTTTTCAGTTTTTGCCTCATTATTCCCACATAAAGTTCTTTCAGCTGTTAAGTGTACAAGGTGAAGAAAAGCTTCTCAGTCAACAAGCTGGTGCATCTGGAAAGGTCTCCACAACACACCAGTACATATATCAGCTGGGTCCCAAGTCTATATTTGAACTCTTGGCTCCCAATACCTTGTGTAGTACACTAAAGTCTACACTACTAGATTAGCTTATTAGTTCTGCATACTCCAGGGTTGATCAATGTGTCAACCTGAACACAGACCAAGGTTGAGAACTGTACATGGCAAAAAGTTCACTCTACTAACTTCACATCATTATTTGATGCCAAACAATGAGGCAAATCCCAACAAGTATATACAAAAAACCACCTTTGCTTTTACAAAAGATTTTGTTTCCCATATTGATTAATCCAGGCAGCTAACTCATTGGTTTATGTAACTTTATTGAAGAAAATAAAATCAATTACTAGAAGAGCTATTAGTTGATCACTCATCCATTGACAACTTGCATCATTTATTCAGTGCTATATTTAACAGTTGTGGAAGATAGATTAACTAATAGCTCCAAGCATCCTAACAAAATTTAAATGAGAGTTACAAAAATGTTCTGAGACCCTATTCTGGAATACAAGGGATGTTGGACTTCCAATTTCCATTCTCTGTAGAACAAGAACTGGTCATTCCTTTATTGACATGCATAAGATACATCACGTGTTCTGTTCTGCTGATGCTACAGGTTCTGTACCAATTCTCCAGCCATACCAGTTATGAGCACAAGTATGTCATAAAACCTCAGTCTCTAACACTGGAAGGTTTTAAAACAAGATGGATGATGCTACAGCAATGGTATTTCCTGTGATGTGAGCAACCTGAACATCCATCTCCCCTCCCTTTAGGTGATATCTTCAGTAGAATTGTTAGAGCAGTGAGGAATGATTTCAATCTCATAACCAAGTTAGAGTGAAGACATTGGCCACAACACACATGCTCCATTTAAAAAATTCTGAATCTTGGGCAACTGTTCTTGTATAACTACTTTACAGATTCTAAAAAGCAGTTATTCTCCAAAGCTGGAAGAGCTAAAGTCTTCTCAGATGAGCATGTGCATGAATGGATAGAGGTAAATAAAAAAAAAAAAAAAGATGAGGTCTGATAGGGGAGCAGCCGGATAAGAAAATCAAAAAGGAACAGTAATTTAAAGTTTATTCCAGCTATAATGCAGGTTATTCTGATTTAAGGTAGCATCACATGGCATACTTCTGAGTCCATTCCCGGGATATTCTGTTGTACCTAAAAAAGGAGAATACGTTAAGCAAAACCAGCAAATCCACAAAATCAGCAATAAAAAAATACCAAGGAACTTCCACACGTTTAAAGTCAATTTAAGCTTTCCATGAACATGCTCATTTACTGCAGTGTTAGCAAGAAATACACATATTCACTGAAATCTAGAAAACTAAATTTCTTAACCACATTCAGATCCAAGGAGAAAATTCACATGCATAGTAAAAAGAAGCTGTTGCCAACAAGAACTCAGTTTACTTAATATACTGTATCAGGGTGAATTGTGTACCCCTCCAATGTAATTCCCATAAGACCTAGCCAGCATAGCCAGTGATGAGGAATGCTGGGGAAGGCTGCTTAACAACATCTTGAGAACAGTACAATTGCGATCCCTGTACAACCTCGAATAGTGTGCTTACTGTCTTCATTTGTGTAGAATTCTGTCAGTTTCTACTTCCAAACAAAGCAAGCCAGTTTATTCAGAAATGGCAGATTTGACTTCATGCCATACAACATCCCTACACTTCAATTTTCCTTATCAGATCCAAAGCAACACAAATGGTACCACTAGGAAACTCTATGTGACATCAACAATGTTTTGTATAAACAATTATGATAGCAGGTTGTGGGGAGGAGAAGAGAAGCAAGCCAACTTCCTTGAAATATTCCCACCTCAACACACTATTACTGTTCAGAGTTCTTGACCAATGAACTAGATATGTATAAGACTGTAGGCAAAGCACATATGATACTGCTTAAGAAGCACCGTGTTTGATGTTCACCACTATTCTAGTGACTGGTACCATATTTGTACCAATTGGCTACAACTATTCTTAGACAGAAATTTGCCAAGAACTGGCAGCAAATGGCTACGAAGTGGCATCAATCCATGGATCACCACTACCAAAGAGTAGCACTGATCTAGCATACAACAGTTACACAGCATGACATAATAGAAAGCACCTCTTCATGTGCAAGTATAGGTAGATAATCAGTTACAATATTATGGCAGGTAAGGCAAAACTCCAAACCTTTACAAACAGCACGAACAAATCCTTTAAACACTAATTAAAGAGCATCTCTATCTCTCTACTCCCCTTCCTCTCTGCCCGCCAAAAAAAAAAAAAAGAAAACACAAAAAAAACAGGGCTCAAGAGAATGGCATAGCACTCCACTCAAATCAAATCAGTACTGTTTCAACATGCACAGTTATTATGTTAGTGTTTATCTATACAGGCCTAAAAAGTATCTGTACTTCATGAACTCTGATTTTCACCTGCTCAACAATTTGCATTGCATTTATTTCTCAAGCCATCTTTGAAGTCTTGTCAATACTTACCAGATGGACACATCCAGAACCAAGAAATATATAGAAAAACCTTCTAATAGTTGGCTATGCTTGTTTTGCCATGCAAAAATGGGTTTCTCACACTGAATACAGATCAAGCAGTTAAACTTTGTACTTCCATAACTGGTACATACTTTTGTTAGTTAATACAGTGCCTTAAAGCATGCTGCACTCAAGTGCTGAAGTCCCAACATCATTAATGCACCATGAAGTGCCGACAGTCTTACCCTACAGCATAGCGTATTTCTCTGTCCACTCTCTTGCTAACCTATTGTACCTAATTGGATAAGTATATTTAGTATCAAAGACAAGCCAATAGATCCCTCTTAAGTCTACCTGGGTGGGCAAGATTTAATTGCAAACCTGAAGCAGAAAGCAGTTCTAAAACTAGTGGGTGATTCGTCTACATATGTGTCTAAAACAGAAGGCACTAATTAAGTCATGAGAATAATCAATAGCTTGAGCATCTCCTTCTCTAAAATTCACATCTAGTGTAGTGTAATTGTTTTTAAACTGTTTCATAATAATAGAAGAGAAACTTAACACAATTTGGTCAGTGTTAAATTCTAATTTCCATTCTAGCATTCTCCTGAAACCTGCATATGAAAACAGAACATTTTACTCAGATAAGGAAGAGCAAAAATGACTCAACTGTTTTCTAACCACATGTTTCCACTAAATATATCTTTCTAAAGGAACTATACTTACTTGTCTCTGTCTGTTTTATAGATACGTGCAATCTCTGGCACTAGAGGATCATCTGGATTTGGGTCACATAGCAGTGAACAAATGGATAAGAGAACTGCAACAAGACAACAGCATTTACAGTAACATCTGAGAAAGTACTGTGAATAATTCATCAAAAGGCAGGCTAATTACCTATTTCTATGCATTTATGTGATCAAGCACATATATTTTCTTGGAAAAGGGTTTGTTGTAAGTTGAATAAACAGAAGTGAACTGAAACTAAAGACAATTTCTTTTAATGGACCTTTCCTTTGCTAGTGATCGCTAAATACAAATGACCTTCTACATTTTCAATTGCTGTGAATACTTTTTCTAAGGCTATCACTTTTAATAGCCAGGATGTTTTCATTCCTTTCAGTGTATCAAACATTTTATAACACACTGCACACACAGTAAAGTGCACATGTGATCAATTGAAGGTAATATATAAAGCCTGCTACACTTTGTCAGGTTGTAATTCTCTGTGGAGATGCTCCTTAATAAGAGCACTGTTGATGGCTTAAATAGGAAGCATCATCTGTCGATTCCACAAAAAATTATCAATAGAATATAAAATCAAAGGCTTTACTAAAAATTGATATTGATATGCTAGCAAATGATTAGATATTGTAGTTTTCAGATTCACAGCCAAGTGTCCTTCTACTCTAGCATCACTAAATTAAAATCTTAACAGTTTAGTACACTGAGAAATATGTGCATGCTTAAGCTAGGTTTTCCTCCAATGTCTATTACAAGCCAATTAATAAAGGATGTACTGTACATTTACATATAATGCATGGCCAGAACTACAGCTGCACTGGTGGTTGTGCTATCTGAAATTGTATAGGTGTTGTTCCTGAGGTGGGCAACCATAGTGCAAGCACACAGACACAACTGCCTGTCATTTCTGGCTTGATGGGTGGAGAGACCATCACCCACTGTACAAGAGATTTGCTCAAGCCCATAATTCCTGTTGCATAGCTGAGAAATCCAGCGAAATTGTGTAGGTGTATATTCACAGTGCACTAAAAGGGTATAAATCTTTGTGCAAATCTGAGTAGGTATTATCAGAATGGTAAAATGAAGCCCAAGTAACATACAAGTATCACACCAGGGAGATGAAGGGGAAGAGGAGACAGTTTACAAGAATTTAGGTTGTCTTCCATAATGGGAGACCAGAGAAGTAAGATAACTATGAAAGAACATAGTACTTTTACCCAAATCCTCTGCTTACCTTTAGAAATAGTTAAAGCAGGAGACCACTGTGACCTTAGAATGTCGAGACAAATGCTGCCATTACTGTTAATATTTGGATGATAAATTCTTGTTGTAAATGCAACCTGAAACAGATATATCAGTTTCCAGTTAGCAAACATGCACCTTTGATCTGAATAAAGGTGCTTGTCAAAGTGTTCACAGTACAGACAATGCTACTAACTGAAGTCTTCAAACTGAACTGTACTTCACTTTTTAAAAGATTATGCTTTTTTGTATCTAACATTAAGTTTCAGCTGTGTGGAGCACAAGTACATGTTATGGATACACCACACATACAATGTATATCTGAAATGAATAATATACAATATTCAATATTATATGCAAATGTGAGAGACACATTTATGGAAACCTACTGTTTACTGTGTTTAAATATTATTTCTTACAAACCATACTTGCCTTAGGTGGCTTGAAAGGGTAGTCTGTAGGAAAATGAATTGTCAAGAAGAAAACACCGCCTTGATATGGACTGTCATTCTATCAGACAATGAAAATTCAGAGTAAAATAAATCAGGAGTTTTAACAGGAACCAAAGAGCTCAGAATTAGTTCTTATTGACGTCTAAATGTAAGCTAACTATAAGAAAAAGAATCTGCAACAAGCTGTTTTAAGTATGTGACACAATGCTTTGTTTCACAAGTTTAGTGGCAATTACATATGACAAACCAAAGACCTCTCATCTTGGAAACTTCTAAAAATATTGCAAAACAATTGACATGGAACTGGAGCAGAGTTCAGCACTGTTTATGGAACATTTTCCCTAGAAGGGCTTGTGTGGCACCAACAGTGCTTTATTTCAGCCTTCTTATTCTCACAAGCATTTTAGAAATGACTATAGGTACATCAACTGGAATGAACTTTACTATGGTATCTCATCATGTCAACTAGTGGTTTTTAAACTCCCATCCTTCAGGGGTTTTGGACCTCAGGACCCAGAATCCATAAGCACTAGCCAAAACTGTTGCAGCTTCTGAAAGTTGAAATCCAAAACACCTGGAGATGAAGATTTGAGAAAAAACTAGTACAAACCACTTAGCAATATTGGTTAAGGGCTGTACAGAAACATTTCAAGTGAAATAATCACACAGTTATGAATGCAAGCTTAGAGAAAGCCAAAGTATACCAGGATTTTCTAATTTCAGAACAGTAATTAGAAACTCATGACATTTGGGGCTTTTTCAGCTTTCCAAAATTAAACACACAGATCAGTACCTTTAGCGGATAAAGTGACTGGTATTAACAAGGTACAGGAAATACCTTAAGCAAAGTTTCATGCTATAACTTTGCTATTCCAGACTCTTGATCAGAAAAAATGTCCTTAAAAACAAATTCCTAATGCTTTAATATTTATCAAGTTGCAATACTTACAGGACCCATAATTGTGGCTTGCCAATGAAACACTGGTGGGAGAGAAGAAAGAAAAAGATTCAGTGTTTACATGGTTTCCCCCGGAGATGCTTGAATAGGTAACAATGGTTTAGTAAGTCTAAAGTTCATTACTTACTGTCATCTCCAACTGGGCCTGCAGAACACTGGGCTGGTGGGTCACGAGCCAAGTCACTAAGTTCCTAAACAAAAAAATATTACTTTTAGATCATGCCACATTTTTGTCCCTAGACCCATCAAAATATAAACATAGAAATTTATTTGATAGAAAAATTACCAAAGCTGTTTCAAATGTAATTCTATGCCAAAAGGTAGTTTTTATATGTGCACACACACACACACACACTACAATGTTCCCTTATTGAATTAATGATGTCAGGGTTCAAAAGTTGTAAACACTTCTATTTATGCTAGGTGTACAATATGCAAAAAGTATTGCTAAGTTGTAGGTGGGCTGATATTTTCATTTATCAGCTCCAAGTGTCATTGACAGGCTTCAGTGATGACAGCCACCTAATGTTTCTCATCTTAAGATATAAATATTCATCAAACCTACAATGAAGTTCAGGAGGAATAGTGCCTTAATCTAGAAGCCTCCCAAGTTATCTTAGTTCATGGCTGTACCCCACTGTTTACAAAGTATAAGCAAATAGTTGCATCCCTAGGGTTGGTGTTACCTGGTGCAGTAACTCATGGTTTCACCCTCCAGCACTGGCCTCCTTCCATTTCACACCATACAGAATCCTTAGTAATATTTTTTTTTTTGCACTAATGTTATTTGTAAATCGTAATTTACATATGTCACTGAATGTACTGCTAACAGTTGTGACATAAAACAATTAGCTTCTTTCAAAAGGTAGAAGTGGTGTCCCCCCCCCCCCCAAGGGTGTTACCTTGTGCAGTCTGCACCCCTCTGTAAGCAAGCAGTATGGCACAGATTCTCAAGATATTACTTTTGACTTCCATTCATGTTAGCAAAATAAGTATCATTTGCTAATTATGTTAGTGCTTTTTGTGTAACTACAATCCTCAAATGTTCATTTATACACTTACACATTAGAGCTACATCAAAAAGTTTCCACAACAAATACTGCTACGTAACGCCAATAGAACCTATTGAAGGTAAGTCCATGTTTTTGACAGAAACACACAATTTGTTTCTCTTTTGTAAGGATGCTGGCCACCTTGATAGCCTGCATTTTCCTAACTGATAACTTCCTCATCTTTTAGAGAAGATCCCATAAAACCTGAAAAATTCTCAGAATTACTGTGAGCTGCTCTGAGTCTCAGTTCAGGAGAAGAGCAGGATACTACTACTACTACTACTGATGATGATGATGCATCACGACAGCTCAAAGAAACAGCATATAGTAGAATTCAAGCCTTAGCTACAGATAAAAATTTCACTATGAACTATGTCGAGGGGAAAACAACGATCACGCGTCCAGGCCCAGAGATACACTGTTTTCAGAAAGGTAAGCATGCATTTTGTAACCAGAAATCAAAGTACCAGTATACAAAACAGCATGACATATTTTGTGGGGACTGCCCAACTTTGTCTTGCAGCTGTGTAAGTCTAAGCACAGCGTCCAACTTCATTCCTCCTTGCTTAAGGCAGAATACCCTCATGATATTGTCCAAGGGGACATAGGGACTGTTCAACAGCCCAAAAGACCTTAATAATCACTAACATCTTGAGAATACTGATGTGGAGAATGCCTTCTTCAGGTGACCCTTCACAGACAAACCTGCTGATTAAGCCTCCCCACTCTTTGAGAGAAGCTTCTCTAGTGATCACTATTGTAGGCTGCTGTAGTAGGAATGGCCTAGCAGCCTGAACGTACCAGGAGTACACCCACAATCACAGAGGATGATGAACGCACCTCAGAATTGTGAGTCTCTTGTGGGAAGAGTGGATGAGGGGAGTCAAAGCACAACAGGAACCAAGTTTGTAGAGGTCACTTTCTCAGTCTTGGGAAGGGTGTTACCAAAGTCATGGAAACTATACGCAATAAGGGCATGTGAACATGTCTGACACACAGTCTGACTGATAAGGCAGTGAAGGGTGGTCCCCTGTCACCTGGCAAAAAGGTGGCTGGGATGCAGTAGTCCAGGAGACTTTCTATGAACCACATTCTCTGGGATAGCTCTAGAGAGGATTTCTCGTAGTTCATGTAAGACACAGTAAGTCCAAAAATCAAAGAGTGAGGTGAATATTGGCAAGAAGACGTGTACAAGAATGTGCAATGGGAAGCCAACTGTCTATGTATGGAAAAAGAATCGTACCTGGATGACTGAGTCAAACAGCCACCAACAAACACCACCATACATTCTGTGAACACACATGGGCAGTGCAAAGTTGAAAGGAGAGGATGCAAAAGTGATAGACCTGTTTCTCTACCCACACACTTCTTGAAGGAACCAGTAGACTGTAAACCCCCAAGGCCAAGTGTGGCCAAATGACAGAGCAGAGCCAAAAACACCAAAGCCAAGTCACAAAGCTGTTAAAGACTTCAATTCAATAACCAAGTAAACAAGAAACTGAAACACTGAAGTCAAAATGCCTACTCTCACCCTTCCAGTTATATCTTGTTTGATGAAGAGAACTGAAGATCTTGAAAGACTGTTCCCAATTTTGTGCATATATGATAAGATTAAAATTGGTATTGCCTAATTCATAAAATTATTTGAATAGTGACAATTATTCACTGCAGCAGTTATTCATATGGGCAAAAAAACCTTGATGTATACCCTTAAAGAATGAACTAGGTTTGATTTCTCAATTAGTGCCCTTTTAAACAAAATTGCAAGACATATGCATTGGGAAGTTCTGCCATGAAACAACCAGATTTTTTATTGTGTCAACTTGTGGTGACTGAAAGTTATAAAATTAGGAATTCATTGAAATAGATGCACAAACAATTTCTCCCTCCTGAAGCTAACAAAACAAACAAGACAACTGGTGAGACGTATTCCACAGTATGAGCATATGAAGTTCAGAAAGGTTGATGCATAAATTGATTTCTGAATAAAAGTCATTTCTAGCTACAAAAAGACTTTGGGAGATATGAACTATTTCAGGCCAAGGTCTATACTCACTTTTCCTGCTCCACTGACAATCAACTCCCCTTCCACAATTTGGGAATGGCACCGTGTGAGCCTTTAGATACTGCTGAACTGCAACTCCCACCAACCTCAGCCAACATAGCCAATGGTAACTGATGCTGGAGTTGGAAGGAACACACTTTGCCCATTCTAAACTGTCTATACAGAATGCTTTCTTCTGTCAACTTCCACAACCAGTTTTCTATAAATCCATGTAGGGGGAGCAGAAGAGTGGTTGTTTATTAGTCAAAGCACTTGCAACTAAATCCCAGTCATGGTATTTGGTTCTTTTATATTTCAATTTATTTAATTTTACTAATTAAAAGCAAAAATGGCCTGTATTACTTTTGCTTCTTGTGATGAAAAAATACATTTGTAAATGTTAATGAAATTAAAAAATCAACTAAAAGATTTAATATATTAATCTGTAAATATTGCATGTATTGCTGTTTCAGTTACTGAGCAATGTAAAACTGTTCCAGTTTAATGTTTGAAAGCCATGAGAAGTCATACTCTCAATCTGAAGTGGTTAACCTATTTCTTAATAATATCTTACCTCACATTATTCAAGCAATTAACTAGTGACCAATACTTAACAGCAGATTTAATGCATACCAAAAATACAATGTAAACAAAAATAAAGTTCCTTTCTACCAAGAATTATGTTTCAATTCTTGAATCTTTTTTTCCTCAAATCTTTGCAAGCTGCTTTGAGTTCCTGGGCTGGGGAAAAGACAGGATATAATCAATAGCATCAATTCAGCCTTCAGTTTAGCACTTGCCTATTTATCTGGAAAAGAGAAGCAACTACTACCTAGCAAGCAAACAAGCATACTTTGTATGTATTCTTTATGGCAGTGGTTGTCATCTTTTGATTCATCATATGCCCAACTTATTACTGGAAAAGAGCCTGAATCCCACAAGTATTTAAGGTAAATGTTAAATGAAGAAAAATAATCAGTATTTCTGGAAATAAACACAACATCACAAGTCTGTTATTAAGTGAAAATGTTGTAAAACCCTACATTCCAGCTAGCCTACTCCCATGTCCTGTTGGTGGTACACATAAGGCTAGCTTCAAGTTATTGCTACACTGCACAGCCTTAATCCCACAGCCGTCTCCAAACAAGCATTTGAGAGGGTTAACACTAACTCCTCCCCACAACAATAAAGATGTACATAGCAATGCAGCTATATTCCTGAGGTTATTAATAACATGCATTTTAAGCTTGTAAGTTTTCCATTTTCACATGATTGTGTGACACATTTCGTAGGAGCATATAGAGTTGGCCCCCTTTAGTCACGGTTTGAAAATATTTTTAAAATATATACATTCTAAAAAACAAACTTTAATTTTGCCATTTTATATAATACTATATAAAATGTATGCCACTGTATTTAATGAGATCTCAGCATCCATGGATTTTGTTACCCATAGGAGATCCTGAAACCAAACACAAGTGGATACCAAAGGCCCACTATGTTTTTATCCACTGATAAAGCACTATAGTTCAGACCAAAACCTGTAATGCAACTTAGCTGGCTGACATTTTTCTGCCTTGTTTCTGTTATTTTATTTATTTATTTGTGAATAACTGGCTCCATTCTGCCTCAAGAGTTGTAGAAGGTACATCCTATTACTACTATATCAGTCCTGGACACTCGGAATCAACTCCCCCATGTGAATTAGGTTTACAGTACCACAGTGCTAAGATGACAGTGAACACTTAAATCAGAATGTTAGTAAAAAGTGGCCTATAGACCACTAATTAATGTTTTGTGTGTGTGTAAAATTCTTCCATCTTCCATCAATTCCTGCCCACACATTGTTGTGACTAAGTTTCTGCTGAGCAGTGTGAACTTGAATTTGGGGAAGGAGGGAAGAGTACCTTCCAAGATACAGAAGTCTGAGAGCAATATAATTAAGTTTTTCCAAAACGTTCCGGTCATCTCTTCAAGATTCACCATTCTGTAATGGCTTCTCAAGCCTTTTAACTTCTGATGCCCTACTGTATCATGTCATCTTCTACACTGGTTCTCCAAATCCAAGTACACAGACCATCATGAGAGCTTCATGCTCATATACACTACCACAGAACACAAGTGGAAACTGGAGCATAATCCCAACATCAACATTAGAAAAGTAGTAAGTGATCTGTTATTATCTGAAAGACATGTACAAGGGAACTAGAACAAAGTAATGACTCTTCATAAAAGACCAAGGTGGTGCAAGACCACTCAGCCCACACAAACCAACATGGATCCTTAAGTATTTGTTGTTGCATGCTTCCAAGTCATTTTTGACTTATGTTGATCCTAAAGGCGAACCTATCATAGGGCTTTCTTGGCAAGTTTCTTCAGAGGGAATTTGCCATTGCCATCCTCTGAGGCTGAGTGTGGCTTGCCCAAGGTCACCCAATGGGTTTATACTTGAGCAGGGATTTCAAACCTGGTCTCCAGAGTCATAGTTCAAAGATCAAACCACTACACCAGGGGTAAGCAACCTTTTTGAGCCGGGGGCCGAGTTGCTGTCCTTCAGACAATTAGGGGGCCAAAGCACAATAAATAAATAAATAAATAAATAAATAAATAAAATTTAAAAAATATGCATCCACACTCTCTCAGCCCCAGAAAAGCCATGGCAAAACCCCTGTGGAGATTTTGCCAAGAAAAACCCAAGAACAAGTAATAACAACAATAACCAATATCATCATGGCGGGGGACGGCAGGACTGGCCTGGGGCAGGTTCAAAGGCCTCAGGGGGCCGCATCCGCCCCCCCCCCCGGGCCTTGGGTTGCCCACCCCTGCACTACACCATGCTGGGTATCCTCTGTCATTAAATGCTGAAGCCAAATACTGGATAGCACAGTATGAAAGTTACACTGTGTTGCATTCTATCTCTGGAAATACTCCAGGAGTTTGTGTGTCAGATCCTCAAGAGGAGGTTTCAATTTGACAATTAGTCTTGTAAGCAAAAAATAATGCAAATGGTATAAAATCTTGTCTTTACCTTTCACAGCTGGCAGCTTCAATAATAGCCTGTTCCCACCTGTTTAACAGCAGCAACAGACTCAATGTATTAGCAGTTCTCTTTTCCAAGAGTAATTAAAAGAGATTCTTATCAACTATAACCACCTCCCTATTACAATAAGCTATTAAGAGAATTCATGGAGAATTTGGTACTCCATGGCTTCTGGATTCATGTTTAGCTCCTACCCCAAGATGACTCCAGAAGTAAAGAAAGAAGGTGCACTACTTATAGCTAAACAGAAAGCAGAAGTAAACCAACTACTACCTTTTGCATCACAAGGCAAGTTAAGAGCAGGAATAACTAGGCTTTGATGAGTCTGCATTAACAAAGTTTCTAAGTAGCAATTAACGAGGAAGTGGAGAATAATATATGAGTATTATCGTGTACAATGCAAAACGACCTAGGCATTCACTATGATAGACCTACACTATATTCTGATCGTGGCATTTGCAATTCTGCTAACAGAGATGCTTTTAAGTGGAAATGCTGGAGAATTGCACATGGGGGGGGGGAATGTATATACTGCACTCCAAAGCCTCTATTTTAAAGTGCTAAACAGCAAGCACTATATCTCACCGACAATGGGATCACATAATTTTCTTAGTATGTTCTTCCAAAGCACAATAACACTTTTTAGAAAAATGAAAAAAACATGATAAGAACATTTTGTGAAAAAACAGTAGCGAATTGAATTGTAAAGTTTGCTTTTTAAAATTACACTCCAAGACAACAGTTGGGCAGAGTGATCTTTTACTTCAATATGTTATGATGACTGGTCAAGACAAATATTTTATTAGGAAGCTACAGTCTGCTCTTTATCCAAGCAGCTCACACTGCCATTTTAGACTCACCAGATGATTGTGCCTGGAACCTCAAAAGTTGGCACTGGTTTAGCATTTGTGACCTTCAAAGATCAAAACTGGTCTTGTAGCTTTATTCCAAAATAAAGAGTAATGTTTTCTTAAAGATACATTACTAATAACCTATGTAGGAACTAACGATGTGCCAGAAAAACTGCCAGGAAAATGCAAAATGTCAACACTGTAAATGATTATCACTGTTAAAGCTAGTTTCACTAGATGTCACTTTATCAAAATATTTACTAACTCCATTATCCTTTGCAGCCACAATAAAGGTTGCTTTAAGCCAACTTACAGTTGTACTTCATCCTTCAACTCAATAGTTCTCAAGGGCAGAAAGCTAGTCTGCAGTATGCTCTCTCTAGCAAAGGTGTACTCCAACCACTTAGAAGTATATGTAGCATGACGGTGCTATACTCCAGCTCTTCTCTCAAGAACTTCTGCTGCAAAACATAGGCCCAAAACACGCTGCAGAAATAATCCAGTTTGAGATTGCTTTAACTGCCCTGACTCAGTGTTAGGGAATCCTGGGAACTAAAGTTTATTGTGGAACCATAACTTTCTTGCAGAGAAGGCTAAATGTCTCACAAAACTACAGTTCCCAGAATTCCCTAGCATTGATCCAAGGCAGTTAAAGCAATCTCAGACTGGATCATTTCTGCAATGTGTTTTGAACCCTAGACATAATACACCCTTCCTCTATTCTTGGTAACTGATGAATATTTGTTGTTGCCCACAAAACAAAATATGTAGACTATTTTCTCCATAGCACAAGAGTGACAAATATTTGGGGCAGAAGTAAACAACCTGTTGGTCTCCATGTGTACTGAATTACAACTCTGAAAAACATTAAGAATTTGCCATGCCAGCTTAGGTGGACTACACCTGACTCTAAATTGTAAATATGGATTCACTATCAGAGTGCCATCTGAAAAGCTTACAAGATCCAACTGTTATGATAAATGAGATGTAATTTTGTAACTGAAGCTGTAACTTCTGAGCAGAGGCAATTTTCTTGGGTTAGATCCATCTACACTATGCATTCTGAATCCATACTAATCTAGTAAACTGTCATTTGTTAACCAGTCCAACCAAGTGGTATTTCATTCAGACACACTTGGTATTTCATTCAGACAAGACAGAAATGCTTTCTTTAAGAGTATAATCAAGGAGAGGAAATAAGTACAGAATTAAAACTTAACATCCCCCCCCCCAAAAAAAACTTACAGCTCTCAATTCATAATCAATAATCGTTGCTATTACAGCATCTCCAAGATTCTTTCCACTTGTATTATTCTTCTGTTTTCAAACTTGGGAGGCTTCTAGTATTTCTTTATTTAAATAAACTAATACAAACCTGCAATCAGACATAATCTACTGGTAGAGTACATGCTTTATAAGCAAATAATTGCAGGTTCAAATCCAGGTAACTCCAAATCAGGTTGGGGAAAAAACCCTGTCTGAAAGTCTGCCAGTGAGTTGGACAACATGGAGCGAAATGGATAGTTCCTAGAGGGAGTCAGTTTAAGGCAGCTTGTATTACTACACTGTAGTGGTTAGTATCACTATCCCTAATTTTTCATTGTTTACCAAACCTAAGGAGAATTCTTAGTTTTATATTTGACCATATTAAACTGCTGAGAAGAGCAAGCAGACTGTACAACCCCGCATTCCCATCAGGGTTTGAACAGATTTGAACCATAACAGATTATATAAGCATGGAAGCATTTAATAGTAAGCTTGCATTCAAACTGTTAGTCCTATTTCTCCATCAGGCAAACAACTGGCAAGTAAGTACCTAATCAGACATGAAACACTATTTTTAAAGAGCTATTTATGAAAGTCAAGATAATACAAAAAGCATCTAGTAAACCTTTTGGAACCTGCCTTTACTAGAGTCTCTAAAATAGGAATGTAATGGGAGAAAAGTAAGTTATCACAATTTTTCATGATGTGCCATTGTTACATTAGAGATTCTGATGTAGGGGAAGCATAAAATAACCAAACTCAAACCGTTTTGATTCATTTGCCAGACATTCTGCATTGTGTACACAAGTGAAACCTAAGATTAATAGATGAATAAATCAATATTGTATGGCATAGATGGCAAAGAAGGTAAAAAATATCAAATCAGAAGATGACATCAAGGCATTTTTGGATAGATGCACCTGAAGACAAGGGAAAAAACAGAAAGTTAACCTGGCACATCACATTGACAAGAAAGCAAAAAAAGCAGCAGCACTCAGGAGATCACAGAAATAACACTCCTGACAACTGAAAACAAGGTTAATGATGTCATGCTGATTATATTTCATCAAATACTAATCATAAACACAATTTAGTCGAGGAATGAATTTCAATGGTCTCAAAAAGGGGAGGAAAAGAACTAATGATTATAGTCCCTTTAAATCAGGGGTAGGCAACCTTTCCCCTTTAAGGGCTAAGGGACTTCAGCTCCCAGAAGCCTCAGCCATGTTGGCCAATAGCTCCTGGGATTCTGGGAGCTGAAGTCCCTCGGCCCTTAAAGGGGAAAGGTTGCCTACCCCTGCTTTAAAGAAAAGATTCACCCAGGTAATTTCAACTTGTTTGCCCTCAATGCCACTGAAAAAAAAATGGGGAAAGTTTTCTGCATGCTGCCATTGTTTTTTTTTTTTGGTCATGTTTTGATTAAGAAAACAGGAGGAATAAGTAATACAGTATTAAACCAACATATTAACCCTCCCATATGCATAAAAAGAAGATAACGCTTATAAAGTCACTGCTATTCAGGCAATGGAAGTATCATTGCCTGGTAAATCACAAGATGTAGGTCAAGGAAATGTTAACCCAAGTCTCAGGTCATTATCATATATAAGACTAGGCAACCTGGTAAAGAATGGTAAAGTGGCTGGGGTGCATTCTCAGAACTATATGCAAAGTAAATCTGTGCCAGAGAAGCTATTAGTGTGTGTTTTGTGTGTTAACTCAGGAGCAACGTACATGGTTGCTTACCTTGCTAGTTTAACCTTGTTTATATGCCACTGTATTTTTACAATCACTGAGTATATATGTAAAAAGAGTGGAGAGGCAAGTAATGAAGGCAGTGAAGAACAGAGGGAGGAAGCAAACAGACTACCTGATCATATATGAAATAAAATATTTTAACATGCTCATTATGTTAACATGTGGACTACAACATAGTTCAGAAAGAGCTAGTAATGAATCAATAACCAAAAGGATGTTAGTATGTTGTTCATTCAAGTATTCAATGGCAGTAAGATCTAAGATGATGGAGCTGAACTTTGTGAATTTTTTTAATATTTGAAAATGTTAACCAAGCTCCACTGAGAATTGAACTGATATACATTGTCTTGGAACAAAAAGACTCAAATAAAACTTAATAAACTTAGGGCCTTTGCAGACTGCCAGAAATAGTGCAAATTGAGT
>CM034708.1:25126901-25143162 GCA_020142125.1 Phrynosoma platyrhinos
CCCCCCCCCTTCTCGGGCCCGTGCCTTTATTAAATGGCCGCCGCCGAGGCCGGAACTATTTTCTCTGGGAGAACAAGCTCCTTGTATCCTTCCGCACAGATGAGGCGGTTCTGAGGGGGGCGAAGAGCTATTCTAGTCATTTAGAATCAAGTCTCCTCACGTTTAAGGAATAAATATGTTAGGGGACCCTTCGTAGTCCGGGGAAGCCCTTCGTTTTGGTGAGGGGCTGGGCATATTCACTAAAATTTGTGGCTTCAAATCGTTTCTGACTTACGGCGACCCTATCATGGGGCTTTCTTGAGATTTGTTCAGAGGTTTACCATTGCCTTCGTTCTGAGGCTGAGAGAGTGTGACTTGCCCAAGGTCACACACTGAGCGGGGATTCGAATCCTGTTCTCCTGAGTCGTAGTCAAACACTTTATTTATTTGTATCCTGCTCTTTTCCCAGAACTGGGACTCAGAGCGGCTCAACAGTATTAAGAGAACAATACAATTAAAACAGAAAAGAGGTGCATTAAAAGGGAATTAAATTATTGCAATATTAAAATACATAGCCATTAAAAGAATAAAATGCATTTTTAAAAAATAAAACTGCTAAACACTTAAGCCACTACACACTGGCTCTCCTTTTACTAAAGTTTGTTACTGTGTTGAAGACATTTCTGAAATATGGAGTCCCAAAGGCCAATCTATCATGGGGTTTTCTTAGCAGGTTTCTTCAGAGGCGGTTTGCCATTGCCATCCTCTGAGGCTGAGAGAGTGTGACACCAAATGTCACCCAGTGGGTTTCATAACTGAGCGGGGATTCAAACCCTGATCTCATAGTCTCAAACCACTGCATCATATTGGCTCTTCTTTTAATAAAGTATATTCCTGCTAATTCTGTTTACATCCCTTATGTTCAGGATTGCAAGTCTGAGACTCATACAGACCCCTGGCCTCGGTCAAGGCTAGCCTGAATTACAATCCTTTTCATGGACCTGAGTTAAAATATACGAACTTGAAAGTGGTATAAGTAAACAGTATAAGTACCGAATTCATAACAATAATTAATATACAGTGCACATAACACATATACATTGGGCCCTTGGTATCTGTTGAGGTTTGTCTCCAGAACTCCCATGGATACCAAAATCCATGGATGCTCAAGTCCCATTATATACAATGGTTAGTAAAGTGGTCTAATATAAAATGGCAAAATCAAGGTTTGCTTTTATATAATATTTTCAAGCCATGGATGGTTGGGTCCGTGGATAAAGAATCCATGGATACAGAGGGCTGACTGTACTACTAATTGAAACAAATGATCCATTGGGAAAATGAGTGACAAGTATGTTTATTGAATAAGACTACTGTCAGGATTATAATTATCGTTTATTACAAGAATTATGTATACTAATCTGATTTTCAAAAACATAATCCAGACTTCCAGATAAGGCAATTTCATATGATTTCAGTTAAGTAAATTATGAACTAGATGAAGAGCTAGAATATGTTTAAAATGTAACAAATTCAGTACTGTTTTATATTTGACTTAATTGAGTGTATTTATTAATAAAAATAAAGTTTTAAAAAAGGGAGAAAGTGGTTTCCAGTTGATTTGTGGGATATACTTCAGAGTAAACATGCATAACCTTGGGATGTGGTTGTATTTGAACATTTGTGTGGGGTTGCCATAACAGGCGACTTGAAGGCACATACACACCAGTGGCAACGTAACAGAATAAACTCTTTCCATATAAAATTAACTTTTGTTAATGTTGTAGACCTGCTTTGCTTGAAGAGCTTGACCTAAACAGGGGAGCTAAAGCCAGAAAACCAAACAGACTAGATCCAGAATAAGGTCTACCAAATGTCATGTATTGAGTAGCCAAAATGGTTTATCTATTCCAAAACCTTGAGCCCCATATTTTATCCTATTATCATCTTCTAATTTCATGCCTGTCAATATCAGATTTCCTTATCCTTATGTATGAAAATATTGGTTTATTGTTAGAGGCTTTGGCTGGTGTGCCAGCTATGCCCCTTTCTTGAGGAAGACACATCTGGCCACAGAGGTTCATACCTTAGTTACCTCTTGATTAGATTATTGTAATGCACTCTACATGGGGCTACCCTTGAAAACTGTTTGGAAGCTGCAACTAGTGCAAAATGAAGCAAATCAGACTGGCATCAAGTGTGTATTTTAGAAACTAAAATACATATATTGTATAACACTGGTCCTCTAAGAACTACACTGACTTCCAATTTTCTTCTAAGCTCAATTCAAAGTGCTGGTGTTGACTTACAAAGCCCTACATAACTTGGGGCCAAGATATCTGAAAGACCCAGTCCTCCCATATAAGATGGCAAGGAGAGAGGCATCCTATCCTTCCTAGGGAGAGTGTTCCAAAATCTAGGAAGAACCACTGAGAATGCCTTTTTCTGTGTCCCCACCAGATGTTCATGCGAAGGTGGTGAGGCCAAGACAAGAGCCTTCCCATATATAGGAAGATACTCATATCGTACAGGTTCAGATACAGTGGGCCCTTGGCATCTGTTGGGGTTGGCTCCAGGACCCTCTATAGATATCAACATCTGTGAATGCTCAAATTCCATTGAATATAATGGCATAGTAAAAATGCTGTCCCTTATATAAAATGGCAAAATCAAGGTTTGCTTATTGGAGAATGTGTGTGTGTGTTCAATCTGTGGATGGTTTAATCAATGGATGAAGAATTCATGGATACAGAGGGCCAGCTGCAAGAAGATATTGTCCTTCCATTAGTTAGATCCATGCCATATAGGACTTTATAGGTCAAAAACAACAATTAGAATTGTGCCCTGAAACGGATCAGTAGCCAATGCAGCTGTTGTAACGAGTTTATTCTCACTGCAGTCTGTCCTCAAACTTTGGGTACAGAGCCCTTGGACTAAGTGAAACTTCTGAATACAGTACTTTTCAAAGCCAACGTTGCCAATAACAACACAGTGGTGTAATAATGGTGGTATTTTTTATATTATCGCTTCCAAGAGAAAATCAGAATTGCTGTTTCCCACTTCAAACACTTTCAGTGGGACAAGCTAAAACACATAAATAAACAAAACATTTAAGCAGATATATTTATGCTAAAATCAGTGGAACTTCACAGATTCCTATGTATACATTCAGGCTTAAGTGGTTTATGGTCTGCAGCCAGTGTGTCATTTAAAGGGACTTATCATGAGACAAGGTGAGCACTTCTGTCTCATTTCTAGGATACATGTACGGACGTTGTTGTTAATTACAGATTACATTTAACTGTATGGTTTACTCAGTATAAATGCCTTCTTTTAAACAGGTCATTTTGTGAAAATTACATATGACATCAGTCAGCAGTGCTCATTGTCAGCACCTGATGCATATATGCAGAACTCATTTCCTCAGAGTTGGGACCTGTTAAGAATTTTATTTGTTTGTTACATCTAATCCTGCCTTCCCTCTAATGTCTTTTCATTCTGTTCTCAAAATAACCCTGTAGGGTAGATCATGCTGAGAAAGAGTGACTGGTGGCCCAACATGACCCTTTAAATTTAATGACTCAATGGGAGCAAATCTGGATCTCCCAAAACAACACTCTCAACCGCTATGTCACACTGACTGAGCAAAAGGAAGTGAGCATGCTTTCAGGGCAGTTCCATCATTGCACTATACACCCTGAGATAAACAGTGCAATTCTAGATTATAATTTGGATGGGATATCCAGTATACAACCACACACTAGGACAGGCTGAGAAACAGTAGCTGTCCCCAGATCAATGGCGAGTTCTTAGCTTAGTGGGGAGCAGAACTAGAATTTCCCAAATCGTAATGTCTCTTAAGGGATTTGTTAATTCAGCTACATTCTGATTTTAGAAGAAAAAAAGTATTGATAAAAGTAGCAATGGTTGGAGTGGAATACGTAACTTTTTTTTAAAAAAAAATATTGACCAGCATGTAAAGTAAATGCCATCCTTTTGTTGGATACACAAGTTCCATGATTGGAAGAGCAATTCAGCTTGGACAAAGTGCAAAAGTTGGATATGCCAAAGGACACAAAGTGGGAGAGACGTAGAGATGGTTTCAGTGCATCTAAGATGCTTTATCAGTATGTCTCTTGCGGCTGTCCTGTATCTGACATTTTGTTTATAGGGTAGGGCTTTATATTCTCAGCTGGCATATCTTGGGTGTATCCTCAATGAATAGGCTATATAACCACAGAACAGTTTGTGTTACAAACAGACAAAAGCAATCAGGGGGGAAAGGGCTGTTCTGCATTAGTAGTTGATTTACATTTGTTTAGAAGAATTGGGAGATAGATGACAAGATGAAATGGAATGGAATGGTTAAATGATCAGAAAAAACACCACAAACTTCCTTTCAAAATCACTTGGCCAAAGCAGTTAGGGTTTTTACAAGATAAAAACAGATTGACACAAGCATTACTCATAGCATAAAAATGCTACTTGAAATAGCCTTCCCATGCCAAGTAATCCCCACATAGTTATCATGATTGGAAATGCATATCACATACTTTACCTACCACATGTCAACAACTTCCCTTCTAGCAGCCAACAGTAACATCCAGTGGAGGTGTGACACAGTGGCTATCTTTGTGGTAAACAATCTAAATGTGATGTCCTAACTGTTCAACTAATGTGTTAAACTGCGTTTTACAGAAGAGAAGACTTGGGTAGATAAGATGCTCTCGAAGAAACATCCTCATCATTCAGCAGGTCAACAGTGACAGTTGTACTGACAGTCAATGGACACTTTACTCATTGCATCTGATTAATGTACACCAGGCCCACCTGGTTATAAAAGGTATGATGTGGCCAGCAATTAATCTACCAGGCCTGGCATTTTCACCCAATGAATCATTTACAGTAATGGTAGGCTTGAGGCCATTGCTTTCTTATGAGCTGAGAAGTGATCTTGCAGGAATGTGACCCCATGTCTTAATTGCTTGACTGCTGCAAAATGTAGGGATCGTGTATAATCACTTACCAGTCCTGAAGGCAACATATCCTGTGTGATTTTGGAAGTAAGCAGGGTCAGGCCTGGTTAGTAATTGGATGGAAAGTCACAAAAGAATACCAAATACTGTAGGCTATATTTCAGAGGAAGGCAACAGCAAAACACCTTTGAGCATTTCTTGCCAAATAAAACCCTATGAAATTCATGTGGTCATAATAAATTGACAGGTGACTATAAGTCACACAATACCGAAATCCCAATTTTTTTGTGAATATGTAACAATCACACCTTGTAGTATCAAAACATCAAGGGATCGCCTGAGGGTACATTAATAATAATGAATTTATGATAAAATAAAATCATATTGAACCTGTACTCTGGAATTCTGTTTCTCAGAACCATTATACACAGGCTTGATCCCAAGAGGGTTTATTTGCCTGAACCCTCTTGGCTGCTTACATTGGAGCTAATAAAATTCCTTTATTAAGTGTGGGTGCCTTCTTGGGACCCTTGCATTTTGGTAACATGTGTCTTTAAAAGGCCCTGTAGCTCCTGAACGCTGAATATTGTCAGCACATATATCTTCTCAACTTTTGTGGATGAATTTTAAGTCATAGGTGTTAAGCTCTATTCCTAAATATAGTTTAAAACAGAATGGTTTTCTTGAGTTTATTCCCCCATCACTGTCTAAATTAGTTTAATCTTTAACTGATTAAACCAGTTCATTCAGCATTTTTCTGACATGACCTTTGCTGTTCATTTTCTTTCTGTAGCAAGTCTCTTTGGATCTTCCTGAAAAAATACCTTTCCTTACCACTGTTGTCTTTTTCATCCATTGTTCCTGTTCTAGTTCTGTGCACACCTACAGCAACAAAGAGCCAAACACACCTACTATTTCAGAAGAATGGGAGGGTCAAAAGACATGAAGATGACAACATTAAAAGAACAGCAACAGTTCCCAAATGAACAATGAAATACAGCTTTCCAAATTAGAATGTGTCTCACTTTTACCTGCTGTCAGGGATTTCATTTAATAAACGGCTTGATCTATTAAGGCTTTCAGATCTAATCTCAACTGCTTTTACATTTCCCTAATATTTCCCCCTTCCTTACTGAGGCAGTTAAAGAAAAACAAAAGTGACATTTGTAGTTCTCTTTTGTCTTTACTGTTAATATCATAAGGCATGGCACTAAATCACAAATATATCTAGGTAGCTGTGACAGACTGTCGCAGCAAAAATGTGAGTCTTGTGACTCTTTAAATACTAATAGGAAGAATGTCAAATTAAAACTTAATTTTTTAGTTGCTCCAAGACCCTTTGTTGTTTTCACAAATATGTGCCAGCTGAAAACTAATAAAATATTGGGACCACAATCCAGGCAAGGTGGGTTACATGCCATTGCTTTCTTTGGGAGAATTATGTGTGGTTCTGAATTTGAAATAAATTGAACTTGACAGTTCCATTTTGGCTGGATCATGCTCCTAAATAAATAGCCAATATCCCAGCTGATTCAATCTAAATATACATATTTGTGTGTGTGTGTACACACACGCGCATGCCTTCAAGTCATCTATTAACTTATACAAAAACAGAGATTTAGGTCCAAAACACACTGCAGAAATAATCCAGTTTGAGTGCTTTAACTGCCCTGGCCCAATGCTAGGGGATTCTGGGAATTGTAGTTTTGTGAGACATTCAGCCTTCTCTCTCAGAGCACGTTGGTGTCACAATAAACTACAATTCCCAAGATTCCCTAACACTGTGTACAATTCTAATGACTTAATCTGAAGAAGAAATAAAACACAGTGTTGGAAGAGTTTCAGAAAAAGACAACCAAAATGAGTAAGGGACTATAGCAATTTCCCTTTGAGAAAAAGTCACAATGTTGGGGGCTGCTGTGTGTGTGTCTCCAAGTTGCCTGTTGACTTACGGTGACCCCATAAGTTTTTCTGGGCTTTTTTAAGGAATACTCAGAGGTGGTTTCACCAGTTCTTTCCTCTGAAATATAGCCTACAGCACCTGATATTCATTGGTGGTCTCACATCCAAGTACTAACCAGGGTTGACCCTACTTAGTTTTCAAGTTCAGATGGAATTTAGTGTCTTTAATTAAGACATGACAGAGGTATATAAAATTATTACTAGACTAGCAAAAGTAGATGGGAAGAAACTTTTATCTCTTTCTTGTAATACTAGAACACAATAGCTAAACTATAGACTTAATCACCATAGAGGAAATAACTGGCAAAATTTGAGTATTCCTTGATGAAGAAAACCCTATTAAATTAATGGGGTCACCACAAGCCGACAGGTAACTTGAAGGCATAAACACAAACTGCAAGATAGTTTCCAGGCTGGATCTTTTTAAAAGGGTATTGGATAAATTAGTAGAGGAAAGGGCTATCAGTGGCTACTAGTTATGGTAGCTATGTATTGCATCCAGTACCAGGGACATTAAGCCTCATAATACCAGCCATTTGGAATACATGTAGAAGGATGCTATTGCATTCATGTCCTGCTTGTGGGCTTTTCAGAGGCTTCTCGGGGGCCACTGTGTGAACAAAATACTGGATTAGATCGGTTTGATCCAGCATGTGTCTTCTTATTTTCTTAGCCCATGTTCACTGAGTCTGTGATCATTTCAGTGTTGTCCCTTCTAGTGTAGGTTAGAGGATGGATCCCCCAAAATGCCTTGTCTCACCTGTGAAGTCTTTATGATGGGACATGAAATGGAAAGATATGGATTATATGACCTTCAGAATAATGCCCCCAAAGCAAGAACAGTCTAAGGTATACAGTCATAACTTTGTTGGGAGAGAATCCCAACAGTCCTCCATCTTTCCTAGGGTTTCATCAGAACTTGCAAATTTTACTGTTATTCCTTTTATTACAACTAGTTGTCAAGTTATTTTAGCTGCCATGCTGACTTGAGATTCTGGGAGTAGTAGTCCACAAAAAATCACTCCAAATTCATATTATATACATGGAGTGTACTCTGAATTTGGCATATTATTTGGGTGTGAATTCAACACTATGAAATTCATGGGGTCACTATAAGTCAACAGACTGCTTGAAGGCACATTCACACATGCACACATAATCATATTTGTGGGATTAGAGACGAATGAAATGCAAACACTACAAACAGCGATGATTACCTTAACAGTGGCATGTGGTTTCAAATCATGGCTGTGGCAATGCTTGTGCTTAGCATGCATATTCACTCTGTGTGCTGAGCATATAGTGTGGGAGGATAGGGCAGGAATTGGGGGAGAGGCAGGTGGTGCCAGCTATTATTATTATTAATTATTATTATTAAAGTTTATTTCTAGAGCGCTATCAGTGTACTCAGCGCTGTACAAAAGACAATCAAGAATAAAACAAATAAAACAAATAAAACCTGCCAGAGGCGTACAATCTAAGTTAAAACAATGAGCAGAATAATAAGTCAATTTAAACAAAGACAATTACAACAATTACTAACAACATCCACTGTAAACCAAGTGAGAAGACAAGTAAATGTATATCAGACAATACCAGGGAATGCCTCCTTGAACAAAATAGTCAGCTGGGTCCATTGAATAGCAGCCCAGGGCAGTGTCCATCCCAGTCCAATAGTAGGTATGTTAATGTTGGCTCATCCAAATGGTCCTGCCTTTCCTGCATATTGACTAGTGCCACTGTTGTGTGGATGCCACTGGAGACTACTATTGTTAGTGACAGCTTGTATTGCAGTGGATGTTGTTGCTTTGTTTGCTTGTTTTTTCTCTTCTTCCTACTACTAGTGAGCTTTTGACTTGCTGCTGAAAGAGCACATAATAATAATTTTATCACAGCATTATGACGTAATAAGACACTGACTCTGTTGATTGCAAGATCGACAGGTTTACCACTTTGGTGGGAAGATAAACAGCGTTCTGTGCAATGACGCTGGCCACATGATCACAGAATATTCTCTGACAACACTGGCTCTTCGGCTTAGTAACGGAGATGAGCACTGCTGCCTATGGTCGGACACGACTTGACAACCTTGTCAACGGGGAATAGCTTTACCTTTACCTGTTATAATGTAAAAGCAGTGCTGCCTAGTCCATCGGCTTGATCTCTGCATCTCCAAACAATAAGAGAATAATACTGGGACATAGGGATTAAACAGACCTCTAGAAGTGTGGCATATTTTATGGATGTTCTCAAGCTTTCCTTATTCAGGCACAGCACCACAATTTGCAATATACGCAAGGCGTACAGTCTGTGAATTGGCCTTCAACCACTGAGAATTCCAAGCAGGGTTATATGCTACGGAAGCCATCCTGCTGAAGCTAAGGGATGGTATTCATTACTGCTTGGATGGGAAACCACATAAGAGTCCTATATACACCACTTTGAGTTCCGCAGTAGAAGAAAGATGGGGAACAAATGTGTATCTTCCAACACTTCGCAGATGAACGCAGGGACATGTCTAGCCAAGCAACATCAGAGAGTGGTCAACATGGGCAAAGGTATTAATGAGGAAGAAAAGAAGCTAGGAGTAGCTGCAGCAGTTTGCTTTTGCCCGAGTCTACAGGGATGCATAAAATTTTACCCACTCTTTTCCCCTTACTGACTTAATGAAGTGAAAACTATTTTGCGCTGTGAACTCACATCTCCAGCAGTTGAAATAAGCTGAGGACAAAGGGGGAAGTGGGAGGAAAGAGAAACTGGGAATTTTTAAAGGCAGCTGAAACACAGGATGAGAGAGGATTAATCAGGATTATCCCTGCCAAACTAGGACACTTGGAGGGTATGCAAATAAAATGCAATTAACAAATAAATAAAATGACAGAGAAGGTATGTAATAACAAGTGCTCTTCTTCCAGCTCTCAGTTCTGTCCTCCTTTTATTTGATTTCTACTCTTGACTACTTCTGTCTCTTCTTCTGCAACAAGCCCCTCATTTTAATATAGGCCAAGTCTTAGTCACATCTATTGATATTTATGTAGTGAATGGAAAAGCAATAAAACCCTTCTTCCGCTCAGCATGTTCAGTGCCTCTGTACCCACACTGAAAGGAGCCCAGATCAAAGCCAATCCAGCAAGACTTGGGAGCTTCTGAGATATATTTCAAGTGCTTTCAGCCATAGGCAGAATTATGAAGAGATGAGAAATAAAGGGAAGCAAAAATACAGGCAGAGAATAGTATTGATTTGAACTGGAGCTTTGCTTTGTTCTATACTGCACAGCTGAAGCCTTTTGGATTGTCCGTCTACAAAAAGCTCAAGAGCAAGTTGTGTGATCTGAAAGTGGAGATGATTTTTCTTTTTAAAATCTCCCCCAGAGTATTTGAACATTTTAGTTTAATGACAAAAGTATTGCTGTTATTTTGTGGTCAGTCTTTATAATTTAGATGACAAAGAGTCAGAATGCATTCAGAAAGAAGAGACAACCATCAGAATTGTAAAGGAAAAGCAAGTAAACAAAGCATTTTAGGTACACAGCAGGGAGAATTTTAAAAAATTATAGAAGAGGATTAGCATGGGGTAGTGGTTTGAGCATTGGAGCACGTCTTTGGAGAACAGGGTTTGAATCCCCACTCAGCCACGGAAACTGGGTGACTCTCTGCAAGTCACACTCTTTTGGCCTCAGAGGAAGGCAAAGGCAAACCCTCTCTGAGCAAATTTTTCCAAAAAACCCCCATGATAGGTTCGCTTTAGTGTTACCATAAATCGGTAATGACTTGAAGGCACACAACCACAACAAATACAAAAATGAGTTCAGTTCCAGTCATACCTACTACTTGTGGTCCTGCTTCAATAGTTTTTAGGCATGAAAAGTTAGCTTAGTTCTATACTTGTGTACTCAGGAATAAGCTTCAATCCAACAGCTTTCAGAGATGCAAAACACCACTCAGTTCCCAGGTTGCAAACCATACTCTAGGACTAGACAAAGGAATGGTGATGCTCTGTAATATTCAGGAGATGTGCCTTCAGGTGCTAACGTGGCCCAAGAAGGCTGAGTATGCGATAACTTGTCTGGATTCCCTGAAGAGGCAAAGTGCTTTCCCATATGGTCAATCTCTCTCCCATGTTTTAAAAATCTCAGAATCAAAATTTAATGACAGTAAATACATTGCATTAAAGCTCCCATCCTAAATATGTTTGCTTAGAGATGTAAGCTCTATTTTATTATTATTATTATTATTAGGGGGGAAGGAAACAGACCAGGTTCATATCCTTGCTTAGCCATCTAAACTCTCTGAATGACTTTGGCCAAGTCATACTCTCTCAGCTTCAGAGGAAGGCAACAACAATCTCCCTCTTAACAAACCTTGCCAAGAAATCTCTGTGACGGGTTTGCCTTAGGGTCACCATAAGTCAGAAACAACTTGAAATCCTGCTATCTGCATGAAAAACAGTCTAAATACTGTCATTTGTTAAAGCCTAACAAATTTTAATTGGCATGAGCTTTCATGACTCCCTCCTTGCTCTTCTTCTGTCAGCAACTAAAAACATTATGTTGTAAGACTTCTTTTGAAAAACCTTCTCTGGATCCTACTATACTAGATAACTATAGGCCAGTTTTCAACATCCCATTTTTGGCCAAGGTATTGGAGTACATGGTGGCTTCACTACTCCAAGGGTACCTGGATGAGATGAATTATCTAGATCCATTTCAGTCTGGTTTAAAGCCTTGTTATGTGGTGGAGACAGCTTTGGTTACCTTTGTGGATGACCTACACTGGGAACTAAGGGGGAGTGTATCCCTGTTGGTTCTGTTGGACCTCTCGGTGGTTTTCAGTACCAGTATCCTTCTAGATCACCTTGATAGGATGAGGCTTGGGGGTACTGTTCTACAGTGGCTCCATTCTTTCTTGGAGCTATGGTCTCAAAGGGTGGTGCGGGGGGACTCCTGCTTGATTCCTTGGCCATTGGCCTATGGAGTCCCTCAGAATTCTGTTTTGCCCCCTATGCTATTTAGCATCTACGAGAAACCACTGGGAGAGTTTTCCAAAGTTAACTTAGGTGTCACCAGTATATTGATGATACCCAGCTGTATTACTCCTTTGCCCCTAGTTCCAAAGAACATATTCCTGTGCCAAACCAGTGTCTGGCAGCTGTAATGGACTGGATGAGGGTGGTGAATGGAAGCTTAATCCAGACAAGACAGAGGTATTCCTCGTCAGTCAAAAGGCAAATCTGGGAATAGGAATTCAGCCTGCATCAGACGGGGTTACATTCCCCCTAAAAACATAGGTTAGCATTTTGGGGGGTACACTGGGATTCAGCCCTGAGTTTGGAGACCCAGGTTTTAGCAGTGATCAGGAGTACATTTGCATAGTTAAAGCTAGTGTGCCAACTACACAAACTCCTGGGGAAGTCTGGCCTTGGTAACATACTGTAATGTGTTGTACATTGTGAGATTGCCTTTGAAAAGTGCTCAGGAACTTCATATGGTGCAAAGATCTGCAGCCAGATTGCTAACAGGGGTTGGCTACAGGGAGCATATAACTTCCTTGCTGCAATAGCCACACTGGTTGTGGTCTATTTTCAGGCACAATTCAAAGTGCCAGTAATGACATATAAAGCCCTATATAGTTTTGGTCCAGGCAGTTTGAAGTATGTCAGACATTTTCTTCTATCCTTGTTCTGCCCCAGCGTGCCTATTGTTTTAATTTTTGCTTATTGTTTTAATTCTAGGTTTTAACTGAGATTTGCATTTAATGTATTTTTAATGGGGGTGGTGGTGTTTGTTTATATTGTCTTGTTGTTTATTGTTGGGGTAGTTTTATGTACTTGATTTTAGATGTAAACCACCTTGATTGCTACGGCAAAAGGTGAGATATAAATAAATAAATAAATAAATAAATATTACCATATCTCTAAGAGAAAAGGGTGAGCCCCTTTTTTTGTTCCCACCAAACTCTCAGACTCATTTGGTGGGAACAAGGGAGAGGGCCTTCTTGGTGGCTGCTCCATCTTTGGAACTCCTTTTCTAGGATGGCCAGGATGGCTTTGTCCTTGCTATCTTTCTGTCAGCAACTGAAAACATTCTTATGCCACCAGTCTTATAGAAAATGAATGGGATGTGCTGTGCTGTATTACACTTTGTATAGTCTTTTAATTAATCTCAATGTTTTTAATGTTCTAATTTTCTCAATTGTTTAATTGCTTTTTAAATAGCTTCAACATTCTATCAACGTTTTGTATAGATTTTAATCTGTATTGTTTTAGAATATGTGTTAGCCCCTTTGAGTCCTATTATTGGGAGAAAGGTGGGATATAAACAGTTGTTGTTTATTATTTTAATTCATGGAGAGTAGCTCAATTCATGTGATTTTGTCTACATAAGGCAAAAGTTTCCAGATATTCAAATGAGGCTCTGACTGGTGACTTGAGGATTTTAAAATTTTTATTAAATTGCATTGAAAATGACCCCTAGAGATTATTAGTGTTGTAAATTGCCATCAAATCAGCTTTGACTTATGAATGAGAGACCTCATTGTGAAGTCTGCAGGACCTGCAAACCTGAGCAAGGTGGTCTTGCTCAGGCCCTGCAAACTCAGGTAGGTGATTTCCTAGATTGTGTTAATCTACCATTACCAAACTTTATCATCTTTCCAAATGGGTCATCTTAGTCTCATGATATGACCAAAACATATCCTCAGTTTGGTCATTTTGGCTTCCAGGGAGAGTTCAGGCTTGATTTGATCTGCTGCTGTGTGTCTTAAATGATGGTGATAATGATGGTGATGGTGATGATGGTGATAATGATATGATGATGATAATGATCTAGGGCTCATTTATTGGTCATTTTGTCAGTTTCTTCCAGCAAACATTTCAAATGAGTTATTGTTGTTATGTACTGTTAAATCACCTTTGACTTCTGGCCCTGAGAAACCTCTAAGAGTGCCTGTTATTAACAGCCTGCTCAGGTCTTGCAAAGTGAGAGCCTAGTTTTCCTCTTTTCTTACTGTGTATATGGACCATCAAATTGCCTATCAATTTATGGCAACCCCATGAGTTTCGAAGCATTTTCTTAGGCAAGGAATAGTTAGAGGTGGTTTTGCCAGTTCTTTCCTTTGAAATATAGCCTACAGCATCTGGTCTTCCTTGGTGGTCTCCCATCCAATTACTCACCAGGGCTGATCCTGCTTAGCTTCCAAGATTGGACAGGATCTGGTGCTTCTAGAGTGTTGCCTTCAATTGTACCAATCATTATCTTCATCATTATTTCTTATCTGCCTCAGCAACAGATTAAAATATAACATATAACATCAGTTAAAACACAGCAGCATAAAAGATCATATAAGACTAAAACACATTAAAACAATTAAAAATCATAATATAAAAATAATCTGGATAGGCCTGCCAGAAGATACTGGTCTTTAATGCTTTTAGTGTCAGACAGAGTATTCAGCTGTTGAATTTCTTCCAGCAGATCATTCCACAGTCTAGGTGTGACTGAAGAAAAGGTTCTCTGGGTGACAGTTGCCAAATTTTATTATTGGTATTGTTATTACTAGTCCTGGCTGACTGGAGTAAATGTCCCTCAGAGGACCTGAGTGTATAAGGTGGATTATATCAGAGGAGGAAATCCTGTAGGTAACCTGAACCCAAACTATGTAGAGCTTCTTTAAAGGTAATAAGCAACAGTTTACACCTTGCCTTGAAACAAACTGGTAGCCAGTGGAGTGATTTTAACATTGATGTCATATGGAGACTGTCACACTTTGGCCACATCGTGAGAAGGCATGAATCACTAGAAAAGACAATGATGCCAGGAAAGGTAGAAGACAGTAGAAAGAGGGGAAGACCACATGCCAAATGGCTAAACTCAATCAGGATGGCCATGAGTCTGAGCCTGCAAGACCTGAGCAGAGAGGTTGATGACAGGGGTCTTAGAAATGTCTCATCCACAGAATCGTCATGAGTTGAAGTCAATTTGAGAGCAGCAAAAAGGGCTGCCCTCAAAATCCAAAAGGATTTCTTCAAACCTGAAAAATGGACATTGCAATGGCAAATATGTCTCAATAAAAGCAAATGCAAATTTATGCATACTGGGAGAAAATATACATACTTAATATTTACTGAATTTGTTCACTGAGCCTGCAGGATGTGAGCAGAGCAGAAGAAAATAGGGGTTCTTGGAGAGATGCCATCCACAGGGTCACCATGAGTTGAGGTCAACTTGAAGGTAGTTAAGAAAAACAAATGATCTCTATTCTAGACTCATCAGTAAGCAGTCTAGGTGCCATGTTTTGAACTGTTTCTGAATTCGATAGCTAGGAAGAAGTGCAGCTGGTGCAACAGCCAAAATTGACAGTAAGCATTCCTGTTTTACAATTATATGTCCAAAGCTTAACTTCAGTTTTGTCCTTTTGGCTTCTAGGGAGAGTTCAAGCTTGCCCATTCATTCCTCTTTTTTGCCCATCCATGCTAGCCTCAGAATTGTCATCCAGCCCCCATATTTCAAAGGAGTTTATTTTCTTTTTCTCAGCTTTCCTCACTGCCCACTATTCACAGGTGTACTTAGCATTTGAAAACATTATGGCATGGATGATGTATGCTTAATATTTCTTCCTTTCTTTCTCTTTTTCTCTTCTTCGCATCCATCTTTCTTTCTTTCTTAAAGTGCACATCCTAAGGTCCCTGGGGTGGGCCTTGCATAAGACTACTGCAAAATGATATATCCAGGGGTAGCTGTGCTGGACTAGAAAAGATCCTAATAAGTAAAGATATACAACTCAGCACAAAAGTTAGAATCATACAAGCCATTGTATTCCCCATCCCCATGTATAGATATGAGAGCTGGACAGTGAAGAAAGCGGGTAAGAAGTAAATCAACTCTTTTGAGATGTGGTGCTGGAGAAGAGTGCTGAGGATACTGTGGATGGTCAAAAAGACAAACAACTGGATCCTAGAATAGATCAAGCCTGAACTCTCCCTGGAAGCCAAGATGATAAAATTGAGGCTCCTGTACTTTGGCCACATCATGAGAAAGCATGACTCATTAGAAAAAACAATAATGCTAGGAAAGGTGCAGGCATGTAGAAAACGAGGAAGACCACACACCAGATGGATGGGCTCTATTAAGGAGGCCATGGGTATGACTTTGCAGGACCTGAGCAGAGCAGTGGAAGGCAGGGAGTCTCTTGGAGATGTCTCATCCACAGGGTTGCCACGAGACGATATCAACTTGAAGGCTAACAACAACGTGGCACAGCTGATGTGTGGTTAACATTTATTCCTCTCCTCTTCCTTGCATCCATCCTTCTTCCTTCCTTTCATTTTCTTCCTTCCTTCCACTTTT
>CM034708.1:25203596-25218197 GCA_020142125.1 Phrynosoma platyrhinos
CATGTCTAGTACATGTACGGGATTTTCTCACTTGTGTGTGAACGTTAATTGCAGTTTCAGGGGGAGCCTTCCTTAATTGCACAATTAAGGTAATTACATGTGAAAACTATTTGCGGAATCAAGGTTTATTTTTGGTTTATTTTCAGAATTTGTCATTTCCAGTTTATTATAGCTTTGTGGGCCACGTGTGATAACGTCCTTAGAACAACAACAACATTTTCAGAAAATGCAAGCCTGTGACTACCACGGTAATATTTCTTCTCCTGTATGTTTTTTAAGCACACCTTTGCCTGATGAAGAAGGCAATGGAGCTTTGAGAGCTTGCAACATGTATTTTGTGCATTTTGGTTGTCCCAATAAAGGTATCACTGTTTGTGGATTTTGGAAGTTACTATATTTTGCTATATGGCCAACATAGCTACCTCTGGACATAATTTTGACTGTGAAAAAAAAAAAGACTAAAAGTCTTGATTAATTTTAACCAAAAGGCAAAGAAAGAAGGAAAAGAATCCAAAGGCCTTTTAGTTATGGTAGTCTTCCCCAACCTAATGCCCTCCAGATGTTTTGGATTACAACACTCATCATTTTTAGCCAGCATTACTAAACATCAGACTGGTTAGAGATTATGACCTAAATAAAACTTCTAGTCCCAACTAAAGAAAAACCCACTGAACCAGTTGTCATTAAGTCCTTACTTATGTAAGTCCCACTAATTCAGTGAGTCTCTTCTAGTTGGGAGTAGTAATGGGATTTAGGTCCATGACCTACATCCAGTTGTTAGCCTGAACCAGAAACAACCCAGTAAAACAATAGGAGCTTGGTTGGTTAACACTTACATTGAATCCATTGATTCAATGAGTCTACTCTATTTGGGACTAAAAACTGGATACAGACTTATGGGAGTAGTATAGAAGAAAACGGGTTTTGGAGGCTACTCTATTGCAACACAGTTTCTGCTTTTCTCTAAACCACAGGTGAAAGACTTCTAGCTTGAAGGCAAAATTCAATTTCTTACTTAAGGGCTACATTACAGTGATAGTTGAGGTGAAAGCAAATGACTGGGATAAAAAATGCCAGCATGTTACAACATAAAGCGCTTACTGCCAGGAACTAAGCTGAAAAAGAAGAACTGAGGAAAAACTTGTGGGAAAGCTTGGTAACAAATAATAGGGGGATGAGGTACAGATTACAACAATACAAAAGCTTCAATAAAAGCATAATTATAAAATTGTTTTAAAACAAACAATTGCTAAAAATTAAAAACAAATATTAAGATTTTGAAATCTATTAAAAGACAACATTTTGCTGTTGTGTGCCTTCAAGTTGTTTCTGACTTATGATGACCCTAAAGTGAACCTATCGTGACGTTTTCTTGGCATATTTCTTCAGAGGGAGTTTCTCACTGCCATTCTCTGAGGCTGAGAATGTGTGACTTGCCCAAGGCCATCCAATGGGTTTCCATGGCTGAGCCATGATTTGAACCCTGTTCTCCAGAGTCCTAGTCCAACACTCAAACCACTACACCACACTGACTACAAAAGTTTAAAACAGCACTGCACACCATTAAAAGCCCACCTTGAGTCAGTTTATAAAAGCCTAATGGCAAAAAAATGTTTTAACTTGCTGATGGAAGGAAGAGGGCCATGCTGGCTACCCTAGGAAGGGAAATGAGATCCCAGGAGATCTGGATTTGGCTGCAGGGTCTGAGTTTCATCATCCTTGCTGTAAGCCTGAAATGGTTATAAACCTGGATCACATAACGCTATAAGTAGGAGTGAAGAATATGTTTTGATGTCAAATACCCATGTAATTACACACACTATTTCAAAGTAATAAATTGGAATATCAGCAAGAAAAGCAGGTCATCAGTTCTAGGGAGTAGCTGATTACCTGAAGAGAAGGCTATCCCTAAGCAGGTATTGAAACCTGTGATGGCCAGGATGTCATCAAAACTTCCAGCAGCCATTAGCAAGGTTGGGACACCCTTTTCAACACCATATCCTCCTCCTTGTAAAACCAACATTGAAGGAACCACAACAGCCGGAGACACTGCACCTAGAACAAATCTGAACATATACAGTATCAGTTTCTTGTTGATGTCCATTCTCTGTGTAGACTCTGTAGCTTGGGGAAGAGAAAGCCTCTTCTAAGATGAGATTTGCTATTTGCTGTTTTCCATTCTTATCAGTCCTTGTATTATATAACTGGGACACTTTTTAAATCAATTTTTCAAGTGTCTGACTGAATAATGCGGTCCTAATTTGAGTAAAATATGGTGAGTTTTGAGCTCTCATCTTTCATTCCAGAACAATGTTATACTACATGTATCTGTTTATAAAGGTTCTGAGGATCTGTAGGGCTCATTTGCCAACCTGTGCTCTAAGTCTGAGATTCAAAAAGCACAAGACAACACAACAGCATCTTTTTTTTTTTTTTTTACAGCACAGAGATTGGAAAAGTTAATTTTTGGAATTAGAGCTCTGAAATTACAACAATTACTATTACAACCTAGGATCACCAGTTGTGTTTGAGAAAACTATCTTTTCCAAGTAACTAGTTGTAGTCCTTCAAAATAACTTTTGTTTGTCTGGAACTAACAAAGATATGGTGCAGCACTCCCAGGCAATGCTTTCATGAAAGAGGGAAGCCAGCTTCAGCTCAAGAAAAAGAAATGCATTGTTTAAAAGTGTGGGGGGGGGGGAAGCGACTTACCCTAACATAAAGCCCCATTGCCAAGGGAGGTTTAAAAGGAAGTGAGACAGAATGGCTGCCGTACATGCCTCAGTGAGGCAAGGTCCAATGCTCAATCTTAAACAGACGGCCTTTAATTTTTTTAGAGCCTGAGAGAGAAACACAGGGAGAAATCACTAGCATCATTTTGGATTTTCTCTGTTCTGCATAACTTTAATTATTTTACACCGAAGAAAAGTATCGGGATCCAAAGGATCTAGTATTTATCTTCTTTCCTAGGTTCTGCAAGGTTTATCACTACTTGTGTAAGCTGAGATAGGAAACAGTAGTCAAAATATTACCATCCAAGCATGTGCAGTCAGAAACAAGCAGAGCACTAGAAAAGTACATTTTGGGATCTAACTCCCATAATCCTGAACCAGCATGACTACTTGGTACGCTGACTGGATGACTTGGGAAGTTGTAATTCAAAAACATAACTTTCTCAAGTTTTGGGTGGGACAGAGGACTTTCTCCAGTGAGCTGATCTTGCAATAGACTTGTCTTCTAAAGCTCAGTCATATGAAAATAAAACTCACACACTGATTCCAGAGGACTTTCTCCGCGACTGCTCCCAGACTTTGGAATGGCCTGCCGGATGAGATCCATCTCATTACTACTCTTGCTGCTTTTAAAAAAGCAATAAAGACGGATCTCTTCCGGCAGGCCTTCCCAGAATAGTTGCGGCTAGATGGGAGATGAATCTTTCTCCTGTTTTTATTATTGCCGACTCCTTGTTGTACTGTTTTATTTTATTGTATTGTTGTTTTTAACTCTTTCTTGGTTTAATTTTGTTTTAAGGGGATGGGAGGGTTGGGTTGTGGGATGAGGGAATGTTTTAATTCTGATTGTTTTAAATGCTGTAACCCGCCCGATTGCTGCGCAGAGGGGCGGGCTATAAATAAAAATTTATTATTATTATTATTATTATTATTATTATTATTATTATTATTATTATTATTATTATTATATTATATGCTCCCCATCAATTCTCGTACGTCCACAAGGAGGAGCTTGGAAACATTCACTTTTATTTTAGATTAGCTTCATCTTATTGTATATTATTTAAATTTTGGCAAACATGGTTAATCTTAATAATAATTTGTTAAAACAAGACAACTTCAAACTCTTGTTTATAATGCTGGCTTGTTTAAACTAAATATAGTTAAGAGTAATCATAGTTAAGAGTTCTCTGACAATTTGTGAAGAAGCAGCTCATCTAAGAAAGAAGCATTAACTGCTGATCTCCTTGCTGGAGAGGGAGAGAGCAAGAAGGGAAGGGTCATCACCAAAGACCAAGGCTTGCTGAGGTTCAGGCTCTTAACTCTGCACCATGGTTTGACATTACATCCAAACTCAATGAAAGGTTTATCTAAATCAGGGGTCGGCAACCTTTGTTGCTGGGGGTCCGGGGGGGGAATGGTGTGGGGGCCGGTTGTGCAGGAGCTAGGGGTGCGCGCACACACCCCTAACAGCTGCCAAGGTCCCTCCAAGGCCCCCCTGCCCCGATCCTTGGTCAAATTCGCCCCAGGATCAAGCAGGGAAGCCTTGGAAACAGTCCTCCAAGGCCCCTCTGCTTGATTCTGGGGCGGATTCACCCCAGGATCAAGCAGAGGGACCTTGGAAAGGTCCCACTGCTTGATCTTCGAGCGGTGGGGCCTTTAAAAATGGCACCTGTGCACAGCTGTGGGCTTTCCAAAATGGTGCCTCCCAGGAGCGGGAGCGCGCCCAGAGGCGGTGGGCGGCAGCTGCGGCAGGGGTCCCTGGGGGGCGGTCCAAAGGCCCCTGGGGGCCGGAGCTGCCCCACAGGCTGTAGGTTGCCAACCCCTGATCTAAATTGTTGTACCTTCAAGTTGTTTCTGACTTATGGCAACTCTAAAGTGAACCTATCATGGGTTTTTCTTGGCAAGATTTGTTCAGAGTATGTTTGCCATTGCCCTCCTGAGGTTGAGAGAGTGTGACTTGCCCAAGGTCATCCAGTTGGTTTCCATGACTAAGCAAGGATTTGAACCCTGGTCTCCAGGGTACTAGTCCAACATCCAAACCTCTACCACACTGCCTCTCTTTATTTAAGTTGACATCAGAATATAGTTCAGAAATAAAACTGGTATTAAGAAAAGGCAAAAATGTTAACAACCCACAGAAACAGTTCTGTATGGGGAAACACATTTTCACAAACAGATTGGCTATTTTCCCCATGCAGTTCAGGGCAAGCTTTGAATCATGCTTCTTGGATGTCCTCCCTAAACAGAGAATTCTCACAGATTTCTCACCATCTCACAGACAGGTTCATGTCTCTACTCTAGAACCAGAGGGCACAATGGTTAAGAGTATAACCTGGAACTTGGCAGATCCAAGTTCTAGTCCACATGCATCCATGAAATGCTTAATCTGTGATTTTGTCTCAGCTTGAGATGCTGGACCTTGTCTCAGCTTGACCTAGTTAACAGGTTGGCTGTGATGACAAAGTGTGCAAAAGGACTCATCTATGCTATCTTGAATTCACTGGAAGAAAGGCGGAATAGAAATGTAACTAATAAACATAACTAGTGTCATGAGTCTAGCTGCCATTAGTGATATGTCTGTTGAAGCTGTACCTCAATAACCTGAACCTTGGCTAAATGCTCCTCCACACAGTAAATTCCCTCCAGATTTCTTTAGTTAAGGAGTCAGTGCAGTACAGTAGACAAAATGTTGGATTAGGACCATGGAGATCCAGGTTCAGATTCCCATTTAGGTATGATGTCCACTAGGTGATCTTGGGCCAGCCACAATCTTTCAGCCTAAACTACTTCACAGGGTTGTTACAAAGAACATGGGAGGTAGGATAGCCATGCAATTAAAACACACACACATTAATTGTCAGGAAGAATTCAGTCTAGCATTTTCCTAACATGCTATTATTTTACATAGTAGGGAATTTTTATTTGGGGAAACATCCAAATCTGCATTCCCAAGTGGTACAACTCAGTCATTGCTTTATTTTACTCAGAAACATACCCCTGTCTAGCTTTCCTGATCATGACATTTTGTGTGCATTAAGCAAAGGTGATACTCCACCTTTGGGTCAAGGCCAAGGCCAGCACGGACCAAGATAACTGAGAGGGCAATGTTCCTCAAGGTTGCTCCCCACTTCACATTAATCTGGACTATGTCAGTGACGTATGGGATATTTCTGAGGAGAAATCCAACAAGTAGCATCCCTACAATGAACAGAAAGACGCATCTTATTAGCATCACAAGTAGTGAAAATATCTGAAATGCTCTGAACAAAGCGAGAAGCCTTCAGCAATGAGTCCTTAACTCTCACAAACACACAATTTTACAAGGTAAGCCAATGTTTAATCTTTTTTTTTTAATTAGAGAAATTCCCACAGAAACAATTTCACCTAAAGAATCGATGTGACAAATAATTAGCAAATCCACTCTTAACTTTAATGGACCTAGTAATTAAAATTTGTCTTCATGAATTAAGAAAGCTAAATCAATGACAACTTAATTTGCTTAATTGAACATTAAAATTGTAGCCCTAATTTTACACCAATAGGGAATAGGGTGGTCACATGAAAAAGAGGGCAGAGCTCCTGTATCTTTAGCAGCAGTGTAGAAGAGCAAATGTTCATAGCCGCACCTGCTGAAATTTCCTCTTCTAAACAACCATTAAAGGTACAGCAGACCTGTCCACTTTTTCATGAGGCTATTCTAGCAGGTTATAATCTGCCTGAGGCTGAGTGCTCCTGCTGTCTCACAGATCAAGAATATCTGAGGAATGCATCTGAGGAAGTAGACTTTAAATCTATGAAAGCTCATGCTGCCAACTTCTTTCTTTAGTTAGTCTCAAAGGTGTTACAAGATTTCTCTACATACTGATTCTACAGACTAACAGGGCTATATCTGAGATCAAGACTATGTAACAGTAAAATTATATTACTCTATCTGACAGTAACATACTTACCAAGAAGTGGAGGAAAGGGAGGCAAACCAGGGAATTTAATTAGACCCATAAGTTTACCACCAATTACAGCAAAAAAGAAGAGGAACAAAATTCCAAAGAGATTCCCACCCGGAAGACACTCATCGCCTGTAATAGACCAAATCACTGCCCAGACCAGCACTATTGCAGTCCCTGAAAAAGACAAGTACAATATAGTTCTTAACATTTACTAATACATTTATAAAAGTTAAGGAAGGATGATTTGCAATTAAAGCAGGGGAAGAAACAAAGACTGCACTTGCAATCTCTGTATTTTTTGGGGAAAAAACCCCTTCCTCATAAAGCTGCTTTTATTTCGTGAACCCCTCTTGTTTGTTGGCATGAATTTTCACAATCCAGGAAGGCACTTGTAAATCAACACTGCACTGCAACCAGGCTGTGGGGTTCATACTGGAAAGACTGCTTTGTTAGCCCCTCATTAGAATTAAGAGAAATTTTAGTACTGTCAGGGCCTTTCCGCATTACACAGTTATATCACTATGATAAACTTCCACTTTAACTGTTCTATAGGTTCCCCTATGGAATCCTGGGATTGTCAGTTTAGGGAGAAGTCTTTAGAATTCTCAGCTAGAGAGCTCTAGTGCTTCAAACTACAAATCCTAGGTTTCCATAGGATGCAGCCATGGCCATTAAAGTGGAATCATAGTGCTATAATTGTCTAGTGTGAATGGCCCCCCATCTTTCCAAATGGAATACTTGCACCAGAGCTGAGAAACATTACTTTTTTTTTTACCACAGCTCCCATAATTTCCCAGCCAATAGCTATACAGCCTGTAGTTGTAGTCCAAAAGATAACTCTTCCAGGCTCTGATGTTCCATTTTCAGAGGTACCGATTGTTCTTCAATCCCTCCAAGGGTTTCCTGATAAGCCTGTTGGTGAAACTCAGACAGAACTTTAGAAAATACATATCTGATGAGGGAACATTTCAGCTATTGAACATCATGAGCATTAGGACACCTTCAGACTTATTCTCTTCATTACTGTGCAATAATACCCCCTTTGCACAGCAATCTAACCCTACATTTACGTGATAGTACAGCCTCTGACCATTACAGTGTACAGGCCCACATCTAATGAAAGATGCCATTCTAGCACTCCAAATTCTAAATGCTTAAAAAAAAAAATTCATTTGAGTTCCTAGAGATTTTCCGATCTATTATTCCACACCTGTAGCTTCTGTAATACTGCATCACCTGTTATTCCCACTCCTTCTACTGGGCTTTCTAGATGGTTCATAATTCACAGGGAATTAGAAATGGTTAATGATGTGATAACGATGATGAAAGGACACATTTTTCATTGAGAAAGAAGCTTTAGGAGCTTCTAGAACAGGAATGGAGATTATATGGTCTTCTCAGTGTTGGTGGTTCACAACTCTCATGATTCCTTACCATTGACTAACTACAGTAGCTAGGGCTGATGGAAGTTGCAGTCAAGTATCGTTTGGACATTTTTTCCACAACTGGTCTAGGAAGAAGTCTATCCAGTCCTTGGGGAAAAACAACTAACTATGGATACTCAGTTATTTTTTATGGCCTATGCCATGCGAAACCTAGCCCTTTTTGAGCTAGGCACTTTTGCCATTATGCTTAATATGCCCTATTGACTTTGGTGCCTCAAGTTCTTAAGAATACACTTTGCTTGAATAGCAGAATAAAGCACTTCTGTGTTTGTCCCTGGATACAACCCAGTTTCAATGCAACCCTGGAAATGTAGACTCTCTTTGGCTGGGTGTGAACACTAAGACTTGGCACAGTAATTCATAACTTGAAATTATACTTAGAACAATACTGGAACAATGAAGAAATGTCACTGAACTGAAAAGATATCTACAACAACATCAAGATATTAGAAGATTCTTCGACACAAAGGATGAATTTTCAGATAATTCAATGGGTATTTGAGGGGTTTGGTTCAGGCTCCTAAATAATGCTTCACAGTTATGCTTGCTTTCTCCAGCAAACTTACAACAGTTTTCAGAGAGCTGTCAGCCAGTTTTAGGGACAAGATAACTTTGCTTTAGCAGTTTTAGCTTGGCTTAGCAATGCAGGTTCATATCAAAACATGGAAAATGAACTTTTGTGGATTATAATTTCCAGAATCTCTCAACATGCACAGTTAGTAGCTATCCTGGCTGGGGGATTCTGGGAGGTGCAGTCTCTAAAAAGAACTTTTCTGAGTTCTGCTGCATACATACTACATCACTCTCTGGGCTATGAAAGGCTGCATACAGCACAACTTTTCTGGCACTTCCAAAAGTGTTTTTATATCCTCAATATTCCATTACTATGGTATTTACAAAAATAATTCAATTAACATACCATGGTATTTATATAACAACAACAACAACAACAACAACAACAATTTGTACCCTGCCCCTCTGTCAACCAATCGGGGCAGCTTACAACAATTAAAATTCCATACAAGATGATTCATACTGTTTCCTTAGTCCTTATTTACAGCCTTATTTAAAACCACTTGTTTTCTTATAGTTACAACCCCTGATTTTCTTTCACAATCTGCAACAAGAGTAAGCGACCTGGCACCTTCCAGATATTTTTAACTACCACTCCCAGCAATCTAGGCAACATCATCAATGCTAAGGCACTCTGGGAATTGCAGTCCAATTATCTTGGGGGGTTGGTGGTGACAGACTACCTAATTTTGTTTGAGAAGGCAAATCAGAAGCTGAAGTTAGTGGAAGGGAATCCAGAGATCTTGAGAAACCAGGAGCTGTTTTCACGTCAGAACAAGCATTTCTGAGAACAATACCAGTGCTGATAACTGTTTCACTGGAATTCACATAACTTGAAAAATGTACCTTTTTGGACTACACAGAGATAGAATAACTCAATATAATTCAAGATACTTAATAGGACCAAGACAGAAAAAAATGAGGTTGGACTGCACTGAAATGGCATATAATGATACACTGTACACCTTCAGAGTACTGAATAACCTGGATTGCAAACACTGTGGGTGAGTGGTTATCAAGCATGAGAAAGGCCAAAATACATGTCAGTTGGAGGTTAGCATGAACAGGCCTATATCCGTTCCCTATCTAATCTGAATATTTAGTGACTAAGAGCAAGGTAAAAATACAAATCCATAAAATAAATATTCCCATCAGGAAATTTAAAATGGTAACTTTCCTTCTTCATCCTTGCATCAGCATCCATACCACTTTTCTTTCTTTTACGTACCATATGTGACCATTTTGGCAAGTATGCCTTGTGGCGGACAAGCACAGATTTGCTTCATTTTCTCCAGTGTAGTTGACTCAGCCAGAGGTTCCTGAGGTTGCTGTCTACAGCTGCTCAGCAGCGCTGTTTCTTCAGTTTGTATATTACCATCGACAGCCTTGGAGTCCAAAACACTGACCTCCTGAATTAAAGCAAAGAAACAATCTCAAAAGGAATCATCTATATAGGTTTCCAGTTAGGCACAGACTAGGACATGGAGCAATAGATTCAAGCTACAGTAAAAGAGATTCCACCTTAACATTAGGAAGAATTTCCTGACAGTAATTCCAATTCTATCATTCTATGATTTATCCTGCATGACAAAAAGACTGTAAAGTATGTCCACAGCTCTGTTTACATTTACTGTTATAGTAAGATGGGGATTAGCTGAGGATTATCACAAAATAACCAGAAACTGCATAGCTGTTGTCTATAGTAAGGAACACTCTCATATTATCTACAATACTGTTTACAGCAGAGCTTGCAAAAGTAATATTTTTTGGATAACATCTCCCAGAATCTGGCATGTAAACAGGACCAGAAAGCTGGGTGTGAGGGTTCTGAGAACTTTTGTCCAAAATGTAACTTTTCCCAATCTCTGATCTGGAATAAGGTCCATAATGAAAACCTTATAATATTAACACATCTGAATGTCTTTCTGTTTGTCTGGAGGCCTTGTTCCTTCCTAGTTCATTCTGTAAAAATCTGGCAACCTACTAAGCCTACCTGATGCCTTGTCTCCCTCTGGAAGTCTCCCGAGATGTTGCTTCCTGAAGAGCTTGTGCTAGACTGAACTGTCTACAACTCTAATCATGTGATGTAAGCGGTCCAAAGATTAATTCTCCAGGAGAAGTGACAGGCGGATGTGAACTGACAATCAGGAACAAAGTCCCTAGAATCCTGGGGATTGTAATATGACACACCAGGGGTTTGTCCTATGCTACCACAGCAATTCTGGGAGAGAGAAGACGGGATGGAGAAGGAAAGATAAGAAGCCAACGCAAAGAGAGCAGCAGGGAGAGAGAGAGAGAGAGAGAGAGATAGCTTGTCATTTGCCAAGCTGTCTGCTCAGACAAAGAGAACTACCAGAGCTGTGTTCCACTGAAAACCAAGAAGGAGGCTATGGGGAACTGGAGCTGCTGGGTATAGTTTTTGGATCAACTGGGTGCTGAATATGAAGCGTATACTATACAGTACCACTGCCTTTGGAAAGTGCTCCTTGCTGACTAGAACCAATAAAATGCCTGCTTCTGTAGGGATGTTTTGACAGGGATAGCTATCCTGTATTATTTTAGTCCATTTGTTCAGTTTAGTCCACTTCAGTTGCTCATCCTTTATCCCTTTCTATCAAAAAACTCCCTTTGCCAAGTCCCTGCACTATTTTCTGTATCTTTCCCTAGAAAAATTCACACTTCCCAACTCCTTAGGGCCTCTGCAGACTGCCAGAAATAGTGCAAATTGAGTCCACTTTAACTGCCCTGACTCAGTGCTAGGGAATCATGGGAACTGTAGTTTACTGTGGCACCAGAGCTCTCTGATAGAGAAGGCTCAATGTCTCAGAAAAAAATACAGTTCCCATGATTCCCTAGCACTGAGACAGGACAGTTAAAGTGGCCTCAATTTGCACTATTTCTAGCAATCTGCAAAGGCCTCATGTTGTTTCCAACCTCTCTTTCCATTTCAGCGCCCATGCCTTTTCTAATCACTAAATCTCATTGTGGAACCCTTGAAATAAATAAATACTACTATATCGCCTATCCCTCCAGCCAAACAAAAACAGGTTTGCTGTGTTATGGGTTATCAAAATTATACTGCTGAATAAGCAATGCACAAGGCTCTATGTTTAATGACACCAACATAAAACATATATAAAGAAGCAACTTGCAAACAGTTAATAGGATATGTCCAGCAAAAAAATCCAATAGTGAAGCTGTCCTGGGGAGTCCTTGTATTCTTGAGCGAATATTAATTCCCCTTTGTTGTAAAGCTTCCAAATTCTTGCTTGCTGGATACCCCATGCAGACAATAAACATGTGTCTACCTCAAGGACAGGGAGTAGTAGTAGATAGGACATGAGACCCCGGGATTTATAGTCTTTGTTTCATCAGAGATTTCATCAGATAAGTCCTTGTCATAATATAAACATGTACATCACAATAATAATATAAATATAATGAACAATAGATCATTCAAACTACCTACATTTCAGAAATATGAGAAGCCGACAACATTAAGGCTACAATTTGCAGAGCCTAGAATGGCTTGTAACTAACTCCCACAGAGGAGGAGAATAAATGTCTGTTTTAATTGGTAATGATTACCACCTGTTTAGCAGGGGAATTGTACAGGAAAGACAAGGTACAATAAAGTAAAACTTCTACATTCATATGGTAGTCTTCACAATCTCTTGTGATCTTATTTACATACAGAAAACACCAGTTTAGCAGAGGAATTAGGTAAGATGTTACATTAAAGTAAAGCTTTACATTCATGTAGTGTTCTTATCAAACGTACAAGGTCATATCTTCATACATGCAATAATTTACAAAAAACAACTAAAATCTTGTTTTTCATTGAATCCATAAGGAAAAATAGTTGCCCCTCCCAATTAATGGGGGATCCGTTCTAGACTCCCCTCCCTGTGAAAATGGCAGCCCCATTGAAAATAATGGCACACGTGGCCATTGTGCATGGGGGGGTACACAAAGGTGCACGTGGCCATTTTATCTATAGCTACTTGTCCCTTCCGCAAATAGCAAGACCGCAGTCTGTGAACAGAGAGGGACAACTTAGCATGTAATGTATGAATCCACCAGCATTCTTGTTTAGATAACAAATTCTCAACATCTTGAAATAGTGCTGGCTTAATTATTTGAATTACAAAGAGGCTTCTCATATCCTGAAATGTAAGAAGTTTGAATGATATATTGTTATTGTAACTGTTCATTATGTTTATATTATTAATGTGATGTACATGTTTATATGTTTATATTACGACAAGGACCTAGCTGATGAAATCTCTGATGAAATGGAGACTGTAAATCCTGGGGTCTCACATCCTACCTACTAGTACTTCCCTGTCCTTGAATTAGACACATGTTTATTGTCTGTGTGGGATATCAAGCAAGCAAGAATTTGGAAGCTTTACAACAAAGGGGAATTAATATTTGCTCAAAAATACAAGGACTCCCCAGGACAGCCTCACTATTAGATTTTTTTTTGCTGGGCATATCCTACCAACTATTTGCATGTTGCTTCTTTATATAAGTTTTGTTGTTGTCAAACAATATACCAACTTTTCTTGTTTCTCTATAGAGCCCTGTGAACTGCTTATTCAGCAGTATAATTCTGATAACACTGCATACTTGTTTTTGTTTGGTATTGTTGAGGTTGGTAGGGGTATGGTGTTTTTTCTCTTGGGTTTTATCCCTCCAACCACCACACATCCTCCCTGTAATAACTCAAGGGAAGGCAGGAGAGCTAGCATAGCATAATGGTTTGACTGTTTGGCTAGGGCTCCAGGAGACCAGTGTCTGAATCCCCACACAGCCATGGAAACTGGGTAACTTTGTCTAAATCACACTCTTTCAACCTCAGAGGAAGGCAGTGGTACATCCTCTCAGAAAAAAACCTTGCCAAGAAAACCTCATGATAGGGTTGCCTTAGGGTCACTGTAAATGGGAAATGATTGAAGGCACACAACACCAAGGCAGAAGATGGATGAACATCCAGTTGTAGATCTCTGAGTGATTTGATGCTAGATTAGCCAAGCTTTCTGACTTCCAGTTTTCTAACAGCAAATAATACCAACGATTAAAAAGCATCCCCCCCATTAATATTTTGTGGGTAACCAGGAGTAGTTTTTGTATAAAAGGATTTGTGAGCTTGTTCCTGGTCATCAAGTTCCCTATACTTTAATTCCAGTGAGTGGGTTTTTGCAACATCTCTTGTATTTCCACTTCCTGTTCTACTTCTCATACAACAGAGATTTGGGGAACAAACTGAAAAGATCCACTTGTGGAGTGGAGAGGACTACAAGGAGGTTGTGTGAGCAGGTGCAGGACCGACATGGTAATATGTCAAATGAACATTGCACTGACCACATTTCAGCTTGCTATGCCAGCATTCTTCCTATACAGAGTTTTTCAAAAATATATTTTTTCTTTTTTAACATTTATTTTTAAAGAAAATTATTATTATAAATAAACAACTATTCAAAAATATATTTAAAAAACAGTAAGAAACTTTTAGAAAAGAAACAGAAGGAGACTATGAGTGTTCCAAACCAAAAATGCAAATGAAAGGTGGGAAAAACTGGAGTGAGGGATGGGACACCTCCAGACATATCATTAGTGTGTGTATCATGAACAGGTGTTCACAGGACAGCAGAACTGTGCCTTATGAAACACAGTAATTTATATCGTTTTTTAAAAGAAAGTGTTCAGCCCTCCATATCCATGGATTTTTTTATCCATGGATTCAAGTATCTAGTTTGAAAAATATTAAATATATATTTAATTCCAAAAAGCAAACTTTGATTTTGCTATTTAATATAAGGGAGACCATTTTACTATGCCCCTGTATTTAAGAAGTTGTTAAATGCGTCACAGCAGGCTGTTGTCGGGTTAAGTAGG
>CM034708.1:25226133-25255392 GCA_020142125.1 Phrynosoma platyrhinos
ATTTTGATTTATTGAGCAGATTCTGTTGGATTTTTGTTATATACGATATATTTGAATGTTTTTTTATTTTATTTTAATCAATAAAATTTATATATTAAAAAAAAAAACAGGGGCTGGGCAAACACTCATACCAGTAAGCAATATGTCATCCAGAAGGCAAAATGTGGACTGCTTGCCTCATTCATTTTTGCAGTGGCCAGACAGTCCTGAACTGGCAGAGGGAGGAAATATTTCTATGACTGGGGGGGGGGGGAGTTTTGGTTAAAAACAAGTAGAAGCAGATTCCCGAAAGCCTCAAGGAACCAGCATTCTCTGTTAAAGGATGGCGGATGGCAAGGTAAATGTTAGCTTATTTGAAACAATATACTTCTGGTTTAAAAACAAAAACAAAAACGGAAAAGGCACATTTTTAGCAGATGGTGACCCACTACTGCACATCAGAGAAAGTAACTGGCATCTCAGTCTGCCACTTTCCAAAGCTTGGTTTATATCAGGATGGGAAAACATGGCCCATGGTGCTGTTTCTGAGGAGCCCCAAGATTAAAAAATGTGCCTCATTGGGGCTTACTTACTTACCATTTTTTGGGATGCTTAGGCCATTGGAGGTCCAGGAGAAGCCATTTTTAAAAACAGAAAGTGACCTTTCTGCTACAAAAAATGCTTCTCCCTGGGCTTCAGATTTTCCATGGAGTCCAAAAATGGGTCCCCTACGGGAGGAGTGTTTGGAGGGAAAAATTGAATATCGGGGTTTTTTTTGGCCTTCCAAAGTTGGAGGGGACAATGTGGCTTTCTACAATCAACAGTTGCCTAGCCCTGGTTGAAATGTTCTGAAACAGATACATAGACAGAAATGGTGTAGGTCACTTACCATTAAAGATATCATTTACAGTGATAATAATCATACACAGCAAAATTAATAGACACGTGGAAGAATTTTATTCCATCTTCACTTTTGATTTTACAAGATATTTTGCTTTGAATGCTTAGAAAATACAGTTGCCCCTCCCTTTTCATGGGGGATCTGTTCCGGACCCCCCCATGAAAATGGAAAACTGCAAATATTCAAGCCCCATAGACTGGAATTGGGGTGGCACATGCCCCATTTTATCCCCCCGCAAACAGGCGAGGGACGCGGACTTGAAATCAGCGAAAACGGAGGGGTGGCGGTATAGTGTTCCTAGTTGACAAATACAGTAGAAATAGATATAGTAACTGATTTGTTTAAAGTTGTTGAGGATATTCTTTCTTAAGTTTTGAGGGTTGTTAATGAATGAGAATAGATTATTGGAAGATAGCTGTTTTAGCTATGAGAAGAGCAATGAACAACTATATATATCTATAGCTGCCACAAGGAAGACTGAAAGTCATCTTTTTCTTTTAGTCTTTGTTCTCTTTTCTCTTTTTCACTCTTTTATTCTTTTTTTGAATTTCCTACCTTTTCCCCTTTTTTAGTTTATGTAAGTGTTATTGTATTTTTAAACTTATTTAAAAAAATAAAAAAGAGAAAATACATTGTTTCTGAAAACAGAGGAATGGGCTTGAATAAAGGCATGGAGATTGGAAGCAGCAAATGTGCAGCAAATCTTCTATTAGAAAGGCTTTCAGGAAAAGATGGATTAGTACTTATCAGCTAGTTGATAAACCACCTGGGATTTCTCATTTTAGTCATTAAGGATGGCACAGCTCTGATTATCCTCATCCAAACAGCTTCTCCTTTCTGTCTTCTGGTATCCAGAGAACCATTTATTCATTTGCAAATGGCATTTCCAGGCACCAAATTACATGCTCCAACCACCATCAATAATGCATTGATTGCCAGTCATGTACACCGACTGAAAAAAGGTATGAAGAAAATAAGGCCAAAATAAGAGAAAAATGACATTCAAACCATAAGTGCAGAATACAGAGTAGAATTAAAGCATGAGTACCAAACAACATTGGTACTCATTTGAAAAAGGTTAAAGGCTGTAGCAAAACACCTTGGGACCCAAATACCTAAGAGACCAACTTCTCCAATATGTGCAGGAACTCACAGAAACTAAGAGTTTAGAAAAGTTGCTTTTTTGCATTACACCTTTTTTGGACCACTGGCCATGCTGGCTGGGAAATTCTAGCTATTGTAATCCATGAATGTAACTTTTCAAAGCTGCCTTATACTAAGTCACACCACTGGTCTAGGCTTAGATTCTTTGTGACTTTGAGTGGCAAACTAAAAGGTGACTATTTAATAAAACCTTGGGGTAAACTGAAAACAGTTTTTAAATATATATATATATTGCTGAACAGGTCAATGTTTCTGTCTTGGCTGACTTCTATTGGATTTTTATTGTTTGCATTTCATTCCTACAGGATTTTAGTTTTAATACTTAGATATACTGGATTTCCTCCCCCCTTCTCTTTTAATTTTGCTTTTATTTTAATTTTGTTTTATTTTAATGAAATGTTGCTAAAGCAAAGCAAAGCAGCTTCATTTATATACCGCTTCATATCGCACTATGGGATGTTTAAGCGGTTTACAACTGTAAGCTCATTGCCCCCCAACAGTTGGGTACTCATTTTAACGACCTCAGAAGGATGCAGGCCTGAGTGTAGCATGAGACCTGGCTAGTATTGAACTTGCAACCTTGTGGTCTATAAGTGTGTGGCTGCAGTACAGGCATTTTGAATTCTTTCACAAAATAAAGCAGAACACAACTTTCCAAAATAAAGATGCAAGTAAGCAAGCAAGGAATCAAGTGAAGGCTACGATGCAGGAACTACATACATACATGGTTTTAATCCATGCATGAAAAGCCCACATGGGTCAGTTTTAGTGGAGAAAATTACAGTGAAAGAGTATGCAAACTTCTGAATTACACAGGGCTTTTTATCAAGTTGCATAGAACAATTAAATAAAATGTAGGCTATAACACAGAGCAAAGTTGATCATGTATATAAGTACTTTGACTCGTCAGATTGACAGTGGCCTGTGTGCAAAAGCTTCCTCTTTATTTGAAACACATAAATTATTTTCCATTGTATTAATTTATACATGCCACATGATATTATGTTTCCCATGAGCTACAATGACACATTTACCACATGCTGTTTAATTTATGATGCAGGTTTGCAAGGGGAAGTAGAACCTGAATTATGTGCACAACTTCCCCATTGGCTCACTTGATTTTCCTATAAATCTGAAGCCAGGAGTCATCCTTATGCCTATCATATACCCTTCAGTTTTTAAAAGGAGAGCAGTTTTGCAGTCATTTTCAATTTTTCCAGATTGCTTTTACCAAGAGGCCATGCCCACATCTTACAACACAGGCATAGGAACCTGAAATGATTTGGATTTCAACTCCCAGAAGTCTCAGCCAAAAAAGATCAATGGTAAGGGATGGTGGGAATTGTGTTCTAAAATATCTGGACTGTCAAAGGTTCCTTGTCTTTGCTATAAAGGCTTTCCTTCCCAGTAGAAACACCATATGTGAAGCCACTGATATGGATCAAGTTAAGACGACCTGCTAGGCTTCTGTGCCAACTATTTAATGCTTAACAAATCTTCCACACAATTTCTAATCGTGGAAGGAGAAGGAGCAGGGAGCAGAGTTTGAGAAAGTTATGCAAACACAAGTATGCAGTGGGCATTGGAGTAGTTATGCTATTCCACTTTATGATGAAAGACCCCATACAACACACAATGCTTGCTCCAAATGTAGAGTGTTCTGTCATCTAAATCCAACCACTGATCCCAACTACAGTAACAGACCTTTGAGTCTTAAAAGCCTTATGACATGAGAAAAGAAAGCTGAAATTGAACAGGAGAGTAACGGCTTTCTCCATGCCTCTGTCTATGACACTGTAGCACTTCTGTCCTCTTTCCGAGAGAGATGGTCATAAGAGTGTGTCTTTTGCTGTGCTGGAAAAAAAATCACTTCAACAAAAAGCATACTTTTATCTCATGGGAAGAGTAAGGAAGTGCCACGATAGCATGTGGAGAGGCACAGGGAGAGCCACTGCCCCAGTTTCACCTTTTTTTCCTCATGTGATAAGGCTCTCAGCTTCCATTGATTCAATAGGTCTCCTTCAGTTGGAGCTAGCAATTGGTTTCAGACCTATACAAATCTGCAGCAAATTACTGGGATTAGTTTTACAGAGCAGAGCTTGGGAAAAGTAACTTTTCAAGATGAAAACTGCCAGAATTCCCCAGCCAGCATGTTAACTGTCCATGCTGGCTGAGGAATTCTTGAGGGTACTCTCCAGAAAAGTTACTTTCCTCAGCTCTGTTAAAGCAGCATGGTTTCAAACAATGAATCGACTGCTGTGTGAATGGGCCAAGGATTACTTACCTCATCAGATGCTAGATATACAAAAAGGTGGGCTATTTCTTCAGCTGTAGCCATTCTACCTGTCTTTTGCCTGGCCAGAAAGTCTTTCAATGCCTGGAAAAGAAAAGCATTCTTTGTAACAGTAAGCCTAAATGAAATGCTTCTTTTTACATCACTGTAGACTCCCACAACCCACTTAAATACCCTAAAGGCACCAAATCCCATCTGATCTTGGAAGCTAAGTGGGGTCACTCCTGGTTAGTACTTGGATGGGAGACTGCCAGTGAATACCAAGTGCTGTAGGCTATATTTCAGAGGAAAGTAATGGCAAAAACCACAGCTGAGTACCATTTGCCTAAGAAAACCCTATCAAATTAATGGAGATGCCATAAATCGTCAAGTGACTTGAAGGTGTGTGTGTGTGTGTGTGTGTGCACATGCACGCACACACGTGTACACACACAAACACACACACACCTTCCACACAAGAAAGCCACAGTAACCATGCCACTAAGGGCCCTTTCACCCTACTCAGTTATAGAGCTATGATTCCACTTTCACCGTCATGGTGCCATCCTATGGAATCTTGGGATTTGCAATTTGCCTTCAAGTCATTTCTGACTTATGGCGATCATAAGGTCAAGGGGTTTTCTTGGCAGAATTTGTCCAGAGAAGGTTTGCCCTTGCTCCCTTCTGAGGGTTACAAATGTGACTTGCTCAAGTTCATCCAGTGGGTTTTGAACCCTTGCCTCCCAGTGTCCTAGTCCAGCACTCAGACCATTACACCACACTGGCTCCAACTTGCAGTTTAAGGGAAATTCTTAGCCAGAGCGCTCTAGTGCCTCACCAAACTGCAAAACCTAAGGATTCCATGGAATGTAGCCATAGCAATTAAAGTGGAATGGAAGTGCTATAATTTTATACTGTGAAAGAGTTCTCAGAACAAGCCTGAACAGTGTGAAGATCAATGTCACTTCCTCCAAGATACCATTCAGGGGGAACCCATTAGAAGAAAAACTTTAAGATTTAAGATGAAATTTACATTAAGTGGGAAGAAGATTATTTTAAAGAACCATTTTAAAAATACTGATCTTGGTCAGAGCCAGTGCAAACCAATTTGTTGTTTGAGGAGAAATAGGAAATGATGTCCCTCTCTCCAACCAAGGTGCTCATTATTTATTTTCAGCTTCTTCTGTCTTTCTGGAAAAAGTTCCCTCAAGGTGTACAACAATATAGACCATAATATTAAAATATAACTTGTATTAAAACTCTGATATTTAGAGACAATCCAAAAATGAGCAAAATATTAATATATAAAGCATCTAGCATAAAATAAAGATCAGTAAAATAAGCAGCAGATCCAATAACATTGATTTGATTGTCATTTTTACTCCGTGGGAGGCACATTTGTAGGACTATTTATCTCAGGTACCCAAATAACTTGGCTAGCCTTGGGTTTTGAATAGAGATCAGGGACAGAGATTTCTCAGGAGTAGCATAGTTTATTCTATGAAATAGAATGGAGTATAAATCAAATCAAAATAAGAATATCAGCAATACATTTATCTATATATTATGTATATCTTTATGCATACATAATAAAGAAGGATATGAATCCATAGTCCTCAGTGAGGCTGCACTACATTTAAAAAGAGCAACTAGAAACAGGAGAAACTGCTCTTTTCAAGTTGTGAGAGTGCTGTGTGAGAGAGTTGTGAGCGTTAAGGGAGAAGGATTCCTCTATGCGCATACAATGAAGTGTGTGTGTTGGGTGCATTTAAATAATTTCCAACTTATGGTGACCTTAGGGTGGACCCTATCCTGAGCCAGGTTTCTTCAGAGAAGATTTGCCGTTGCCATCAGAGGCTGAGAGAGTGTGACTTGCACAAGGTCATCCAGTAGGTTTTCGTGGCCAAGTGGGGATTTGAACCCTACTCTCCAGAGTCATAGCCCAGTGCTTACACCAGTACACTACACTGATTCACAGTGAAACAGATTAAGCAATAGAAATGATGGTCTGCATTGTACCGTTATTTCCCTTTGCTCCATACAAATGTACGTTTTCACGTAGAAAAAGCAGTATTGCCAAGACACTCTTTGAGATTTAAGATGCTATATGTGTTCCTTCAATATATTCTTATGTGTAATAATGAAATAGCTTGAACACCTGTTCTGGATCAGGGCTGGCCTGGATCCTTTCCCGTAGTGAAGGAGTATCAACGGTGCCTGAGAAGATAAGACAAACTTGATTAGATAAAAGTCTCCTTTGTTCCCAACAAATGCAAATGTTTCCTCTCATGGAAGTCTGCTCTGAAAAATAAATATATCTGTTCTTTTAATATTGTGCACTAGTGGTAATGTCATCAAGCAGCCTCCCCACTAGAGGGGTTGGAATGCATTATAAGTTAAATTATGGCCTGTGTTCTTATATTATACATTGGCATTGTGGTATTGAATGGTTAAGTATGGTTAGGAGAAAGTATAATGCAGGTTCCTCCAGCAGTTCTAGAAAATGGTGGGCTATTCTGTTTTTGGATTTCATCCTTTTCCCAGCTCAGCCTAGTAAACCCATTGGGTTTACCTTGGGCAAGTCACACTGTTTCCGATTCAGAGGACGGCAAGGGCAAATCCCCTCTAAAGAAACTTGCCAAGAAAACCCCATGCTAGGGTTTCTATAAGTCAGAAACAACTTGAAGGCACACAACAACAATGGTTGTTCCTGTATGTGAAGAGATCTTGTAGCACCTTTGAGACTAACTGAAAGAAAGAAATTGGCAGCATGAGCTTTCGTAGACTTCAGTTGACTTCCTCAGATGCATTTGGTGTAGTGGAAAGCCAGGGACAGATCTATATATGCCATTAGTGTGTGAGAACGTCAATTCAAATTCAAAACCCTTTTTATATGGAAAAAGATGTGGTAAGTCCAGTTTTAATGACGGTCAAATGACGTGATGAACAAGTCAAGGGTGCCTTCATGAGGATGGGGGTTACATAGCCGTAGATCAGGGGTAGGCAACCTGTCCCCTTTAAGGGCCGAGGGACTTCAGCTCCCAGAAGCCTCAGCCATGTCAGCCAATAATCCCATGTTGGCCAATAGCTCCTGGGATTCTGGGAGCTGAAGTCCCTCGGCCTACCCCTGCCGTAGATAGTTGAATCCGTGGATGAAAAATCAGTGGATATGGAGGGCCAACTATTCAACATAACCACACCTGACGAAGTAGTCTAAAGTCAACGAAAGCTCATGCTGCCAATTTCTTTATTTCAGTTAGTCTCTAAGGTGCTACAAGATCTCTGATCCTACAAATTCTACAGACTTACTGATTCTACAGACTAATGCGGCTATATTTTTGAATTCTACCACAATGGAAAGGATCAATGGAAGTGAATCCAGTGAGGATCCTGAAGGAAGCAATACTCTAGGGAAAATGTGTGGGATCACTACAGGTATTGGTTACAAAGGTGATTGTGGAGTGGGATTGTCACAGGGTTCAAGAACAGAAGAACCGCTGGCTGAATCATACCAAACACCTATTCAGTCCAATATCCTGTTCCCACAATGGTGAAACAGTTGCCATTGTGGCCTTTGGGAAGCTCACAGGAAGGACATGAGCACAGCAGGCCTTTCCACTTAGATTTTTCAGATGTGGCATACAAAGGCAAACTTCTTCTATTCCTATAGCCTGTGGGAAGAGGCACTCCCCTGTTTCCTGTGAACTCAAGCTCCACATCCTTCCACCCACAGTTTTGATGCACTCATTTATTTTCAGCATATTCCCAGAATGGAACTCAATGCGGCTCACAGATAAAACTGGTTAAAAACGTATTAATAAAAAACAAACAAAAATTGCAACCATATCATTACAACAGTATAAAGCTATAAGACAAAAGTTAAAAAAAAACATAAATAGAAGACCCTCACCCCCATATAAAATCCTTCTTGACAATAATTATATATTAAAAGCCTACTTGAATAAAAATATCTTTGCCTGACAGCAAAAGGAAGACAGGGAGGGGGCCAGCCTAGCTTTCTGTGGCATGGGAGCATGGGAGCAGCCACTAAGCCTGCCTCTGCACTGCAGAAATAATCCAGTTTGACACCACTTTAACTGCCATGGCTCAGTGCTATGGAATGCCAGCAAGCTCTGGTGCCACAACAGACTACAATGCCCTGAATTCAATAGCACTGAGCCAGCGGTGTCAAACTGGAGTATTTCTGCCATGCGGAGGCAGCTAAGAAAGCTCTCTTTTGTGACTTCACCAAAGTGATGGTGGTAGGACCGAGAGAAAGCCTTCCCCTGATGATCTTAGAATTCTTGTACGTTTGTATAGGGAGATATGGTATTTCAGATAATCTGGACCTTAGCTATGTAAGGCTTTATGGGTAATGGCCAGCACTTTGATATGTGCCTGGAAACAAACCCATAGCCAGTGAAGCAGTTTCAACACGGTAGTTATATTTTTTCACATGGATAATAAATCCCCCTTGAAGAAGAATAAAAATTGGTTTCAGCAATGGAACATTTCACTTCTATGGACTGAATGGAAATGTCCCACAGTCTTTTGCAATCTAGGCCGTGTTTTATAGCAGTGCTTCTTAAGCTATCTGATGTGCACAACTGGCAAATGTTTTCGCCCAAGCTGCCAGGGACTAGCACCATATTTGTGCACACCTATCTTTCTTTCCTCAACATTCACCATGAACCAACAGCCAGAAGCTTGCAGACTGTCAGTGGTTCATGGATCACCACTTTGAGTAGCTCTGGTTTAGCAATATTGTGCTTGGTCTTAGCTTTCTAGAAGGTTCTGTCTATGACTGTAAAGAGATCACAAAAACAGTATTTTGGGGGAAAGAGTTAGACTTAAGGCAAGACTGTCCAGCTTGTCTAAAGGGTGGTTCCTGTACATGAGGAAATTTTACTTGCATGGCTCATCTTTATGATTCACTGCCACACTCTAATTCACAGTAGATATGCAAAAATTCCCTTTTCCACCGAGATATTAAACATACAGGAAAATTTATCATGCATAATCCCTGCTTCAAGTGCATGTCTCCCATGATTTGCTTCTATGATAAAAAAACAATTAATCTTTTTATTGAATTAATTACTGTACTCAAATGTTATTTAAGACACTGAAGCAGAAGATTAAATGGTATTGAATGAAAGACACAGTGTAGGGGGAAGTTCATCCTTGAGCTTCAAACTTTACCTCCTCTCTGCTATCCTGAAAGACAGACAAAACAGAGACTGTAAAATGTTATTTACCAGGACAAACACAGTTGCATCGGATTCCTTTTCCAATGAAGTCAGCAGCTACAGATTTGGTGAGACCAATAACTGCTGCCTTAGAGGTACTGTAGACACACCTGTTAGGAACCCCTGAAAAAGAGATGGAGATTAAGGAGGAAACTGAATTGTGCTCAATGTAAGAAACAAATTAAGATGCATCTGAATGTAGGTGCCAGCCTTCTCTAAATGGCATTGAGATTCTCTAAACATCTATTCAGTTATCTCTTATAAAGAATGTATTTGCACACGTATCCGCACTCCAATTTTGTAAATAATTCTGACTTTTGATAATAAGAAAACTGATGGGGGAAGGACATTCTGTGCAGATGAGAAAACTAACTCTACCTTAGTTTCTGTTTCTCACAGAAGTTGGAAGGTCATCTTTTTTTGCCTTTCCCTTAGTTTCTCTTGTAAAGCTTCATTCTGTTGTAAACCTGGGTGCGATGTGTGTGTCATGGAAATTAGTACTGAAAACAAGTGATAAAAACTTTGCTTTCAGTTGGTCGTCCCACCCCCCTCCAGGATCCAGGATTTGCTGTCTGTGGGATTCTGGGAGATGTAGTATATAAAGAAATGACAAAGTCATAAACACTGTTATAGAAGCAGGCCTGGGCATTACATATGGCACACATGGTGACTGCCATAGTAGAAATATAGATACTTATTACAGCTGATTCCAGACAATAGCTTTTGTTCTAAGAAGTTATTCTAGACACCAACATTTAATTGAAGTAAAAGGCCATGTTCTTATAGAAAAGTCCTAAAATTCTAACAGCTTACTTTTTCTCCTCATGACTGATTCATGACTCATTGACCAATCTGGTAAATGTTTATGCATTTTTTTTTTTTTGCTCTAGGTACAGTAGCCTAGAAAACGATGCAAAGTGTAGATGCATTCAGCATAAACTTCACTGTCTACACATAGCATGAAAACACACCTTTCAATTAGATGAATATTGGCATTCACCATAGAACAACATATAGAGTGGTCCTTAAAATTGGTACTTGACTATAGAATAATCAGAGGAAATCTGAAGATGAGCATACTGATTGCATAAGGTAAAAACAACACATGAACAAAGTCATGTTGGAATGACTGACCTTTAATGCTGGATGCCACTGAAGACATGTTGATAATGTTGCCAGATTTTTGCTCAAGCATCTTTAAAAAAAACCCCAAAACATAATCTGTTGTGATGCCAAAAGAGTTAATTGTGTCTTATTTTTAAAAAGAATGGAACCTTTGTTTCACAAGTAGAAGATTAAATGGTATTGAATTTAGAGATTATTATTTTTCAGGCACTTTAAACTCTTCCCACACATGAGGATCATAGGGGGATTAACACATATTTGATATCAAAACAGAAGAGCACCCATAAATGTAATGGTTTTCTTGGTCTTATCCCATAAGCCTCTGTGCCAACCATTAAGGGCTTAGTTTGTCTGTCTACTAGGCAATATCAGTAGTATTACAATAATACTGATGGCATGATAACTTCTGCTAAAACAAACCAGCTCTCTAAAATACCTGCTTCAGAAAATGTGCTGCTGGACCTAAATGCTGGAAGAATTTAAATCACTGTTTGTCAGAACGAACAGCAGCATCAGATATTTACTTTAATGTGAAGATGAACATAGCAAGGAAATAAACGGAAAAGCTAATTAATACTTTACAATAATATTTGTGCAACCCCAGTTATTTCCCATAAGATGGAGAAAAAAGGTAATATTTAAACAAGGTCTTTAAGATACACCTCTAGCTGCTGGAGCAGAAGAAAGGGTGGCTGACCTTAGGCAGGAATGCTGTGATCATCAGATACATGCTGCGCACATTGACATTCATTGTGAAATCCCAGTCCTTTTCATCACAATCCAAAATGGTTCCATGATGTACAAATCTGGTACAGAAAAAGATAAAAGGGAGGGAAAATGGATCAAATTCTTAAGGGTTGGCAGCTACTAAACCCATCTGCTCACCCTGAAAACATTACTAACCCAGTTCATTTCATATTTATATCTACACTGGTTCCATAACAGAGGTTGAAAAACTACTTTTTTTGATGACAATTTCCAGAATCTGTCAAACAGGATAATAGAATAATCAAATAGTATAATGCAAGGAGAAGATCCTGACATAGTGCCCCTAAAAACTGCCTCTCTCTAGCTCAGGGGTCCCCAAACTACGGCCCATGGGCCGGCCCCGGACCATTGGGGCCTTCTTACTGGCCCGTGAGGCCTCCTGCCGCCGCCGCCGCTCACGCGCGCTGCTAACTACCATTTTGGATTCCAAAATGGCATCCGGAGTCGTGCACATGCACATGACTGTGGGCGCCATTTTGGAATACAAAATAGTGACCGGCGGGACACACATGCACCTGCAATGCTGGGTGCATACGCATGGCTCCGGACACCATTTTGGAATCCAAAATGGCGCTGGAGTAGTGCGCATGCCGGGTGCCATTTTGTGTGCCAAAATGGCACCTGGAGTCGTGCACATGCGCATGATGTCACACGCGCATTACTCCAGATGCCATTTTGGAACACAAAATGGCGCCCGGCGTTGTGCGCGCATGCGCATTACTCCGGCACCACTTTGTGTTCCAAAATAGCATCCAGAATCATGCACATGCAAGCGTGATGCCATGCACATGTGTGCATGCATGCACACACGCCTCCAGCCCCCCAGAAGATCTGGGGGGCCAGCGAACCAGCTCCCGGATCAAAAAGTCCGGGGACCCCTGCTCTAGCTGCTACTAGCCCCAAGATGGAATATCCCCCACTCCAGTGTTAAGACAAGCTTGGCAGAAGTAAGACACAGTGATGACAATTTTCACTGAGGCTATATCAATGAGGCTCTCTATGCCATGGTCCCACTAATGTGGCTAAAAATTAGAGCCCATGTGGGGAAATTGCAGTCTGCAGGTTGTGTGTACCTTCTTAATGCTGGTTTTGAGCCCCAGGGTCCCAGCAGTCCCTCCAAAATGAGCCACAGCAGTCCCTCCAAAATGCTGTAATTTTTTAGAATTACTTTTGCGTCCAAATGTCCCATAGTGCTCCCATAGAGAAAAAGCATGTGCAATCCTCCTGGGGAGCCAGTACAACCCTAACCTCTGAGAGTTACCCATTTCTGATACAGAATAAGGGCGGGGAGCCTATGCCCCTACATATTGTGGGAACTACAACGAGGAATTGTAGTTCAAGAGTACCTGGAGGGCTACAATTTCCTATCTCTGCTTTAGAAAGAGAGGAACCCCCTAGTCATGTTAAATATGGCCATATATTAAATGTCACATTGGCATGGGGTTCCCAGACAGGACTAGCTCAAAACATTTTTTTCTGGCCCCACTAGTAGTGAAATTGTTCCTTTTTTTTTTTTTTAACTACAATTCATTATAATTCCCAGGCTCCCAAATTCTAAGAGCAGGAGTCCAAAAAGGTAACTTTTCCAAGCTCTACTCCCAACTCATCCAAGTCAAGGCAGATAATACCCAAAGCCAATAATTTTATTTGGGAACATGAAACAGAGATCTCACAAACAAAAATTCAAAAATAACACATACATTAACTTTCTTCTGCACAGTTGCTTCATTCTGCTTAATGGTAGGACCAGATTTAGAAAAAGAGCCACAGCAGAATCTAGAAGGCTCTGGAAATAGCTGTAGCTGCACCTAACTGCTGAAGCTACACATTAAGATTATTAGTTATTTCTGTAGACATAAAACCAAAGCCAGACTGACTTGAAAAAACACATTAAGAGGAGACTATAATTTGAACTATAGAAATTTTTACCCTGCGATATTACACAGAATATCTATTCTCTTCAATTCCTTGGCCAGATTTTCAATTTGTCCTTTGTTGGTGACATCCAGCATTCGAACCTGAATGCCTGTTAAGGAAATTAACGTAATGTATGTTACAGTATTCATCATTATGTTCTCAAAACAATAAAGGACATCAGTTTATCAAGTCACAAGTGAAAAATGTGTGTAGCTTATACAACTTTTATAGCCATTTTAACAAGTTTGCTCTCTGCCTAGGTGTGTGTGTGCGCCAGGTACAGCCACACCACTGCACATGACTTGGAATAGTTACTTTTTGGATTATAACTCCCAAATCCCTTTGGATTATAACTCCCAAATCCCTTGTTGTCTGGGGATTCTCAGATTTGTTAGTCCAAAAATGTAACTTTCCAAGCTCTGAAGCAATATTAAAGATGAATTTTAAAAAATGGTTGGTCAAATGAAAGCAAATGTAACTGAATTCAAGGGTGCTTACTCTCAAGGGAACAAGGTAGGAATATAAACTTAAATTGGGGTTTAACCTAAAAATGGGGACAGGGGGGATTGTGAATAAATTCTGATGTTCCCCAAAAAAGGTTAGTGCAATAACATCCAAAATCCACAAAATACCAATACCTTTACTGGATAAATCAAAATGCACAAAATGCATGATGTAAGCTTTCAATGTTCCACTGGATTCTTAATCAGGCAAAGATGTTAAAAATAACAAAGGAAAAAGAAACACAACAATGTTAGAGTCACAGGCCTCCATTTGTCAAGATGTTGCCGCTGTCTCAGTTAAAATCATATGGAAAGATATCCTTGCAGAGACAAGCCATTCCTTCTGGCCATGTGAGCTCTGGAGACAAAGAGTCTTTAAGTCCAGAAAGTAAAATTTGCACTTCATTAGTAACAAAAAAAAGATGCTTTCTTTGAGATCCAGGCCAAGGTATCATTGTTTTGTGGATTTTGGATGTTATTGTACTTTGCTATATGGCCAACACAGCTACCCTTAGATATGTTTTTGTTCTTGTTGTTAACTGCTCTTGAGTCAATCTCGGCCCACGGCAACCCTGCAAATGAGACATCTCCAAGACCCCTGTCCTTCACTGCTCTGCTTAGTTCCTGCAAGCCCATACCCGTTACCTTTTTAATACAGTCCATCCTTCTAGCATGTGGCCTTCCTCTATTTCTACTTCCCTTCACCTTTCCTAGCATTATTGTTTTTTCCAATGAATTATGCCATCTCATTAAATTTCCAAAGAACGACAGCTTCACTTTTGTCATCTTGGCTTCCAGGGTGATTTCTGGCTTGATCTGCTCTAGGACCTATTTGTTTGTCTTTTTGGCTGTCCTCAGCACTCTTCTCCAGCACCACATCTCAAGTGAATTGATGTTCCTCCTATCTTCTTTCTTTACTCTCCTGCTCTCACATCCATACATGGTAATAGGGAAAACAATGGCTTGTACGATTCTGACTTTCGTGTTCAGTTGTATATCTTTACATTTTGGAATCTTTCCTAGTTCTTTCATAGCTGCTCTCGCCATTCTTAATTTCTGATTTTCCGACTCCCTGTTTCTATCAGTGTTTGATCCCATGTATGATAACTCTTTTACTCTTTCTATTTCTTCATCATCTAGGTTTAAGATTTTCCATTGTAATTATTTTTGTTTTTTGTATGTCCAATAGTAGGCCTGCCTAGTTTTATGGATTCCAAAAAAAGGTTGGAAGCCATCAAAGCCATGGGATTACAGGACAGTTGTCTGTTGATCCCAGACTCATTGCTACTGCTTTATTTATTTTTTATGTTTGCTTGCCTTCCCAGAGACACAAACATGGATAATGACAAAAACAGCACTGGCAGCTGCCATTGCTACCTGTTCCCTGGTCCTCTTGGGGTCAGTCTCCACTGCCTATCAGAGAGACTATAATGAATTAGCAGGTGATGGCAGTTCTTCTCTTGGCTTGTCCACTTGCTCACTGGACGTTATCACACGGGGAGTTGCGGAGAGAAAATGGAAATAAACGGGCACGAGCGGAAGTCTTTAATTTACGGGATTTGTCCCTTTCCGCCTCGTCTGATAACTAAATTCAAATTTAAAAGGGGGTTAATTCGAACAAAAATGTGATCTTTTCAAATCCTCAAAAATCCCGAAAATGAAAAGATCAGGTTTGTGTTCGAATTAACCCCCTTTTAAATTTGAATTTAGTTATCAGACAAGGCAGAACGGGACAAATCCCGTAAATTAAAGTCTTCCTCTCGTCCCGTTTATTTCCACTTTCTCCCCGCGACTCCCTGTGTGATAACGTCCACTGTCTAACACCAAGAGGAAAAGGGAAGGTGAGGGAGAAATGGTTGATGTTCCTGGCTGCCGCACCACCATTCACATATTCAGGGCAGTGAACAGTAGCAGCTACCCTCCTGTGGATGCTGGAAGAGGAAAACAAGTGGAAATGTGGGGAAGGGGCCCATAGGCAGAGAATCCCCCCTACCCCAAAGCTCTGGTTCCAAATAATTCAAGGAATACCTGGATGGCCTTCTAGTTCATGAAGTTTGGATTCATTAATATCTGTAGCAATGACCTCAGCACCTTCTTTTGCAAAAGCCTTTGAAATCAAAACAATCAGTGGTTAATAGCTAGACATATTAAACCATGGGCTGACAATGATTCGTTACAACAGGTTGGCTAAGCTAACATTTTTTGGTGTTGATAAATGGAGTTACTGTGTAAACACCATGCCTACAAAATGGATAGGGACAGAGTTTTTTAAAAACACTCCTAGAATGAAAAAAAAAACCTGGCTGATTTTGGCAAGTTGTACTTTCTAAGCCTCAGAGGAATGCAATGGCAACCTCCCTTGAACAAACTTTGCCAAGAAATTTCTGTGTCAGGTTTGCCTTATGGTTGCCATAAGTCAAAAACTACTTGAAGGCACACAACAACAACAAAAAGTGGGACAAAACAAGTTTGCACCAATGTATTTGTTATGAACAGGGAATGCATAAGAAGTATGATTCTTTACATCTTGTTGTGTCATGCATATGTGTGTGTTGTCCGACTCACATCTTGTTGTGTCATGCGTATGTGTGTGTTGTTCGACTCACATCTTGTTGTGTCATGCATATGTGTGTGTTGTCCGACTCACATCTTGTTGTGTGTGGTGTCCCTAAGGCAAACCTATCATGGGGTTTTCATGGTAAGATTTGTTCCAAGGAGGTTTGCCAATGCCTTCTCCTGATGCTGAGAGTGTGACTTGCTGAGGCTCACCCAGTGGGTTTCATGGCTGAGAGGAGATTTGAATCCTGGTCTCCTCCACTTCTTTGCCTGTGCCATACAGCAACAGTATTTTCACATCAACATGCGGCAGCCATTTAACAACTGGTTTGGGTGAATCATTGTGAACTGGCTGAATGACACCACCAAACTATCCAAAATCCAGTGAAGAGACAACCCAGTAAAGACTTCCAGACTTACAAGAGCCACAGCTCGTCCAATCCCTTGTGCGGCAGCAGACACCAGGATTACCTTCCCATCAAGCCGTCCCATTGTGTACCTTGTGAGTGGCTCGTAATATCTAAAAATAAAAATATGATTACTACAGTTAAGAGGAGAGATTGTTAAACATTTTCTTAACTTTAAAAATTGAGGACAAAGATCTAGTGCATACAGCCAGTTTGGAAGCTGCAGGAGTATGTGAGGTTGGTAGTGAGATGGCATCATTCATCCACACACTTTCTGACACCAGCTAAAACCATGGTTCATACTTGCTAACATTTCGCAGATGAAAAATGTGGCCAACTGGCTGTATGCACTAGATCAGACCACACCACACAACATCAGTATGTGGTCAAGTTGGCTGAAGTTATTAATGAGGATGAACAGACAATCTAGAAGAAGCTGCAGCAGTTTGCTCTTGCCTGAGGCAACTAGGAAGGGTAAAACTCCACCCCTTTTCCTCTTCTCCCTGCTGAGTTAATTGAGTACAAACTATTTGTGTACTTTGAACTCAGTCTCTAGCATTGCAGTAAGGCAAGGACAAAGTAGGAAAATGGGAAGAGGAGAGAGAAACTGGGATGTTTTAAAAGTATCTAAAAAAGCAGTACAACAGATGATTAATCATAATTGTCCCTGTCAAATTGTATGTGATGGCTTGTGCAAAACCAGTTAGTTTTGTGAGGCATGAGCACTCTTTGGCAGAGAATCATAGCATCATAGAATCATAGGGTTGGAAGAGATCACAAGGGCCATCCAGTCCAATTCCTTGCCATGCAGGAACTCAAAATCAAAGCATCCTCGACAGATGGCCATCCAGCCTCTGTTTAAAGAGAAGGTGAACTACTAAATCCCAGGATTCCATGGATGGAGCTGCAGTGCTTAAAGTAGTGTCAAACTGCATTATTTCTACAGTGTAGATAGACCCTGGGTTACATCTTTGCCCCATTCCCTTCATAGCATTTGATGACCAGGGTTGCCCCGCTTCTCACTTCACAGGCTGTTCCAGGTCAGATAACTGAAAGCTTGGGCTGGCCCTGCCATGCATCTCGATCCCAATCCACCTCCTCCAACGTTGCTTTAGAAATAGCTGCCAGGATGCCTTATCCCCCTGTCTTCAGTGGCATCAATAGGGTTGGCGTCACCCAGTATGTTAATTCATAGTGTCACACCCCCCCCATTGACTTCCTCCCATACCATACCATACAGAATCCTTAGTCATGTTTTTTGTTCTAATGTTACTCATAAATTGTAATTCCCATGTGTCACTGAATGTAAGGGCAATAGTTGTGACATAAACAACTAGCAAAATTAAAATTATACCTTTAAATTACAATATCACACACGCAGCCTAAATGTATTCACATATACATAATTTCATGCGGTTGAAGTGAAAAATTTGGTAAGATGTGGTGTTTTTGAAGAAAATTGTAAGACTTTTTAAAATTTAATTTTTTTAAAAATATAAAAACCTGAGCCCTCTCTTCTCCTCCCACTGAGCGTTGCCTCACTCACACCATCTTTTTTGCTGAGCTTCAGTGTTTTGAAGAGATGCATGCGAACACCACAGCCTGTTTCTGCCAAGAGGCAGATGTTTTGGGATCAGTAGTGTCTCACCACTTAGGGTGTCACTTGGTGTAGACTGCACTCCCCGCACATCCCTAATGACGCCCCTGCCCCCCTTGAAATATTAACTTTTCCGTAAGAAAAACTGTCATGCACTCTATGCATTTGATAAAGTAGACTGAATCTATGGAAGTGTATCATACAAACGTCTTTCTCTCAGTCTCCAAGATGCTACATGAACACAGAAGATTTCTTTTCAAACATACTACCTGGGTCAAGACGCAAGAATGTACCATCAGTCTAATGGTTACTTTCTGGAATATAACTAATGACAAACAGTGGGTAGATACAGAAGCCAGTCCTGAAAAATTTGCCCGGATTACTTGTCTCTCTCTTCTGTGACAAAATCTTAAAAGACATGACAAAAATTTAAAAGAGAGAGCATCACCTGTTCAAGACACAAAAACCTGCAAATGAATTCTTATGCTTGTAAATCCCAGTTTTTACCTGAGACAGATTATTATTACTTAAAACCAAGACAAAGCAAAACAACCACCCACAAAATAAACTCACCAGAAGAATTCAGCGACCAGTGGTTTTGAAGACCTTTGGCCTGGAGGCGGTGTCTCATTTTCTCTGACAGCATGCTGGGATTCGTAGTTGAGTGAGTTGGCAAATTTACTTTTTGATTTAGGTTAGGAACTCCTGGCAGCTGTGCCAGTTTAAATTCTGCCATCTAGTGGGCGTCTAGATTAGAATTTTGCAATGAAGACAAATGCTGCATCTTTTAGGTAGCAAGTTAGGGTTGCTAGCTAAAATGCAGGAAAGGGCTCTTGAATCTTTAATAGCTGAAAGAGTGAATTTTTTGCTTTTCCTGAAGGCAGCACCTACTGAAATTCCCTTCTACACAACCATTAAAGGTACAAATGCCCTCTTCTGTATTTGAACTTATAACCCTGGAAGCAACATTTCTTTCTATCTTTTTCTTTAGAGCTTTATATTGCATTCTTCCAGGGGTAGCCATAAAATAAAAATAATATTTTTTAGCAAAATCCAAGACTTTCTAAATTTAGAATCTTGCATTCAAAATAGTTAGCATGGTGGCTACTGTCAGCAAAATAGATTGATTGCAATGCTAGGTGTAGAATTACAAGTTTCCCACTGCTTTCTTAGTCTACTGACAAGATTGGAAGGTGAAATTCATAAAAGTTATTTAGTAGAGTTGAACTTGATATGAATACACATGGGCAGATTAAGACACAAAGCTGTGTGCTGCATTCTGTGTGCCTTAAGTCATTTCCAACTTATGGCAACCCTATCATGGTTTTCTTGGCAAGATTTATTCAGAAGAGGTTTGCCATTGCCTGCTCCTGTGGCTGAGAGAGACTGTGACTTGCCTAAGGTCACCCAGTGGCTTTCATAACTGAGTGGGAATTGAACCCTGGTCTCCAGAGTCATAGCTCAATGCTCAAACCACTATGCCACATTGGCTGTCAAGACACAAAGCTACATTTGGGTAATTATGTCGATCCATGTGCTGTGAATAGAAACTTGCAGCATAAACAGGTAAGGCAGGTACTTTTAAGTGGAATGCTTACAGCAGGGGTAGGCAACCTTTCCCCTTTAAGGGCTGAGGGACTTCAGCTCCCAGAATCCCAGGAGCTATTGGCCAACATGGGACTATTGGCCAACATGGCTGAGGCTTCTGGGAGCTGAAGTCCCTTGGCCCTTAAAGGGGAAAGGTTGCCTACCCCTGGCTTACAGCATAGCTGTTTTCATTTGCTCTAGGTTCACACAACTGAATCTATGAACCAGTGTAGGGTTCTAGTTCTTCTTCCATATGCAGCCCTTCATTCCTGTTTTTGCAGTGCAAAATCCCTTCCAACTTCCTAGGCCACCTTTTCCCTGTCCTGCACCCTGAAGGTATGTTTAACCAGTGTAGTGACCTCAGCTTGGATGTGCTTGGGACAAGTCACTCTCTCTCAGTCTTAGATGGCAAACCTTCTTTGAAGAAATCTTGCCAAGAAAATCCTGCAATAGGGTTGCCGTAAACTGAAGTCAACGTGAAGATATGTAACCAACCATAAAGGAAAACTTCCACTTCAGTTATAGAACTTTGATACCACTTTAATAGCCAGGGTTCTGTCTAATAGAATCCTGGGATTGGTAGTTTGGTGAGGTACTTTGAACTTTCTGCTTGAACTATGACCTAGGGCCCTTTCACACTACGCAAGCATTATGATTCCATTTTAACTGTATGGCTGCAGTGTATGGAATTCTGGGGTTTCTAGTTTGGTGAGGCACTAGAACTCTCTGGGTGAGACTTCTAAATACTTCTCCCTAAACTGCCAATCTCAGGATCCCATAAGATGTTGCCATGGCAGGTAAAGTGGACTCATACTATAATAGTATAGTATGCACTCCAAGAAGAGCAATCAGTCTTTTAAGTGAGTTACAGAGCCCTTTGCACATTTAAAAATTAACATTCATTTTTCAAAACTCATCAGCAAAAACCTGTCTGACATGGGAGACCCACCCAGCAATATACTGTCAGCATAGCCTCACAGGAGCACACAATCCCACCAATGTGGAAAAGTAGCACTATTGGTGGGAAGTTATTTTCTAGATAGTATTAAATCTGAATCCAACCAAAATGCTATAAGGAACTCACTGGTTGCACTGTACTTTACTAAAATTATATCTGCACCATCAAAATAATATCCGTCTTAACTTGGTATTTGCTGCAGAGTGCTAGAATGCTGATCTGCTATGGACCAAAGCATATGGATCAGACCACTCCTAAAGGTGTCCTTGTGTGTACATATACTGCAGAGTTGGGGTGGGGGGACACTAATTTTTAGTCTATAACTCCCAGTGGCCAGGCTGGCTGGGAGATTCTGGAAATTTAATTCAAAAAAGTAACTTTCCCCAAGTTCTGCTTGCATAGGAAAATGTGCACAGTACTCCACCAGGGGTGGGTAGGATGGTGCAATGGAATCCCATGACAATTCGAACAACTATTTTGTATGCATTTCTAACATGCATATACAACTGCATGTGCATGGGGTTCCTTCTTATGGCCAAACACAGGGCCAGTAAGTAGTATGGCCAGTGTGAATCTGCTCATGTGACATTCTTTTAACACAAGCAAATGAAGCGTTAAACCAAGTCCCCTACTCTAACTTGTCAATTCTGAGGGGAGAAAAGGAAGTCTGAACGAATAAACAATATGAGAACACACTAACAAGCCACTTTAGACTGAGCTTTTGATAAACCAGTTTTGCACTACAACTCCCACAATCCTCTAGCCAAAATGGCCAATAACCAAAGCATTAACATTTTAAAAAAGCACTATAGAAACATGACTTTAGCTTAAACAATAGAAATAGAGAGTTTTTATTTATACATTTTAAAAATACAATACAAAATGGATCTGTAATAGGTAAAAAGAGAGAGGGGGGGAGGGGGAAGAAAAAGAAACACAGAAATGACATACAGCAAAGGTCAAAGAAGTCTTCTTCAGTACTGAGCAAAATCTGTCCATTGAGCATCTTTAGAATCCACAAACCAATCAGGCTGCTATTGTGTTTTACAGTTAGAAGCCTCGTCTTTATTTGCTGTTGCAATCCAGTGTTTCAGATTGTTTTCTGTAGATTCTGCTACTGTTGCTCTTGTGTCTATTAAATAGAAGAACATTTGAGAGCTGTTTTAATAAAAATGGCTGAAACAGAATATATTTTTACAAACATCTGGCAGTATTTGATACAATCAGAAGTAAAACATTTGTTTTGAAAGGTGTATAGTATAACCAATGGTCTATAATTAAATTATGACTTTGTAACTTTTTGCAGTCCTTGTCCTTCCACTCCTCAGACGGTATTTCTGGGAAAAAGAGGGCGAACTGACTGTCCTGGAAGACTCAAGATGTGGCAATTCACCAATACTTTGGTTGTAAGCTTCCCCCCATATTGTTTACATGAAAATAACATTGTTTTATAAATAATAATAATAAATAATAAAACTTTACTTATACCCCGCCTTTAGCCGAGGCTGTCAAGTAATGCCTCACCATTTTTGGGTCAGTTTCCCCCCCCCTTTTTTTTTTTTGGAATATTGGCCAAATTAACCAGTTCTTGTGCCCACTTCAGTGGCCAGCCCTGCTGTCCTGCAAAGACCTTGATCTTTCCAGGGGACCATAGCAAGATGCTACATTCAAAGCTCTTGTATAGTCTTGCTGCAGAAATCAGGCTGTATTCCAGCGCTTCCCAAACTCTGGTCCTCCAGCTATTTTGGACATCAGCTCCCAGAATTCCTGTTTGCCAAGCTACCTGAGGCTTCTGGGAGTACCTGGAGAATGAACGTAACCACTGCTGTGTTTTAATCCAAGGATGGGGAATATGTGGTCATCCAGACATTGTTGAGCTAAAATCTCCCACAATCCTTTACTGGTGGGTGTCCTAGCTGAGTCTAATGAGAACTGCCCTCAACAACATCTGAAGGACCATATATTCCCCACAAACTGTAATCCCAGAGAAAAAATAAAAAACCAAATGAACACTGGAACAAGGGAGGGGTTACTGCTGTCGCCCTGCTACTGTGTTAGTTAAGATTATCTAAAATTATTTGTTAAATCTGAATCTGGGAAGACTAATATGATTTGAATAATACTTCCTACCTTCGTGATGTGGATGCTGACTAAATCAACATGGTTTTCAATTCCGTTTGCATACATAAACCTCTACCTATAATCTATCTCTTTTTATATTATACATCTTGATGATATTTCCATGATATGTCAATAATTCTGATATAGATTATTAATTAAATATTTAAATAACCAAAGTTTCTTGTTATTATCTTTTAGGTTCTCAATGAAATTCTATCTCATCTATTTCAGACAGATAGGATTTGAATAAACTGAAGCATTCTACAGCCAGGTTCTATGATTAACTTAGGCTGATGCCGATAGTTTTGCCTGGTTGATCATATGATTTGATTGGCTGACAATAATCGAACCCCCCCCCCGAGATGCATCCTTCTGGATTAGGCCTATAGAGCCTACGATGACATTACCAACCTGATAGATTTCCTAAGCATGGTTCAGCAAAAAAGCTGAGGCCATTTGATGGGACAGCAGGAGGGGTGTTCACTGTCAAAACTGGTTTCAGAGTTCGTTCTCTGGAGGGAGAAGCTGGCAGTTCTGTGAACAAGGGAGGTGCTGTCTTTCTTGGAGATTTTGGTCTTTGCTCATCATCAATGCCTCTTGAGGAATGTGTCCTAGATTTCAAAGCTCGTTCCTTCCATTTCTTAGCCTCCTCTTTCAAGGCAAGTACATTCCTTAAAATAGGAATATGGAGAGATATGATATGATCACTTGGTATGCAATTCAGGGCTTTTATACTGTCTAATAAATATCTTCTTACATATGGAGAAGGCTTGACTGGCTTATTCACTCCCTGCACCCCCAAATCCCCCCCAAATAGCTGATAGCAGCAGTGTCACTACAGGGGTGAAAGAATGCAGACTGCACCAGGTTTGGGTCACCTTCCTGGCCTGTTTTAGACTTTCAAATCATTCTGTCTTTTCTGGTTTTGAAAAAAAAATCCTTCTGTCCTAAAACAAGCCTATTTCCCCCCAAAAGAAAATTCTGCATATGGTCCATAGGCTGCTCTTTGCCCATCCTGTTCTACACAGTGTTAATGTGAAGTTGCCTGGCTTTTTGCTATGCAGTTACAGTCAAGGCAAATTTAGCTGTTTGACTTTGCTTGCAATGTCCTGGCTCTTCCAAAAGGAGAAATTAGTTTGATTTCCCCCTCTCCCTTCTGAATTTCTGGCACTATCATTATTTTAAAAAGAGAAAAGCCTCCAACTGTTCTCTAACTAAAAGAATGCCAGTGGTGCCTTTGAGCAGTGGACTTTTGTCTACTGAAATGGTAAAGCTTGGAAAAAGCTATTTGTTTGGATTGTATCTCTCAGTGGCCATGCTGGATGGGATATGATGAAAGTTATAGTCCAAAGAAGTAACTGTGAAATAGGCACACAAAGTGACAGGTACAAATGCATTAATTTGTGAATTTCATTTTCTTTATACCTTCCCTTCCCTTGATACAGCTCACACTAAGCACACAGTCCCCTCCTCTGTTTTATTATTTTATCCTGGTAGGTAGTCTGGGTTGAGAAACAGTAACAGGCCCAAAATGACCCTGTGACCTCCATGATTGTTTACTCATCATGTAGAGATTGAAACATGGTTCACTACAGTCTTAGTAAAATACCACAATCATTCACAACCTGGTACCTCCAGATATTTTGGGTGACAACTTAAAACATTCCCGATCATGATGGGATCTGGAAATTAAATACATTTGGCGGACACTAGGTTGGGAAAGGATGATATAACCATTATGTGATTTAGAAATAAAATGGCTTTGCCTCAGGTTAATGGTTAAACTGAGCCTAAATACTGTAAAGGGACTATATCCTGTTAGATATTGGAAGCAAAGCAGGGTCAGCACTGGTTAATACTTGGATGGGAGACCATCAATGAATATCAGATTCTGTAGGCTATATTTCAGGGGAAGGAACTGGCCAAACCACCTCTGAGTATTCTTTACTTAAGAAAGTCCTATGAAATTCATAGAGATCAGATATACACAAAAAGATTCTAGGTAGATTTAAGACTTACGTCAACACAACTTCATGTTCTTTATGGAGCTGACTGTACTTCTTTTCCAGTTTTGCATGCTCAGTTTTCAACACAAGCAGTTGAGTATTCTGTACTATGCCACTTCCACCTCCACAAGTAATTGGCAGAGATGGCTGAGGAAGGTCTTTGCTTGATATTACTGAAAATTGTTCAGAAAACGGCCATTAAAATCTCAAAAATACAACAACTATTCTCTCTAGGACAATGGCAAGTTGTTATCGTACTACTTAAGAACACTGCTTTGCTTATGTAGATAGAGGATAATTATTCCTAACACTGACGACAAACACTTTTAAAATCCAGCATATTGGAATACAAGATATAATTTGGGACCAAACTCAGGTTGGCAATGTCACCACATAATTCCAAGTGTTCTAGATAATAAGCATACAAAGACAAAAATGTTTGTTCTTTTTAGTAACTTATTGTAGTCTAAAACTCAAGAGTCTCTGCTTACCAGTGAACTGCCTGCGTGATCACCACATCTTGTTCTTTGTTTAGAAATACACCTTCAAACTACATCTAGTATCCTACAATATACATTTGCTTATTCTATACCTACCAGTTACATCTTGATCCTGTTGAACTTTGCGGAGTTCTTCCTTTAATTTTCTTAACTGTTCTTCTCTATGTTCTGCAAGAGCTTTTGCATTTGCCATTCTAAGAATATCAAGAAAGAGTTGGATCAAATTTACTAATACTGCCATTCAACATTTTGTTTTATAGAAAAGCAGTTAAGGCCTTCATACAGTTAAGGCTTTAAGTACTATTTAACACATGCACAAAATTATAATGTAAAAAGGTCAGAAGCCATCCTTGCCCTGGTACTTGCACCACAGGCTTATATACACAACAATCTATATCTTATAGTGGAAAACTGAACAATTTTAAAAATAGACTATAATGAACACCTCCCACAAACGGATGTCATCCAAATGTGAACAATAACTCCCATCATCCCCAGCCAGCAGGAAAAAAACACAAGAAAACATACCAGAGTAGCAGCCATGTCAAGTAGTTGTACCAAACCAGAGTGTCCTTTGTGGCACTTTAATAGATGTATATAGTGACTTTGGCTAGAACCGTTGGTTTTTTTTTTAATACAATGATGTGTATTAAAAAAAATGTTGTGTCTGTTTTAAAGCTTCTGCTATAATAGTTTTAGTTTTTAGAGCAGCACAGATGACTCTCTACAATCTATTTTTAAAACCAAAATATATCTATCATGCAGTGTTAATAATTTTTAAAAAAAATTATACTGTCTGTTGTCCAGTAATTTGGGCACAAGACTCTACAAGAATGAAGGCCTAATTCATTTTGTCCAACTTTTACAACATCATATTTAGTAACTATCTTTGAAACTTTACAGAAAGATAGCATAATGAGCCTATGGTTAGATTTCCCTTCTGTTTGCTACATGGGGTCAAAAGTATATTGAAGGCTCAAAGAATAGAGACATTTGGTTCCCTTCTCCAGAGAATAGTAACTTTCTTCCATACTCTGAAAATATGAATGTATAAAGGAAAAACAGAAAGCAAGAGGAATGTGGAATGTAGATGAAGTTTGGCTAGCAAAGGTGTATGGAGACTCTACCTTTTATTTAACCTGCTTTTCTGCTCTTGAATAGCTGGACATTGAAAGACTACATAAAACTGAAAGACCACATAGATTTCCTGCTAAATGAAATGGGACTTACTCCTGGTCAAAGTATTTGGACTGTTTCATTCTTGCCATATCAGCTTTTGCAAGTTGAGTTTTGAGGTCCTCGATTTCTTCCTTATACAATTCAGCACCTTTATTTAGCTGGGCCTAAATAGAAAGAGAGAGAGAGAGAGAGAGAGAGAGAACACATCTAGTGAGGAGGGGAAAGTTGTTACTTATTCCTGTTCATAGAGTATTCCAAAGGTTACAGAGAATAGTTACAAGTTAACAATATTTTATATAGGAGATGAGACTATGTTACTAAAAATTATGCTGTAGCATTGTTATCTTCCTAGCTTTGAAGATCTGAAGATTAATTGCTAAACTTTACAAAAGATTTGGTCTCCAAAGTGTTTGTTAATGATTCTACAAACACAAGCAATTTCAAATAATAATGTATCCATTCTCAACCCCCCTAGAGATTTATGAATGTTAGGTTCTTTGAGGATGTTTTCACTCCCATCTTACAGAGTGAAATACAAAAAGCAGAAAACAAACTGTTAAGAAGTCAACACATACCTTGAGTGTCTCCATCTCTGTCAGTGCAATTCTTAAGCAGTTCTCTTTTTCCTCTAATGCAGCCTTAAGTCTGGGCACCTCACTCCTGGAAGTTCTCACACTAAGTTCCATTTGTAATATGGCAATTCTTTTTTCCTTTTCCTGGAGATTTCTGTCTGCTTCATTTACTCCATTTTCTAGCTCTTGGATTTTTAGCTTGAGATTCTTGGAACAAAAGACAGCAAGGTATTAGGAAGATGAATAGCATTTCTAAGAGAAAAACTAATTTTACTAATGGTAACTGAACAGATTGATGTACTGCCAATTTGGGGTACTAAAGCCCAGCAATGGCTAAGGACCGGAGTTTGGGAACTACTGGGTTGAAGTGTTGGATGAGACCTGGGAAGCCCACCTCATTGGGTGATCTTGGATCAGCCATTTTTTTCTCAGCCTGCCCTACCATACAGGGTTATTGTGAAGTAGGGAGAAGGAGAACAATGTATATTGCTTTGAGTGCATTGGAAGATAAATGTAGCCAACAGATTAAAAACGAACAAGGCAACCCCATGCTATTTAACACATGCTAAGGTAAAATCACTTTTCATAAATGCAAATGGGAAATGGGACTATTACAAAGGTTCCATGTAATGCATGCCCACCACTGCATGCATTGCCAGGTTCTTGATTGGCTACATTTTAAAAGTACAGGAATTCTTCATGCAGCAAGTTAATTTGCCCCCTCTCGTTGTCTCTAATCAAAGGGAACCAGAACTCCATGGTATGGGATTTAGCATTGTGCACTTTGGTAACAAATCTCAAGCTAGAACTAGATGAAGAGATGACAGTGGGGTTGCTGAAAAAAGGAGTCCCATGCCTTCTCTCTTCCCTGGTAATGTCTAGTAACAAGAGGCAGATCTCAGCTTTTCTCACTTTCAAGGAGCACTCAACTAAAGCTGAATAGAAGGTAAGAAAACCCAGCATGATGCTATTGCATTAAACAGTTTGCAGACCTTCAGGGAGAAGAGAGAGAGCAGCATTTATGCATCCTTTTGAGCATCTGATTTTGTCAAGTTTTGCCTTTTTCAATACGATTTGTCATCCTTTTAGAGTAACCCATGCAATCCCCATCTGATTAAACAGCGTTAATGAATTAGATGGCTTACAAAAAGGCCATGCTATCTACAGGTCAAAACACAAACTTTATGCTCATTAAAATATCACAAAAAGATGAGCTTTTGAGTTCTGGACTCCTCATCAGACTGAGTGTTATGCACTCTTAAAAACTTCAGGCTGATGAAAAGTTCTGAAGAACTAGAAAGCTTGCCTCTTTTGTGATGTTTTAACAATCCTAATTTCATTTCAAATGTATGTCTGAGAGACATCTGAATATGGCAGTATGTGGGAAATTTAACTATATACCTTTATGTCTTCTTCTGCTGCTTTTAATTTATTTTCAAGCTTATAGTTTTCTTCTTTTAGTGCAAAATTAGCATCTGCACAAAGTGTTTGCTCTTCCTTAAGTTTCACCTCCTCCTTAAATGCATTGAGTTCTAGAAGCAGTTCCTTGGTTTGTTCTCTGCATGCTTTCAGGGCAACCTCAGTTTCTTTGCTATAGTCAGCATATCTGGTGTCCAAGTCTGATCTCGCTTGAATGTAGGCCTGCAATAAAGTATTATTTATGCAACTAACACAAAAATGGTAAAAGAAGGCATTAGCATTAACTATCCATGCTATCAGCCATCACTAAAGGAAAGGTATACAATAGCTTACATATTTTTGTTTTGACAGAGGTGCTCTTATTCTAATTTCTTTTTCTCCTAAACAAAAGTCTTCAATTGCTACACCTTTGGCTGTTTTCACTTCCATTGAATTACAACTTCATTCAATAAATCAATGATTTCAGCCTTGAAAACAAATTA
>CM034708.1:25260705-25282751 GCA_020142125.1 Phrynosoma platyrhinos
AAAAGGTAGGCAACTTTCAAGTTAGGACAAACTTTACATCACTAGCTACCTTAGACTTTTCACTATGTAATTATGGTTCCCTACATGACAAAATCAGATTACAATGCAATTTACCATGAAAAACAAAACAACCCAAATCAAAATATTCCCCACAACCAATCCACTAGAACTGAGTAGCCAAAGTATCCAAGATAGTCTGTAAAAATAAATAGATATGTGAGTTAACTTTGTTATCCCTACTATAAACTATTGCATATATTAAAAGTTAACTATTATTTGAGTGAGGATCCTTATGTAGTTGAAATTATACCAGTGATGTTCAAATGGGAGGTATAATGAGGCTTGAGGGAACCCAAGCATGTCCAGATATGTAGTTTAGTAAAATTTTAGGAATGTTATGGTGGTTGGAGGACTGTGGGTGTTATGGTGCAAAAAAGTAATGTTTCCAAACTCTGGAAATTTTGGTAAAGGAGGGCTGGGCAACTACATGGAAGAGAATTGGCATGTTTCCACCCTCCAGCATCCCTGTAGGCCAGCGGTTCTCAAATAGTGGGGTGCGCCCCCCAGGGGGGGCGCGAGGATCCGTAAAGGGGGGCCCGTTACGGCTGGAGAGGGGGAAATTGTCCCAGCGCAGACCCAGTAGCAGCCCGACGTGCTCAATCCTGATTGGCCAAACCCGCCCATGTGATCGCGCGGGGGTGTGTGAAATGTTTTCTTCTTTCCTGGGGGGGGGGGGGGCGCAATGGAGAAGCACTGCTGTAGGCTAAGCCCATGAACATTCTCCCAAATACTGTATATACCCATGTATAAGTCTAGAAATTTAGGTAAAAAATCGACCCAAAAAAACCTGAGTTAACTTATCCACAGGTCAATGTAAGTACTATACTGTAACTCTTATTTTAAAGAAGGAACCATCCCCTGGTGAAAGGCAAGAGTATAATCTGTCCTGGAAGCACTGACCTCCTCTACTCTCTCATCCATCCAACTTTAGAGTAAGCACAAATAGTTATGCCTGCTGGAATTTTGTAAGTTCTGTGACATTGTTTTCCTTTGCTTCATCCTTTAGATCTTTTGTTACACACCCCTAAGTTTTACCCTCGACTTATCCACGAGTTATATCAAAATCCATAATTTTGGCCCCCAAACTTGCCCTCTACTTGTACATGAGGTCGACTTGTAGTTGAATATATACGGTACTTTCATTTATTTAAATCTTTCCCAAAATGGTGATTGGCAGTGACATTGTGTAACTTCCTGTCATCATTTGGGGAAGACCTCAAACTGGAACAGCAATATTTGGAGCTGCTGGGAAGTTCTAGGCTGCTTTTTATAGCTGGGGTTGTTTTTTTTTGTGTTGGGGTTTCCTTGGCTGCATCTGCACTGCAGAAATAATTCAGTTTGGCATCACTTTAACTATCATGGCTCCATCCTATGGAATTTTGTGGTTTGTTGTGGCACCAGAGTTCTTTGACAGAGAAGGCTAAATATCTCTCAAAAGTAAAAATCCCAGAATTCCATAGCATTGAGCCATAACAGTCAAAGTGGTATCAAACTCAATTATTTCTGCAGTGTATATTCAGCCCTTATGCATTTTTTGGGGGCAAAAAATGCCCCCAAATCATACTTTTTAGAAAATTAAATGGGCTCTGGATTGGAGGGTTCTTGGGGAGACTGGCAGGAGGCTTCAGGTGGGTTCAGAGGCTAGATGGGGCCCATGGCCACACTTTGTCCATTCCTGCAGTGAAGTCAGATTGTAAAAGTCCAGTCCCCAAAGCTAATTTCAGATCCAAATGTCTGGCACCAAGAAAACAAATAAGACAGCATCTCACTGGAATTAAGCAACCTAAAAGTTTTTTAGTCTTCCATACCTTTGCAGTATTTTTGAGCAATTTTTCCTGAAGTTGGTCATTTTCTACTTTAAGGCTCTTCAAATCCTGTTGAAGGTTCTTTCTTTCTTTCTGAAGCAAAGAGGTCTCCTTTGTTAGTTGCTGCACTTTATCTGCTTGGTCTCTAAGTTCAGCTGCCAATCTTTCCTTTTCACTAATATGCAAGTTTAATTCTTCATTCAACTACCAAGACAAAATGTCACAGAGCAGACAAATATCACTAGCCATCTTGAGTTTGTCTGATTAGACTTTCTGGTAATATGTTGTCATGAGGGAAGGTATAGTAACCGAAATGCAGAAATAACCTCAGTTACAAGCTAAATTACCTTTCCTTAGGACCTACTACAAGACTTATCTCCCAACAAACATAAAACAGAAAAAATTATTTTCACTTTTAAAAGTTGCAAGGATGTGTGGGAGGTAATTAAAGGGCAAACACTTTCTAAAAGCTTTCAGGAGTTCAATTTCCCCATTTTTGTTCCTTTAAAAAAATATATTTTATGAGGTAGAATTAAGTGAGGCTCCAGGGCCCAGGAAACCAGGTAGGGACACACGTAACCCCATGTTGTCCACCTTTGTCTTACAGCATCATCACAGAATCTGCTTTGAAGCTTTTTTTTTTTTTTTGAAAAGTGAAGCGTTAGTACAAGGTAAATTCATTTAAAAAAAGCTACTTGGTAATGTGTAATATCCACCCCATGCATTTTAACAGTTTGTATAGGAAGTGCTAAACATGAAATTTAAGATTTTCAAACATTCAGGAATACAGGTGGGGTGAGGGGAGTAAAGGTTGCAACTTTCCCAAATGTGGTAATTCTTTTTAAAATACGTATTTCCCTCCCCCCAAAAAATCTTTAGAGAAGTCAGTTTTATGTTCAGTGAACAGCAGAAACAAGTTGAAAAGAGGTATCTAAAGTGCATGGTGTGGGAAAAGGAAAGATTTAGTAACAGCTTATAACAGCTTATTTTTTACCTCCCCACAGTTAAACTTTTAATAATCTGGGACCATTATAAAAAACACAGGCAACCTGATACCCCCTGATATTTTAGATTTCAACTCTCATCAGACCAGTGAGCATGGTTGATGAACAGGGATTATGGAAGCTGTAATTCAAAACATCTGAAAACCATGGGGCTGCCAATCCCTCCTTTAGAAACATTATGTACTATCAGATGAACACATTGTCAATGAGGGATTGCAAGTGCAACACCTCATACATCTTATGTGCACCCAGTTAGACCAAAGGTGAATCTGCAACCCACTAGATGTCTGAGTACTACATCTATCAGCTCCAGCATGTCCAGTGGTTAAAGATGGTGGGACATCTACCTCAACAACAGCCGGAACAGCACCAATTTCACTTTCCTTGGTGTACACAAAATATATTGTTTCCTTACTTTCTCTTTTACTTGTTCATTCTCTTCTAAATATTTTGTTTCCAATTTCTGAAGCAAATGTGTCTTCTCATCAATAATGCTCTTCATATTATTAATCTTCTCTTCTTGATGTCGTATTTGTGTCTGCAAGTTCTCCATTTCTGCCTCAGCCTTCAAAAAATAAAAAATAATAATGTTGAGGTCAACTAGCTGGAAACTCACTAAGGGCCTGAACAGACAGCCCTTTTAAGTCATTGTAGCACAGTGTTTTGATGGGGCTTGTTGCGATGATGCCCTGAAGCCGCCTGGAAGCTTCAAGGCAATTCAGTGGCATGGTGGGGTGAGAAAAACCATCTTTTCCCCGGCTGAAAAAGGAGTGGATCTTTTCTATTCCTTTTTCAGCTGGTTTCAAGGTGGACTGGGGCAGCAGCGCGTGTTCACTGTGGCCCCAATCTGTCTTCAGAAGGGGCAACTTCAAGCCGCCCCTTCTGCTCTGTTTCGCCCCACAAAATATATTACTTAACATATCACCTGCACTTCCAGTTGTTAGAACCAAGTAGACAGAATTATAAAATAAAATACCCAATGAAAAATTATTCTTCAGAAATCCATCCAAGATGATGGAGTACTTTAAAGATAGAATTCTCTTTAATGGTCATACTTTCTTACCTCTTGCTTCAATGTCATCTGAAGTTCTGAAGACCAAGACTCCTTATCCATGATTTCTCCTTTCAGTTCTGCCACCATTTTGGTATGTGCTTCAATAGCAGTGTGAGCATGTTGGAGTTGTTCTTGCAGTTCCAAATTCTTAAAAAAAAAAAAAAAGTACTGATGAGCCACTAATATATGAGAAATTATATTGAAAAGTATTTATCTGGAAGTTGTAAAAATTAGATGCTTACTCGTGCAACTGTCTTTTCTACAGTCTCACCCAGACGATGTACAGTTTGAATCATGCTGACCTTCTCAGCCTGAAGACTTTCTACTGTGGTTTTCAGATTGGCATTTTCCGTGGTAATAGATCTCATATCTTCCAAAATAGTGTGAAGCTTCTGAGCCAACTCTGCTTTCTCTTCCTCCATGGCTTCCATTTTAGACCTAGTTGAGGCCTTCAGTTGCTCCATTTCACTCAACATTCCTTCATCTTCCTGATTCTGTTCTCTCAATTCAAGCCTTTGCTTCTGTTGAAGGCATTCTTCCTCTAGTTTTTTGATCTAAAGACAGATTTATTAGGAGACTAGGGGGCGAAACAGACCACCCCGAAGGAGCGGCTCTGTGATGCCCCTTTCAGCACCAGATCGGGATCACAGCAACTGCACGCCATGGCCCTGATCTGGCATTTTTCTGGCCCCAAAAGGAGCAGCAAAAGGCTGCTCCTTTTTTTTGGGCCAGAAAAGAGGTGCTCTTTTCACCATTGCCGTAGCTCTTCTTAAACATGGATGGCACAGGAGAATCAGGTCTCGCTCTTACTTAGGGTCATTAGATAAGTAAGTGAAGCAGTCACCTCAGGCATTGTTTCTGATTGTTAAAAGCAGCAATTTGTATATACATTTATTATTCTATTTTTAATGCCATGGAGGGAGAGAGATGTTATTAGGATTTCTAGCTTCATATCAAAACTAGTGTGGCCAGCTTTAGGCTCTATGTACATGGACTGGTAGGGAAAGGGTACCATTTACTGCTCTGCCTCAAGAAAGCAAAATGTCTTCAAACAGGTCCCAATCCTGCTTACCTTTAAAGTGGTTTCTTTCTCAAGATCTATGAGTGACTTTCTCTCAATTTGGAGATCTTCCCACTTCTGCCCCAAGTCATCTCTTTCCTGGGTTAAGACTTTCCTCTCCTCTTCACTGTCACAAAGTCTTTGGGCCATTTGCAATTTCTCCATTTTTTCTACCTTTAACTTTTCTTGCAGTTGGTCTATTCCATTCTGTTTCCATTGGGATTCACAGAGCTGTTCTTTTATCCCAAGCAACTTCTCCAGCTCCCTCTCTTTGTCTTGCAACTCTTCCATCTTAAGAGATAGCTTTAATATAGTCAAAAGAAAATTTTGTAGTTAGCCATAGAGTCCTAAGGCTGTTCTAGGCCAATCTGTAGCCTTGGACTGTAAAATGGTTGAACAGAACTCAACTGGGAGAAAACCTCTGACAATTTTATTCTAGAACAAGGGTGGACAACCTGACCCTGGTCTGCTCTCACACAGCCCTTCGCCTAATTTCAAGTTGCAAGTGATCAGTTCAGGCTTCCTCAACTGCAATGTATCTGTTTGCAACATATACCAAGGTGGTGAAGAAAAAGGGGGGAAAAAAGGGGGAAATGAAACAGAGGAAAAGAGGAAAAAAGGGAAGGAAAGAGAGGGGAAAGGAAAATGAGAATAAAAGGGGAGAAAGCAAAAAGAGAAAAACGCAAGAGAATGAGAAATGTGATATATATGGGGGGAATCAACAGGCCCAATCATCAGTTTTATTCCATTAAATAGGAATCAGGTAGCAAAGGATCGGAAAATAACCCAGGGCTACACTATGGCAGCAGCCTTGTTTGGAAGCAAAACAAGAACTGGGGGCGGGGGGGGGGGCTCCCACATTTGGATGGCCTGCTTAACCATTTACATAGTCCTGTTATGGATAGTAAAAGTTTGGGATGGATCCTTCACTCAAGTATTATGAAGACTTGATAGCTTTTCTTATGCTGCCATATTTTATTGAAATGGAAACAAAAAAGCATAGATGATATATGGATGGTCTGGATATAACACAAATACAGAGCTTTCTTTCAGATTTATAGAGAAAATTCTGCTCTGCTTTATCTCCACTCCTAAAAGATAGTTGGTAATAAATGGCTTATTAGATGATGAAACTGGCTCACCTTGTTGATATGACTCCCACTCCAAGCATGAACCAGAGCTTGGAAAACATAACTTTTGGAACTACACCTTCCAGACTCCTTTCCCTCATTCTAGCATAGTCAGTGGCTATGCTGGCTGGGGGTCCCCAGTAGATGTGGTTACTCAAACTAACTTTTCTGAGCTCTGTAAGTGGGGATGATGTAAGATTTTTTTCATAAAATGTATAGATCTTTTAATGGCCTGACTAACATGGGGCATATGTGTTGCCAACTAGTATTGCTTTAACTGTTAATGGCTCCATCTCACAGAATCCTGGAATATGTAGTTTCAGATACTTAGAATTCTCTGTTTAAGAGCATTAGTCCACTACCCAGAACTATCATTTCAAATATACCCCAAGAGGAGCAGGGCTGTAGACTGAAATAGATGCCTCTATATTGTGTGGTATCTGAATTGTAGTTCAGGAGAACGCACCACAGGTTTCTAGCTAAAAACGTCAAATACCCAACCAAACTGTAAATCCCAGAACTCCTTAGCTATATCAGTGGAGTGATATAACTCTGTACTGCAGATACATCCATGGACTGACTGATTGGATAAGCAACTCTTTTTCCCTTGCCAATATATTTTTGTTGCTTCACAAGAAAGCAACACAAACAAAACCCAATCCATAGAATTTAAATGGCTTAAGCACATTTTAATTCTACTTAATAGAATAACATGATTTTCTTACCATTGCTTGGGTAGCATGCATTTCTTCTTTGAGTTGGTCTCTTTCTGTTTGCAGAGCACTATGCCTGTCTCTCAGATCATCTCTTTCTTGGGTCAGAGCTCTTATTACCTCTTCATTCTGAGCTACTCCCACATTGTCTGTTACCTCTTTTTCTGTTACAGACTCAGCAGATGTTAACTGTTCCCTTGGTTCTTCCATTTCAGTCTGTTTCTCCACAGTTTGATGCAGCTGTTTTTCTACATCAAGTTCTGTATTCTTGCTGGCAACCTTTTTAAAAAAAGATAAGGAAAATGGATAAGATGTCAGTGGTGAACTCTAGTTTCAGGTGCCAAAAGTCTACTTTATTTAAAAAAAATGTTACAAGGCTCTTTAGCTTTTCATATTGCTCTCTTCAAATTGATTTCAGCAAAACATGTACATTGCCTTGTTGCTGCTTAAGTCAGTCTCAAAAGTGATTAAAATGACTGAAATTCAATGATGTGCTAATAAATAAATATCCAGGTTTAGTTGATCAGGTTCTGACAGAAATGGATCTACCACAAAGACCTGTAACATGTGATAATTACCAATTGAGTACTTTCCAGAAGTTGCTTCTTCTCTTCTTGTAGAGCCCCTAGTTGCTGCTGTAGTGCTGCCCTCTCTTGCTCAAGGGCAAAGATTTGTTCCTTCATCAACTGAAGTTCATTGCTTTCTTCCAACCTGATCTCCTTTGCATCAGGTTTAGTTAGATTTTTCTCCACAATGAAATGTTCAAAGTCTTCTGTTAACTTCAATATCTGTAAGAATGAAAACAGCATAGTTTACTTCCCAAGAGGTGACTGGACTACTACATTTGCAGGAGATGAACATGTAATGTTAAAACTAGTTCCACAGAATTAAAGGCACAAGCTCCTATATTTATTTCTTTAAATATAATCTCCCCCCCCCGATATCCACTGTTTTCCCTTTCACAGATTTGACAATTCACAGATTTGATTAACCTGTTCTTTCTAGGTCCTCCAGTCCAGCATGATTCTATGATCAATTTCCAGTGGAAATTGACCAGAGTGTCATGCTGGAGGACCTAGAGATTCCTAGAGAAGTGTTCTTGCAGGTTAACATTTTATTAGCATTTACAGTTTTTATCTATATTTACAGTTTTTCTACTTTCTTGGAGGGGGGAGGATTTGCTACAACCCCCATGGATGTGGGAAGCCGACTATATATTCAATTTATATCCTGCCTTTCTCTCAGCACAAGAGGACTTTGTGTGTATCAAAAGTTACAAAACAATTTGTGCACCCATTTCTCCCACTACTTCTTCTCACTTAGAAGTAGATTCTTTCTTCTTTCTGCTCTCTTTCCTATTCATTTCATCTCTTGCTGCCTGTTCTGAAAAGTTCAGTGTCAATTAAACGTTACTACACAAGGGTTTCCAGGTCCTGTGACAATTTTGCTGCTTCAGCAATGGTGAGAAAGCTCTCACTAGCTCTGGCCTTCACCCATGCTGGTTGGCAGAGGTGCTGGAATCAACTGTATTCAAGAATTGGGAATCAGAATTCATTACCAATCTACTGCAAATCACTGAGAAATCCATCAGTAGGACCCCCTGTGAAAATGGGGACTTGCCGATATTAAGCCTCATAGGCTTGAATGGGGCGCGTCCCATTGATTTTAATGGAGGTCGCCCCTCCATGAATATTTAAAACCACGGATCTCAAGTCCGCAAGAACAGAGGAGCAACTGTAGATACAACTGCCTTTATAGCTATTCTTACCCTAGATCAATATGCATAACCAAACCATTTCTTTTACAGGTGTCTTACTTGTTGTTTCTGTTCTTCAATAGTGATTCCTAGAGATTGCTTGATACCAGACATCTGTGACTCTTTCTCTGCAATAGTTTCTTCCAGCTCTTTAATGTGATTCTGATACTGCTTCAGGGAATTGTGAGCAATTCTCAGTTCTTCCTGAACCTCAATGTTCTTTTACATTAAAAAAAATAAGATAAATGTATGCATTAGTATTAACATGATATACAACAGGGGTGGGCAAAATGTGGCTCATGGGCCACAAGCAGCCTCCAGAGCTCTTTTGTGTCCCCTCCCCAGGGGTTATGTTGTTTGCTCTAGAATGACTCCAAATCCACAATGGGGGTAGAGAGGGCATTTCCAAATTTGTAGCCCCTCTTGCCTCCCAAGGGGTCATAAAGAATTTTTGCAAAATAGTTTTTTTTTTTTGCTCCAAAATGTCCTCTGGGGCATGGTTTCCACCACAATTTACAGGCTTCCTGGGCCAATTTAGTCCCAGGACAGTCTTTTTTTTTTTTTTTAATCCAAAACATTGTGAAAATGCCCCAAAAGTGTTTAGAGCGAAAAAACTTATTTATTGCAGGAACAGGTGCTCCAAGGTCTCCTAGAGGGTTGATGTACCCCTCTAGCCTTCCACAGTTACCCACCCCTGCTGTATAAGCTTGGTTGCAGGGGTATGATTGAATTTTCTAACCAGACTTTCCCATTCTCTACTTGTACATTCCTTGCTTTGTCTTACCATTGACACTGTTTCTTGTATATCTTCTTTGATTTGGTCTCTCTCCTGCTCAAGAGCCTCTTGCTTCTGTTTCAGATCATCTTTTTCTTGGGTCAGTGCTGTTATTTCGTCTTCTCTATCAGAGAGTTTCTGAGTTATGGCTAGCCTCTCTCTCTCTCCAGCCTCCATCTTAGATTCCCAAGTTTTCAGCTGGTCTCTGAGTTGGTCCATTTCACTTAGTTTCTGATTAGCTTCTTCAAGTTGTTCTTTCAGGTTGAGGAATTCGGTTTGTTCCAAGTTCTTCTCCTGTAGCTCTTTGATTTTGCTGGAAAGCTTTTATTTTTTTAAAAGAAGAGACAGCATATGCATTCAGTATTGGTAAAATGAACGTAGAAATATTGGTTTTGAAACTGCATCCAAGGTTTCTGCATTTGTCCTAAACAAACGCACCCTGAAAGCTGACAAGAAGACTTCCATCCTTATTTATTATTTTTAAAAAATCCAAATTAGGACATCTTTACATTCCTGCATAATTATATTAGCAGAGGCATATATGCTGCCACAATTAAACAGGTTTTCAGCCAACATGTAGTTCCATGCAGGGTCAGACCACAGACTATCTTGTCCAGCACTGCTACCAGATATCTACAAATAATACAACAGCACTCTCTTCCATTTGTGTTTGCCATAACTGATATTGTGTAGTTTGGTTCTCAGGCCAGTACAGCTGACAGGTTGCTGAGTCTCATTTTGCTGCCTTCCAGGAGTCATGTTAAACCAAATCAAAAGGAAGTAGTTTAACCATTAGGTTTCTGACAACATAAGGTACATGAATGGCATTCAGGTCAGTGAGCGGCATGTTGTAGAAGCCATAAATACTTCATTTTGATGAAGAAAAGTAAAGAAGCACACTAATGGATCATAGAGCTTCATGCTGCTCCGGATTCACATCCCTGGTAATGAAGACTCCTGCCTTTAAATGACAGGCAAAGAATACACTTTCTGATTGCTGCTAGGTCCTCTATTAAGTACTCATCAAGTGCTGGGCCTCACTAATATATGTAAATAGGAGTAAGGACCCAGGAGGAAGTACTAAAGTCTCACTAAGTTCTCAGAGCATTCAGCAAAAATACTTGAAGTTCAAAAGTGTTGTAATAAAGCCAGCCTTCAGTCAATGCCGTCATTAGCTTCTGTATTAAGAAAAAAATAGCTACAAGTACTCACTTCTAGGGTTAGACTGCTAACAATTGTGTTTAGCTTGAGATTTTCATCAGATAGAAGATCTACTTGGCCTTTCATCTGTTTTCTCCCTTCTGATGCAATCATAAAATTTTGACCCAGTTCATCGCACTGATGCTTCAGTTCTTGAAAAGCCATGTCTTTCTCTCTCATTACTTCAGCATTTGCAAAATTCTCTTTAGATTTTAATATATTAGTTGCTTCCTGGAGCAGCCTTTCCTTTTCGGCTACTTGAGAAAGCAAGTTCTCTCTTTCGGAGGTCAATGATGCAATTAGTTCAGATTTTTCAAGAATCTACAAATAGAAGAAAAACATATATTCAAAATGGAGCATGAGCATGACTATTATTGCCACACTTCTGTTTCATCAGATGCATTTGGGTTAGAAAAAGAGTGGGAATGTTTTTAACCAAAAATAAAAGTGGAATATTTAACCCCCATTCCATGCTCTCAGCTTAAAGCAGGGATATAAACCTTCTGAATGTCTGAGGTCCATTTTTGCCACACCCTCCTACTGTGGAAAGAAAATTGCCCCCAAAATTGCTGCCAGAAGCTTCAAGAGGCATGATTTGTCATTTAAATGTTACTTCACCCAAGCTAGAACATTTGACCAAATAGTTCTGGTTTCTTTCTTTCTTTCTTTCTTTCTTTTTTTAAAAACCTTTTCTTGGCCTGTATTGATTTGTGTGTGTGTGTGTGTGTGTGCGCGCGCGCGTGCGCATGTGCGTGCGGTTTTAGAGGCAGGCTCAGTGGACCATGTTGGGGATCCAGTGGTTAGAGGTTAGATGCCATTGGCAGACAACAATTTATTCACTCCTAGCTTAGAGCAATGGTACTATCCCATTTTAATCTCAAAACAATCTTATTGGCCAGATGATGGGAAAGTTACTTTTTCTGACAAGTGCTCCCAGAATCTGCCAGCCAATACCCAACTCTCTAATTACTGCTGTGAGCTCACTAGAGGAGATGTGAAATATCTGTGTAATAACTATAACTATTTATTTATAAATAAATAAATAAATAATAAAACCACTACAGCGTGCCTTTCATTTCAGAACTCTGGACACTCCATTTTTGCTAATCTGAACAAACTCTGAACGCAAAACAACTTAAAGTAATAGTAAGAAATACAATGGACCAGAAAAAAATTTATAATGAGCTTTAGGTCTATGGTTCTTCATCAGGAATGTCTATAATACATATGTACAAGTAACTCTTTTAGATATAACCAATGTAAATGTCCATATGTATGTAAAACCGCACATTATTCCATTCCCGATGTAACAACTGAAACAGTACTGCTATCCAGTCAGCAACCATGCCTTCCTAGGCATGAACAAATTCACAGAACTTTCAACATAAATTAGAATAAGGAAACAATGTACTGAAGAATTCAGATTCCTCTGAATGACAAAGGTTTCATCTGTACTGCAAAAATAATCATACTGTAATGACTAGAGGATGAAATTTTCAGAATTAATCCAGAGTTCAGCCAAGGAGAGCCAGGTATCACCTTGACTTCATCCACACTGTAGAAATAATCTAGTTTGACACCACTTTAACTGTCATGGTACAATGCTATGTAATTCTGGGAATGGTAATTTGTTGTGGCACTAGAGCTCTCTGACAAAGAAGGCTAAATGTCTCTCAAAACTACAATTCCCAGAATTCCATAGCATTGAGCCATAGCAGTTAAAGTGGTGTCAAACTAGATTACTTCTGCAGTTTGGATGCAGCCAAGGTGACAATTACTTCTTCTTGGTTGAACCATGGATTAATTCTGAAAAGTTTATCCTATAATCGTTACAATATGATGCAGGGGTTGCTGACATACAGCTCTGGAGCTGCGCAGGTGTCTTCCCAAGAGAGAAGAATGAAGTCCAGTCCTAAACTTTCCCCTTGACTGCAGCTTTTCAGGCAAAAATTTCCAATTACCTTTCATGAAAGTGCCCAGAAATGGTGATGCACCTTTTAAAATCAATCACAGGCCTCTTCCCCATCACCATGGGCCTTTGCAGACTGCCAGAAATAGTGCAAATTGAGTCCACTTTAACTGCCCTGGCTCAGTGCTAGGGAATCATGGGAATTGTATTTTTTTCTGAGAGCTCTGATGCCACAATAAACTACAGTTCCCATGATTCCCTAGCACTGAGTCAGGGCAGTTAAAGTGGACTCAATTTGCACTATTTCTAGCAGTCTGCAAAGGCCCCATGTTAGCATGAAAAATACAACTCTTTCAAAATTATAAGCAGACTTCCAGCCATCTCTTGTCTCTCCACAATTAAACAAAAAATAATTATCATTACCATAATTATTATCATGGTATTTTGTCAGTTTGTGTGGTGTCTGGAAGTTACAGGGGCAAAAACCTGACCTCAGGAACCTTCGAAGTTGCCCATCCCCAGTGTAATTGATGTAACCCAGTTCATCAGCTATTCTTGTAAACAATGAGAGAAAGAGAAGAATTATGACCATGAGAAGGAGGGAGAGCATTTCTGAAAACCATGGCTCTTGACAGTCCTAGCATGAGAAAAAGATTCGGATCATCCCCATTGCATTTTATACCTCTTTCTGGTAGATTTCAGGATCAGGTCCTGAGCCAGCCTCTGATAACACAGTAAGTTCTTTCCTTAAAGCAGTATTCTCTTCCAGAGCTTTATTCAGTTCATTTTTAAAATCCTCTATCTTTCTTTCCAATTCAATACAGGATAGCATGTCTAGAGGGAGAGAGAAAAACCCTCAGTGAAATTTACAAAAATATTCATAACAATTTATTGCAAGCTTTACTATCCTATACAATTCTTGAAACACCTTGTTACAACAGGCACCCTTTCCACCAGTTTATACTCTGCTTACTGAAAGATGAACTACCTGGAAAGGCTTTCCACTTGTCTATACTTTATGTCCCAGGCTATTCTTATGTTCCCCAGTCCACACTGCTGGCCCTACCATGAAGCAGAGGGAGGTGACTATTTCAGATGATAGAAAGCCAGGAGAGGACAGCAAGAGCAGCTGCTCCAGACTTTCCAGCTGTTGGAGGACCAAGCTACAAATGCCTAACACAACCTGTCGAAGGACCCTAATCTCTACCCATCTGCCTTACTTTTCATGAAAGATGCCGAAGCACATGGAAGCTAGCTTTAGTTTATCAGCTCACCTCTACTTCTTTCAGATCTTACTTTTATTTAAGGTCTCTGCTCCCCAAATCTCCAATTCTCTAAGCTGTTTTACAGTCCAAATGAAGCTAATTGGCTTTTTTCCCCTGTTAGTGCCTGGTTGCTGTGTGTTGAAACACTTCCTGCATGCAAACTCCTTCAGGGAGAAGGAAAGAAAACTCAAATGTGTTTTTCCTATACAGCCACTATAACTCAATTTATAGATACACTGCAACTACATGGAAAGCTACTTTTAAACAAGCCTGCATTTCTGGTGGAAAGGGAAACACACATGAAACAGAGCAGCTCATAAAGAGAGAGAGAATCCAGAACATGTTAAAAACATATTTAAAAATCCCACAAAGATCAGAACAGTAGAGTAGGAAAAAGTCCAAAAGCTGGCTTGCAGGAAATAAAGGGTGTTTGGTCAACTTAGGTCCCTGGCTCAATGCTAGGGAATTCTGGGAACTGCAGTTTTGAGAGACACCTCATAGCCTTCTCTGTCAGAGGGTTCTGGAGCCACAATGAACTACAGTTCCCAGAATTCCCTAGCACTGAGTCAGGGCAGTTAAAGCAGTCTCAAACTGGATTATTTCTGCAGTGTGTTTTGAACCTTAAACAAAAAGTCCTTTTTAAAATCGTAATTAAAGGCCAAGAAATAAAATGTGTTGGGGCCCAGTATGTCTCCCTGAGGCGAGCAGTTCATTAAATCTTCCTCACATTTCACGCTAGACATTCTTTGCAGCCTGAAGAATATATTGTGTCACATTAGACCAGGGGTAGGCAACCTTTCCCCTTTAAGGGCCAAGGGACTTCAGTTCCCAGAATCCCAGGAGCTATTGGCCAACATGGGACTATTGGCCAACATGGCTGAGGCTTCTGGGAGCTGAAGTCCCATGGCCCTTAAAGGGGAAAGGTTGCCTACCCCTGCATTAGACACATGTGCAGGAGTGGGCAATTGGAGGCCCTTTACATAATACTGGACCTACAACTTCCATTCCTTCTGATCACCAGCCATGCTGCTTGGGACTGAAGGGAGCCATAGTCCAACACCACTTGGAGAATCATAGGCAGTTTATGCATACTTTAATGCACTGCTTCCTTTAAAATGTTTCTTATGTGAATGCAAAAGGAAGAAGATGATAGTAAGATGTAAATGAATTCTTGAACTCCTTAAATAAAATTGTTTTGCAATCCACACCCAATTTAAAGGAAACTTACATCTAGACTGAGATTGCACAGTGTGTCCAAAATACCCTAAACTAGGATGGTGTGCCAGAAAGAAATACAACTGATTAAAAAATTAAGAATTATTATGGGTCAAAATCTCTCACTGAGACAGTTGCCCCAAAAACTAACATAATATTATGATTTGAAGGATACAGTGCCAAAGCAGTAAGTCCCTGAAGAGGTGAGAAAGAAGGAAACAACATAAATGCATGAGACTGGCTGAATAAGCCACCAACCCATATTTATATTAGCACAGAGGGAAAACTGTATCCATACACTGAAGGCTGCCAGCTAGGAAACAGACACTACTGCCAAGTCTGGAAAGTCACTCATGACTGTTGGGTTCTTCTGAAGAAGCTTTTTAATCGAACCCCCTTTGCAGATGGTGCTTTGCGCCATCTTGGAAGTAAGGAAGGGGAGAGGCAGCCTCACGTTGGGCACCCCAACCCCTTCCCGAACACGTCATCGGAGCGCCCGTCGCTCCACACGACAGGCACTCTGATGACGTCCTTCCGCCGCAGCGTCCGGACACGCTGAGACGGAAGAGATGCCGAAGAAGCGCCCAATGCCTCTTGCTCCGCACCTTCCGTGCCTTGCAGAAGGAGTGCTATTTTAGCGCTCCTTCCAGGGCCCTAAAAGTGGATCAGGACTGAGGAGTGCGACTACCTTGGCCCCAATCCTCGGCTTCTTGGGGCGGCCCATGGCCGCCCGTCTGCTTAGGGCCTTAGTTGCAACAAAGTATTTACAAGCACGATACAGCAATATTTACACAAACTGACATAATGCTCTGCCATCAACTGACATCCACACCACCATGTTACACTGGAGCATTCATCCTTATATACACAAATACAGCTAGGATTTTGATCCAACCCCCTGCTAGTGTTTCATCAGCTTCCTGTCATGTGTCCACAGTAACAGTGCAGTTTGGACCTGCTATTACTGATCTCCATGTTCAAGTCGCATCAGCTTCCTCTGAGTCATTTCCTCTTTAATCTATTGCAGGGGTAGGCAACCTGCGGCCCGGGGGCTGGATGTGGCCCACCGAGGCCTTTGGACCGGCCCCAGGCTGGTCCTGCCGCCGCCGCCGACAACCCCTGCTGCCACAGCCGCCCGCCATGATGATATTGATTATTGTTGTTATTACTTGTTCTTGGGGTTTTCTTGGCAAAATCTCCACAGGGGTTTTGCCATCATGGCTTTTCTGGGGCTGAGAGAGTGTGCATGCATATTTATTTTTTAAAAAAATAATTTAAAAAAATTATTTATTTTTGCTTCGGCCCCACAATTGTCTGAGGGACAGCAACCCGGCCCCCTGCTCAAAAAGGTTGCCTATCCCTGATCTATTGCATGCACCTGAGACATTTTATACAGCCTGAGGCAAAAATGTCCTGACATTTGGAACATTTCCAAATGGAACATGGAAAAAGTTACTTAGCTTCAGACAAGCCACACCTGGGATAGCAACCCTCAAATGCCTGAAGTAGGGTCCTCTCACACGTTTTAAAACAGCCATGGGCAATATGGTCCCCTTGATGATCTTGGACTGCAAGCACCATTCCCTAGTACTGACTTTGGCAGGTAGGAATTACAGTCCAACATTTAGAGAGCTTCACATTAACCATTCATGGTCTTGAAGCTAGCTATTCTAAGTGCGAGACTATGAGAGCGCTGCCCATTTAAATTCATAAAGCTTTCCTTAGCTGACAGACATTTAGTTCAGTTATGTGGAGGACTGAGTAAACATTTCTTGCTTAGCAGTACCTTTGGGAACCTTCTCCTCCAAAAGTGATGTCAATTTTGCATTCTCCTGCAGGTAGTATTGGAGTTCTTTCTGTAAATCAGACTGCATTTTTTTGTAGGTGACTTTTCCAGCTTCTAACTGCCTTCTGTAACATTCATTGTCTTTTTCCATCTCGCTGTAAGTCTCCAAGAGCTGTGTCTACGTGGAAATGAATTCACATGCTATTATCCTATGTACATTTATATGCCAGTAAAGCACGTAAAAGAAAAAAAATGTATGTGAAGGCAAGTGTCACTGTAGTATGATCTTTTCACCAGAGCTTGGAAAATGTTTTTTTTTAATTATAACTCTCAGATTCCCCCCCCCCCCCAGCTAACAGGGCTACTTGTAACATGGTTATTATATTTTGCCTTTCTTAGTGCTTATATTAGGTACTAATAAGGCAACACACAAACATTGTATCTGCATAGCAGTTCTTACATGTACTGTCAAAAGAGGATGAAATAACCATTTTTTCCTGATGCAATACAAGGTTTTACACTGCACTGTAATGTGTGCTATCAAATGCTTCCGAAGAAGTCTTACCATTTTTTTGTTCAGTGCTAAGTTCTCAGTTCTGAAGAATGCAGATTCTTTCTTAGCATCCAGTGCTACTGCTTCAGCATCACTAAGAGACTGTTTCATTTGCTGCATTTCATCCAGCCCTTTATTTGACATTTGCTGCAAAACAAGAACAGTACAATATTTCCACATACAAAGCCTCCAGGAAGCATTGACAAACAATGATATGTTTCTGTGAACCTGGAAGTCCTCTAGCCATGTTTCCATATGCTTTGTTTACAACAGGGGTGGGAGAACTATGGGCTGCATATGGCACCTAGACCCCACTTTTGTGGCCCCTGAAGCACCCCACAAGTCTCCTAAAGCCCCACAAACCCCTTACTATTGGATAATTTTTGCCCCAGAACCACATAGGAAATGAAAACGTGTGAAATGTTCTCCCCAAGCACTCCAGAACTGTGTACTATTGTTAAATACCTTTATTTTCCTCTGCAGATGAAAATAGCTCTTTTCATTTGTATTTTTTCCATTTTGTGGAAAAATGGTGATAGTCCAACAATTACTAGCTTATTAAACTATATGATATGATCAGTTTAGATAAGTTAACAGTAATGATTAGGAGAGAATCAGTGTTCAAACATGAAGAAAATTGGAAAGAATTGATATTGTACTGGAAAGAAAAATGAGGCCTATCAGATAGTGGTTCTAAGTTTGAAAATGTAAGGTAGAATCTAAACATTTAAGGTTTAAGTTAGCTGTGAAAGAATAGTCTAATTTACTGTTATTTAGATGTAGTGGTTTAATAATTTCAGTTACATAGTGCACTGATTTAAAATATTTTAAATCATTTTTGATATTGAATTAACAGATCTCCAGATAATTTAGTGAAGGTAGAGAATAAGTTAAAATCATATTTAGTATATTGTATTTATTGTTATAAATAATGTGGTATTTAATACACTCTTGCTGCAACATGAACAAATAAGGTAAAAAATGTGAAATGAAAGAAGTAGAGATAATAAACAGAGATGGTAAAGAAGTTAAAAGGTGTAAAACAGAACCAGTTCCAGGAGAGGAAGTCACAGGTTGTAAGCTTGTAGTAAGAAAGATGTTTGATATAGACTACTTCACTATATCTATAATATTTAAATTTTATTTGTATAATGTTGAAAAATATCATCTATATCTGGTTGTTATTAACAGTGTATTTTATTTTATTTATTAAATAAAAATAATTAACAAAAAAGACATTTTTTTTTCAAGGTCACTCAGCAAATAAGAATAGTTCATGCTTACCATTGAGAAGGAGCTATCTCTCTTCCCATTTTCAGCATTTACATCTTCCATGAGATTTTTTAGCTCAGCAACATTGTTTTCTAGCACCTTCATTTTATTTGCCTGCTCTTTCAGCTGCATATCCTTTGACTTTATTTCCTCCTACAAAGAAAAGTGAAAGAATACAAAAGCAGAATGTTGTTTTTAGGTACATTTTCCAATTTCCCAGTGGAATGGGTGCTAGGCACTATTACATAAACTAGAAGATCTGGCCCAAGCATTGGCTAAAATTGAATCAGCCCATATAAGTATGCAGTTTCACTACATGCAAGTCTGCCACCATGACCACCACCAGCTCACCTGAAGATCTTGATTGTAAACTTCAGCATTTGCAATTATAGCCTTTAAGCTGGAAATTTCATGCATTAGTTGCATCTGTGGAGCAATCGAAGCAAAATAGCACAAGCAATTAGAAGCACCCTTCAGTTTAGCTTACCTGCCATCACCTACCACAAAAGCAAGCAGGGTAGCTAAGAACCCAATTGTTACTATGAGAAAACACTGAGATTATGCATTTCTTACAGTGGAGGCCCTTCAAAAGTCCTAAGAAATACAAGCCTCAGCATCTGGTTATTTACACAATTTATTACTTCTCAACCGTTCAGAACAATGGAAGGATGTAACATTAATGTACAGCAAACATTATTGCCAACAGTAATTCTACCTGTAGAACTGGCAGGTGCACAGAATGAATGCATTTCTATCTCACATTTCTTCCATGATGGAACTCAAAAAAGTGAATGCAGATTTCTAAACCTAATACATATATGGATTCATCTGAAAATAATGTGAAAACTTTTATATTCTCCTGAACTCTTCATCAGGGTAGATGTGTGCTTCACTTGTAGCCTGTGATGAGTTTTAGAGAATGAAAAGCTTGCACACAGTGTTCTGGTCTCCGTACAAACCTTTGTAGAAATAATTTTGTGGCCACTGGCCAAATAAGGTGTTGTCCTAACACAGACTTTAGATTTTTTTCTTATGAAAAAAAAACACTACTGCATTTACTTTTTGTAGATTCCCAATTAGTACCCCTCTAGGTCAGTTTCATCAGATCTGAATCTGGTTAGGTTCAAAAGAATCACTTCATTACATTTAATTAATACTTTTGAATTGCAGCTTTCATTCATTCACATTTGGGCATTGCTTTTAAAAGACATTACTACAAGAAAGACTTGATTACTAGCATGTTGTACTTGAAATGTTAGCAAAACTCAGTGAAACCATTGTATAATTCCGAGAAGATGGAAATATGCATTTGTTTGTCCCACTTGGATTTTTACCATGCAGCATAGGCAGCTGGAATACCTTACTTGGATTTCCAGCATGACAATGCACTAGAGCACTGCCGGTAATCTACAGTGGAGAGCATAAGCACTTATCTTTTGCTCATAGCTTTGCTGTTCCTCACTGTTTGATGTTGATATATTTTTAATGACAATATCTCACCTAAGATGTATTGGATAGAAGACAGACTAGAAATATTTTACTAAATATAACATAAACCTATATCATGCCATACTGAGAGTTCTGCTAAGCCACAGTGTTATCAACTGAATGTAAATGTACTGAAATACTAAAAAAAATCGTTGCTGTTTGTGGAAAGCTGAGGGCAATGGGACTAGGTAAGCTTTTTGACAATATACTTCTACCAATGTGGCACTACCACAGAAGATGCCTTGTCTCATATACACAAGCATCATGGTTCAGAAAGTGAAGGGATCATAAAAAGGTCAAGCAGACCGGCAGCTTGAAGTGCCCCAGATGCCACAGTTCTGAGGCTGGGTGCTGCTGAGGTCTGCCAGCAAGGAGTGGGGTTTTTTGTGCTCCTTTTGCAGCCAGATTTGGGCCGCCTTAGGCAGCTGCAGCGCAACTTCGCCCCAATCCGGGGGTGTGCGTCAGCTGTATGCCACGCCCCCAGATCAGCCTGAAAGTGGTGCTTTTGGCCCTTCTGTTTTGGGCCAAAGAAAGGTCTCAGTAGACCAACTATTTGCAAACTTGTATTTGCCACAATATTTGATTGTCCTGGTGCATAAGCTGTACTCAGAAGAAGAAGCTACTCTTAAGACAGAAATATGGGGAAACAGAATGGTTTCCAATTGGCAAGGGTGCATTTTTATCACCCAATCTGTTCAACTTCTACACTGAAAATATCATCTGTAAAGCAGGATTAGAGTCAGAAGAAGGAGGTGTTAAATACCACATCAATCCGAGAAGCCACGGCCATGAACCTGCAAGACCTGAGCAAGGTGGTTGAGGATAGAGTAACTTGGATGTCTCTCATTCATAGGGTCACTATAGATGGAAATCAGCTTGAAGGCAGCTAACAACAAATTACAGATACATGCCTACCTCTTGCTCTTTTGCAGTCTCATTTTCAAGAGCCACAAATTCCTCAATTGACATTTTCTCCTTCAGTTCTGTGAGCTCACATCTGAGCTGATCATTCTCCAATTGCAGACGATCTAGTTTTATTCTCATAGCTTGCTGTTCAGTGACAGCATTATCCTAGGCAGAAACAAAGAACAGGAGGTTAGGCGGTTTTACATGCAACTTTAGATTAAATTGTGTAAAAAGAGTAAATTGACTCACTCTTTCTTCTACAAGGGTTTCACACAACTGGACAGATTCTGCGAAGTCTTTAGTACTCTAGAACAAAGTTTTCTAAGTGAGTTGTGAAATACTTCTGTTCCTGATCCTAGTTAAACTTCCTTTCGATACCAAAATCATGGATATTACTGCACAACTTACTATAGTATACATTCCTGTAGCAATACATTGGTAGCTCAAACATGGGTTTGGATAAAGCCACTGTGGCTTGATGGAAAGACCTGAACGTCATTTAAAAATTTCAGCTATTTACCACTGATAATGGCAAAGTTTTTCCAGCCTTTAGGGATGGGAGAAGAAGGAAAGATCCTATCCATCAAAGAAGACCAAAAGGGAGGGGGGCTTTCTTCCCGTGTTCCACCTTTTTCCTTCGATCATCTTTTCCCCATTACCAAATTCCTAGACCAGGGGATACCAAAGCCTGCCCCATTTAGCTATATTTTTTCAACCTGATCCATCTCTACTATTGTATATACAGGGTGCTTAAAAAAATGATACAAAACTGAATAAGAATAGCTTTACTTTTGCACCATTCTCTTTGAATCATCCAGTACTTGTATATAGTTGAGAAATTCTAGTCAAAAAATTGACCCCAAAAACGTAGGTCAACTTATCCACAGGTCAATTAATGCATTCCAGTTATGTATAAGAGCAGTTTTGGGGCCAGAGAGAACGGGCAGGACTTTGCCAGATCTTCAGCAGAACAACTTGGACTTTGTGGGGTTTATAAAGAGCTTTAAAAAGCAAAGCAACCCCATGCAGACTGCAAGAAACACAGTGAGGTTTGGAGAGCAGGTGCTCAGTTTGACTTTGAGCACCTGAGTGTAT
>CM034708.1:25282851-25299150 GCA_020142125.1 Phrynosoma platyrhinos
TTATAAATAAAGCAAACTCATTAATTCAACATGTGGATAGTAATTACTACTGGGTAGTAATTTAGAATGGTTCAAAGAGCAGCCCATAAAAAAGCTGAACTGTACCCTCTCTTATCAAAAAAGAAACCATCCCCTTATCTGAGTGGAGTGGTGAGACACCTCTTTGAATGCCTGGTTGAAAAAATGAAAGAGGCATCTAAGTTTTACTCTTGATTTATCCATGGGCCATATCAAAAGTCATACTTTTGGTCCCAAAACCTGCCCTTGACTCATTCATGAGATAGACTTTTACACTGAGTATATATAGTACTTACAAAGTTGATTTCAGATCCTGGAACCCATTCCTCTTCAGGTAGTGCGCCACTAGCTGTAATGTCTGAGAACTCCGAGGACATAGCTGAGCATGAAAACATTTCACCAAAAGGGGGTGGGGAAAGGGGTGGGGAAAAGGGGGTGGGGAACAAGCTTAAATGCAGAAATAGCACCTTGAGACAAACTCAAAGGAAGCTGAGGGTCATAATGCATTTGAACTTGGATTAACTACGGAGCTGATGGATCCTGCATGCTTCTCTTGTACTAAAGAGAGTTATAATTCAAGTAGGGATCATTCTGGCTTTTTGATTTTTGTAGGCACCCCAATTCACCAAATGACTGCTTGGCCCTTGAACTTAATAATTAGCCCAATAGCTGAATCCATAATTTCCAAAATGGAATAGCATTTTCCTAAAAATGCAGACAGCAAAGTGTGTTTTCAGTCTGGTAACAAAGTTTTACCACCCATTGTTTACAAGGTCTCACTGCTTTGCCTACCCTTAAAGCCACCCTGTACTCTTTTGAACACAATGGTTTAATGTTAGTCTCAACCAGGGGTATGCAACCTTTCCCCTTTAAGGGCTGAGGGACTTCAGCTCCCAGAAGCCTCAGCCATGTTGGTCAATAGCTCCTGGGATTCTGGGAGCTGAAGTCCCTCGGCCCTTAAAGGGGAAAGGTTGCCTACCCCTGGTCTCAACTATAACTGGTGCATTGAATCAATGAAATTTATATAAGCATTAACTTACTAAAGTTCCATTGATTGAACTGATCAATCCTAACCCTAATTCTAGCTAGGATTACCATAGGTTGAATCACCCTTATCTAAAATGCTTAGAACCATTTTTTTTTTGGATTTGGGCCTTTTTTTTTTGGATTTTTAAATATTTGCATATATATAATAGGATAGCTTGGAGATGGGGCCCAAATATAAACATGGATTTCATTTATGTTTCATGTACACCTTATACACATAGTCTGAAGGTAGTTTTATGTATAATATTTTTAATAATTTTGAGCATGAAACAAAGTTTATGTACACTGAACCATAAAAAAGCAAAGGTGTTGCTATTTCAGCCACTCATGTGGACAATTTTGGACTTCTGAATATATCAGAAATCCAGATAAGGGATATTCAACCGTAATTGTATTTAGGCAAAAGTCAGCACATGATAATACTCATCAAATTATATCCTAGAACTTATATCCTGGGTTTCCATTCCCTCTTTCCCCTCCCTCTCCCCTGCTATCCCTGTTTTTCCTCCCTCTCTTCTTTTTTCTCTTCTTTTTTGCAATGAACATTATTTAAAGAGAAATGATGAAAAGCAGGGGTAAGGGCTGACAGGCTCACAACAATCCTACTACATGGAAAAGGCTGCCATCTTAACCTCTGCCAATACTAGCAGGGCAGCCAGATTTCCCTAGTACCAGGAACCTGGTGTTAGAATGAGACTTCTAGAGTAACCATGAAAGAAACATTATGTGCTTGCTTAAGCAAAAGGTCCTGTAGTGCTCCACATCACTTACAGATTTAACAAAAACATTTGGGGCCAGTTAGCTGGGATACACCATAAACTCTCTTCAAAACAAGCATTTTGGTATCAGTTCAACTATCTGCCTATCATGACAGATTTTGGATAGATGACACACTATACAAATCCTACCAATCCCGACCTATCACTATGCAAGTTCTACCATTCGCTCTAAAGGCATTTCACTACTTTAAAAATGTTTTTCACTTGTACTTACATTCTTCCATCTCTGGAAGAGAAGAGAAAGATGCTTTAAATCGTTTGCCTCTACTAGGAAGGTCTTCCAAGAAACACAGTCCTGCATCCTGGCTTATTGCTCCAGGAGCCCAGGTAACTCTCCTCTTCCTTTTAGTCTTTAAATAAATAAATAAATAAGAATATCAAGGCATGTAGAAGATTTAAAGTGAAACTTTGCACATGTTTGTGCATGCACACATATGTATACATCAAGGCATGTAAAACAATTAAAGCAAACAACCTCTTATATTTAATTTTATCCAGAATATCATTTGCTGATGACCCTTCATTGGAGTGGGTGACAACTTCAACAGAAATAAGCATTAGAAAATTAATGTAAAAGTTTATTTAAAAAACCTATTACAAAGCTCAAACAGGACAGCAAAGAGGAAGAGAAGAACTTTTTGTAATTGTCATAAATAATTTGCATTCAGTGAACCATCAATCTTGGGGACCAGAATTCCACCCACAGGCAACACTGGAACATTAGAATACTTCATTCTAATATGTGTAAAGCTCAAGGAAAGCAGATAAGAGTTACAATCAGAATGCAGCAGCCATCAACTTTGGCACTCTCCCCCAAGACTATGACCCCCTTCATTCCACTGGCCATGGTGGATGGGGATAGTACAGGCACAATATATCTGGAAGGCTGAACTACAGTTATCTCCTTTAGCAACAGTTCCCCATTTTGTAATCCACTGTTACCTGCATTTCCCAAGTTAACAGAAACTCTGAATGGGTTTCCTGAAACAAGGAAACTCCCTAGTCTTCTGAATGTCCAAAGGAAGTGTGCTAAACAAAGTTATCAAATGGGGAAATGTCACAAATGAAGAAATTTATACAAGAATCCTCCCTATTTTACAGGAGATCAGAAACCAAAGAAGATGCATTCAGAAGAGTCTATGCATTCAACTGCCACTGTAGATAGAACAGGACTTCCTTAATACACAACGCCAGCTGCTTATTGTATTTCTGCTGTGTGATATAGCTGTTGCTATCCAAGCTGTTGCCACTAGTTACCATATTTTCCGGCATATAAGACGACCCGGCGTATAAGACGACCCCCCATTTTCCCAGTCAAAATATAGAGTTTTAGCACCTCCATCCTCCTTATCCTTATACCCGGCGTATAAGACGACCCCCCCACTTTAACCACAGATTTTGCAGGTTAAAAAGTAGTCTTATACGCAGGAAAATAAGGTACTTGTTTCATTGCTAAAATAGTTACTACAATTTCACTGCTAAAATTTATACACCAAAGCTGGAAAAGGTGTGTATGTGCAGAAACACGTGTATGTACACATGCGCAAACACACACACACACACAGAGCTCAAAGGTAACCAATAATGAGGTCTCCTAGGGGTCTCATTTATAGTCTTCATAAGTCAAGCTGATTTGATGGCACGTAACAACAAAATATTTATAGTATATAGATTACACATAGCTGTGTGTTAATATAACACGCAACAATTATCTCTCCACATGTATTAGAAGAAAAAAAAAAGAGGTAGAATCAAGACCAGGGTATAAAAGCATTTTAGTGGTTCAGAATGCTAAAGTTAAGATAATTTCTGGAAAATTGCCCAGCATCTGATGTGAGCAAAAATGATGGGGCATATCAAAAACAAGCCTTCCCCACCCCATGTACTGGCATTGTTAAGAATGTATTTGATCTGAGAATCATCTAGACAATTTGTTGCTTTATTTCTTCTACAATTTGCCCAATAAAATTATTTCCCAATAACCTAAACAAAACAAAATTGTCCAGACTTTAAAAACTGAATGCGCTTAGAATACTGCCATTACATCTGTTACAGTAAGACCAGTTTCTTCAGTTCTGGTACAAGATCAGTTAAAACATTTCAATTTTTCCTCCTTACTTTTAACTCTTGTTCTTGTGAAAAAGAAGATGCTGTCACAAGCATCTCAGTTAGTGCTCTTATCCTGTCCTCCTGCTGCTTTTGAAGAGAGTCCTTCTCCTCCAGCAGCTGTGCAAGCTGGTCTTTGGTGTGAGAGTGTGATGAAACCTGAAAATGAATACATCTGTCATAACAGCCAAAACATCCACATTTTCAAATTCTCAAAGTACCTGGATCTCCAAGTGAGTTAGTCAGACTGAAGTTTTTCTAACTGAGTGGTGGGCAACTGCAGTAGATCCAGGGGCCATCTTTATATGCTGGTGATTGAAAGTGTTTATGAAACTACTCATCCATCTTTAGGGCCACACCATCTGGTCATTACAAGCCCCATAGGGTCTGCAACTGATTCTCCTTTCCTTGTTTCCACAGGATTTCATCTACCTAGATTCTTAGCCAAGTCTATAGATTTAACTTTGGATGTGCCACTTCCTGAATGCATGTAATTTTTTAAAATGTAATGTGACAAAGCCAGACTCAGCTAAACTGCATCTAAACCATGGATTAATTTGTGGCTGTTCAGATGTCAGACTGCAACTCCACTAATTCCTCACCATCAACCATTCTGGCTAAGGCTGATGGCAGTTTCATTTCAACAATAGCTGGAGTCCCAGAAGTTGCTCACTCCTGATCTAATCAGATAACTGTTAGCTTGTTCAGCATAGCTAAGTACCCCAATCCAGAAGGGAATTAATCTCTTAATTTTTCTTTAATGGATTTTGAAGTCCATATTCTTCAGTCAATGCTGCCAGACAAAGGGGGAAAACAGACCAGCAAATGCGGCATCTTCTCGGTGGCATGGGGGTGTGGCGTACACATGACGCATGCCCCCAAGATGCTGGGAACAGCTGTGAAGCTGCCTCGCTGCCCACACAGCGGCAACTCTTTGGTGTTCCAGCGGCGCTCTGAAAAACTGCCGCCATGGAAGCAAAGGTGCCTTTTTCTTTTTGCGCCAGGAAAACACAGGGTTGGGGGTGTGGTTCAGTGTTGCTGTGGTGCTGCGGCGTGTGACTCTGTGGCAGCCATTTGTTTCGGCCCAAAGACACACAACCAAGGGCTGACTGCTTAGCTTTTGCGATAGGAATTCTTTGAGCTGTGGTTTGAGCGTAGGACTATGACCCTGGAGACCAGGGTTTGATTTCCCGCTCGGCCATGGAAACCCACTGGTGATCTTGGGAGAGTCACACACTCTCAGACCCATAAACCCGTGACAGGGTCATGTTCAGGTCACCATAAGTAGGAAACAACCTGAAGGCACATGACCACAAAATGTAAGTAACAGTATATAATAAGTGAGAAAAGAGAGCAAAAGTTTACATGCAGGTAAGGAGAGGAAGAAATGGTATTAAACTGCAACTCCCATCAGCCCCAACTAGCATAGTCAATGGAAGATTGGGAACTGCAACATCTTGAGAGCCACTCTTAACCTACCCCTGGTTTGGTACATATACTCCTAACTGAAGGGAAGACTTACCTCGTCCAGGCGTCGTTTTAAGTCTTCTATTTCTTTACGATACCTCTTCAGAAGGGCATCATCATCAAGAACTTCATTTACTTTGGGGGTGTTTTTCATCTTTTTAGCTGTACTGGCAAACTAGAAAAGACAAGTACATAGAACCAAGACACATTAGCAGAAGTCAGAAGAAATCATTTTGTATCAAATCCACTTTTTGTTAGAGTACTGCAAAAATAGAACATTTGCTATTATAGTAACTACAAATGGGCCTTCCAGTATTATGCTCTTTCATAGCACAGAACTTTAAAAATGCAGATCATGCCAAAAGTTTTAAGGCTTAAGCTTTCTAAGCTAGCAATAGTATTTTAACCTTCTTCAACACTGGATTTCACTTCACTGCATTTGGATTGTGCCTTCCTTTACTCTTATTCTTCGAAGGTTTCAAACAGTTTCAATGGCTCTTACCGTTCATATTTTGTCATGCCTTGTCTGAAGTAGAGGCTGACACGATTATAGCTTGCAGAGCCGCCATCATTTCCTCAGATTCAAGCTCTTGCACTCTTACGTTAAGCTTCTTAGAAACTGAAACATCAGAACCCTCCCACATTCCCTTAGGGTCAACAGAAGCACTCTAGGGCTGGTCACCTATGTTTCTTTTTTCTTATGGGTAACATGGCTATCTTTATTTCCCCCCTGTATCTGTATCAGTAAGTGTTCTGCTTCAATGTAGCTTGTGAGTCAGGTTTCACCAACTGGTAAAGCTTGAGCAAATTGCCAAAGAGCCAATATTGTGTCCTCTACTCAAGTATGCTAAAAACAGAGACTATAATTTAGTCTGTACATATCTATATCTATCTTTTTGGCATAGAATCCTTGCTGGCCCACACAACTCTGGAAAAAGATGAAGAGGTCATTCCCAAAAGACTGAACTGGACATTTGAGTAGAGCCAAATTCCAAGACTTCCAAGAGTATGTCATAGAACTTTAGCTCTGAAGAGAAGCTATGCTCTAAGATAGGGGCGGGAACCTTTGGCCTTTTAGATGTACTGACATACAGTTCCTTACTATTGGACATACTGGATGGAACTGACAGGAGTTGTAGGCCAAAATATCTGGAGGTCACTACATTGTTTTATGTCAGTGATGGCGAACCTTTAGGGGCTGTGCCCAAACTAAAAGGCCTTTTGGCACTAAGTGTTACCTGAGGGTAGGACTTCTGGGGTGGGACCACTCCCCTCCACCCTCCTTCAGAGACAGCTGAAGGCCCGGGTGAGGGAGACAAAGCGGGAAGAAGAGGAACAGGTGCGTGTCTCTTCCTCCTCCTTCCGTGTGCCAGGGAAATGGCTTTGCGTGCCATCTCTGGCACGTGTGCCATAGGTTCGCCATCATGGTTCTAGGCATTTAGGCCTGCACTTCAACATATGCTATATATGGGACTGCTTGGAGGTCACAAATGAAAAACATCCCCTATTTGCCTTAGGAATCACAGCCTACCCACTAAGCATTTGAAATCAGACTTGACTGCATACTTTTGCCTTCTGCAGTATACAAACAAGAGAAAGGGTCATCAATAACGCAAACCAAAGTTAAAGTTAATAACTTTCCTAGACAGCACAAAATACACTGAAGGATAAAGTTAATGGCTTATATGGAAAAGTGCTCTTGAAGTCACTGTCTCCTTTCTAGGTCAAAATGATCATACAGAAAACAATAGATACAATAGAAAAAAAGTCTTTAGAAAGCAACAACAGAAAAATTAAGTTTTACCTGAAGAGTGCTAAGTGTTTCTTCCAGAGATACAGGAGTAATTGTGCAGATGATAACAGTCTTAGCATTTCCACCCAGTGAATTTTGTAGAATTCGTGTCAGCTTGCTGTCCCTGTAGTTGATGAAGCCACTAGTGAAGAAGGATTATAAAGATGAATGTAGACTTGCTGATTAGTAAAGAAAAATACAATCCAAGAATGAATCTGTTATGTTAAAGACAAAGCTGGAGCATCTGATTCTCCAGATATTTTGGCCTAAAGGCTTCATACAAAAGCACCCAGCATCATTACTGGTAAATGCCTGTGGGAGCTGTAGTCTAAAACACATAAAGAACCAACAGTTCCCACCTCTGGACTGCAGTTTAGGCTTACTAGCAAAAGACTTCTTACCCAGATTGATCATCACAAAGTTTCTTGATAACCTGACCCAAGATGAACAGACTCCGGTTTATATTACAGCCTTCTTTAAATCGAATACCTAGAGATGAACACAAAGTATGTAGAAAAAAAACCCCTATAAAAATACAGCTTCTTTCACAGGCTTTTATTCTGCTGTGATAGAATCAAGCATTAAACACCAAGTCTGTTCTTTTCCATTCCTTTATTTATACCCTGTTTTTTCTCAAAGGTGGAAATCAGGGTGGATAATATAACACAAGAATAGCTCTGGTGCTGGATCACGCTAAAGATCTATCTAGTGTAGCATTCATACCACAATGGCTGACCAAAAGAAGGCTGTAAGTAGAACATGAATATAATAGTGCATACCATTGTGTCTCGCATTGCTCAGTAGTTGATATTCATCTGATACTGCATCTGATACTGGAGGTAACATACCATAGTTGTGGACAGTAGGAATTATTAACCTTATTCTCCCTGAGTCTGTCTAATCCCAATTTAAAACTACCAAAGTGGTGACCGTTGTTGTTCTTTGCCACCAGACTGACATCAATTTATGGTGATCCTATGAATAAGAAGCCTGCAAGATCCCTAGCCATCAGCTGCCCTTTTCAAGTCTTGTGGCTGTGGCTTCCTTCATTGTTAGTTTTCAGCACACTGGTGGCAAGATTGCTTAGGACACTTAACAAGCTATGAATAATTAAGAGGCGAGAGTCAATCTAGAATTATCCTATTAAACAGAATCTATGGAAGGATGAGAGGTCTGATTAACAATTGCCAGTTCGGCTTAGTGTACATGAAACCAATGAAAAGAGCAGGAACATTGTACCCGCTAAGCAAAAGCTATTTGTCTAGGAACATATACCCCAAGTTATTATCCACTCCTTCGACCTAACTGCTCTCATTTCAAGCCAGGAATCTCCTGAAGGGATCTTGGGCTGTTCACTTAGTCTTAGTCTTACCTACTTCACAAGGTTGCTGTGAAGACAATGGGAAAATACTTTCTATATTGCTCTGAACTCCACTGAGGAATGGCTAAACCTGAGTGTAATGATTAAGTTAGATTTTAGCGATAAAGAATGAGGCATAACAAAATTCCAGAAAATCTCATTTTATAGCTGCTACATACCTTCAGAGCCTGTCTGGCTAGCTCTTTCACTTCCTGCCAGGTCTACTAAATTCTGAAAAGTTAAAGCAAACTTTGTTAGACTGTTATCTTTCAAGCCGTTTTTAAACTCCCTATTGATTTGAAGACTGACAGCTGGTGACAAACAATGACATAAGAGAGTATGGGATATAGAAGTGCTATAGTTAGCGCATCAGCAAACTGAATGTGGGCAGAAATTTAGATTGCAGGACAATTTGTGGTCTTCACATCTGGGATGAACTTAAGACTTATTAAGTGCTAACATTTTTGAAGTGCAAAAAGAATGGAGGAAATTTAGAAAGCAAGCTTAGCACAGCTTCTCTCAAACTACAACTTCCATCATCCCAGCTGGCAACATCCCAAGCTAATTTGGAACTATGGATGTTATGGCCAAAAACACATCTAGAGGGTCCCAAATTGGATGAAGCTCTTTCAAAAGTTACTGTTCTAAATTCTCTTTTGTGTTTCCAAAATTTTAGTGCAACTGAACTGAACACTTCCAATGTGTTGAGGGAGTATGCTTTAGAACAGGGACTGGCAACCTACGCCCCCCGGGCCGGTTCCGGCCCAGGTCTCTGGACTTACTGGCCCAGACAGACCCCTGCCACCGCTGCGTGCTGCCGCGGCGGCGCATTTTTGCCTCAGTCCAGCCGTGACGCGTTTGCGCATGCGCAGAAGTACTGCGTATGCACAAACGCGTCGTGGCCGCCATTTTGAAACTCAAAATGGCAGTCGCGACATGCGCGGCCGCGGCAGCGCGGGGGGGTTGCGCGTGCGCGCCGCCATTCCCCCCCCCGCCCCCGGCCCAGTGAAAAGAAGAACTTCGGGGGACCGGCCCAGGCAGAAAAAAGGTTGCCTACCCCTGCTTTAGAAGATGTGAATTTATTCCTCAGATGTAGGATGATGGCCTACGAAGTGGGAGGTTAGGGAAAAGTATATGTCATTTATTTTGTTATCTTGTTACATTTTAAGAACAGCACCAGTAAATGCATTTCAGCTATGTAGATAATGATTTAGATTATCCTCTTAAGCAAATTCCACTGACAGCAAAACTGTAGAATAAACTTCAGACTTGTGTAAAGCACAACTCTTATATATGCGGGGATACGTTCCTAGACTAATTGTGGATAGTGAAAATTGCAGATAATAACGAACCCTATTATTTCTGGAGGAAGTTGACCATAGAGTTACCCTGGAGGACCTCCAGATGCCTAGAGACCATATTCTTTTGGATGCAGTTAAGTGAAACTGTAGGTATTGCAGATACAGAGGTAGTACTGTATTCCCTTGAATGAAGAGTGGTACATTCTCAGGGATAGTGGTCTCCTCTGCCAAAGGTGCAGTGAGGAGGAAGGGGAAACTGGCTAGACACCCAGCTCAGCTGAGTCAACCCTGGCAATCAGCAAAGATCAGACAGCAAAACTGTCTCTATATTCACAGAGAAACACTCTTATTAAATCCTTCAGCAATATACTAGTTTCCCCCTGCAAGCTTTATCAAGATATTGGACTCTACACATCCAAGTACAATACAGAATGCATACAAATGACCATTTCACTTTATGGTATTTGAAATGTTAAACCATTCCCTTGTCAAACCAACTTCTAACTCTAGTGCTATTATTGAAAGAACTCACCAAGTGAGAGACCATTACAGCTCCTTCATAGCTTGAGCTGGAAGTATCTTTTTCCTTACTTTCAATGATCTTCAAGAAAAAGCAAACAGACCCAATTTTAACACTGTCAGTTAAGATACTACAGGCTGACAAGATTGCCTATCATTATGCTACAGTTTGTGGAGTATGAAGGCCATTTACCTCATCCCAAAGCTTTATTTCAGTGGCAAGCAAAAACACAGCTTTTCACCAAATCTTCGGGGCCAGTAATCACAGCTTGATTAGTTGTGGATTTCTGTTTCATAGTATGTTATCTACACTACATTAACTGTTTTCCAATTATCTTAAATTGCTTTTAAAATATTTCATTATCTGTTTTGTGATTTTTTCTTCTTTTTTAAAAAACTGTATCCTGCCCTGAAATATTTGGATACAAAACCAGATATAAATATTTTCAGAAACAACCTGTTTGACAATCTCCAAGTCATGTGAGAGAACACTAACTATAATGGATGGTATCCAATCTAGTTCTCCTGCTAACTGAACTGCTTCTATAAGCAGAATGGAGAGAGAGTATAATTCCCCCTCCCTCTGTACGCCAGGGATGGAAATTGTACAACACTGGTCTGAAACTCCCAGAAGACCTAGTCAGCATAGTCAATGGTGAGGGATGCTGGGAGATAGACTCCAAGACAAGAAGTGCTCCCATTCAGTTGAAAGACAAATTAGGCAATAGGGATTCAGTCTGTGTTGGGTAATAATAATAATAAATTATTTATTTATAGCCCGCCCAATCATAAGGAATCTGGGTGGGTTACAGCAATAAAAGTGCATGGAATACAATAAAATTCAAAATTAGTCCTTTCCCAACCCCCCCATACTAAAATTACAATAAGGAATCATAATTTAAGAGCAAAAGTACAAAAAGATTTTTAAAAAGAGGAGATAATCGGTGGATAGAGAGATGTAGATCACCTTGTGCGGGGAGAGGAGTTAAGTTGGGAAGGCCTGCCAGAAGAGATCCATCTTAACAGCCTTTTTAAAGGCTGTAAGAGTAGAGATGTGATAGATCTCCTCCGGTAGGTCATTCCACAACTTTGGAGCAGCAGTGGAGAAGGCCCTCTAGCTAACTGAAGTTAGCCTAGATTTTTTCGACTGTAGGTGGGAGTTACACTCCACTTGAAGATGCAGGTTCACAGTTAGGGTGTACTCATGGACTTAGCTATGAACTTGAAGGGTCAGGCTTCTGTGGTGGCCAGAAGTGCTTTTGCACATTTAAAGCTTGTGCACCAACTGTGTCCATATCCTTGAAATATCAGACCTGTCCATAGTCGTACATACCTTAGTTATAGCCCATATGGTACTTTAATGCACTCTTTCTTTAAAGAACGTTTAGAAATTTCAGCTAGAACACAGACCATTAACTGCATTAACTGGGGCAGATTACAGGGACCATACTGCTCCTTGTTACAACAATTTCACTAGCTGCCAGTTTGTTTCCAAGCACAATTTAAACTGCTGGTGATGGCCCATATAGCCCTATATGGCTCAGGTCCAGGCTATCTGGAAGACCATATCTCCCTATATGAGCCTGTCTGGGCCCTGAGATGTGGACAGGTCCTTCTCTCAGCTCTATCATCATCACATGCATAGTTGGTGGGGATGTCAGAAAAGGCTTTCTAGACTATAAATCACTTCCAAAGGAGGCCAGAATGTCCCCCACAACCATCCTTCTACTAGCAGGCAAATATATATTGATTCCAACAGGCTTTTGGAATAAAATGCTTTTAAAATGGGAGGTTTTTAAAGAATGGACCATATTTGTTGTAATGTTTTAAACTGAACTGCTTTAATTACTTTTTATCTTTTAATTGTATTTTATCTCTTAAGTGTAAATTTAAATCATTTAAATAATTTAAATACTGTCAGTAATTTAATTAATTCTTTTTTAACATTCACTTCTTGTGTGCTTTTGACTATATTGTTTTTGAAATTGGAAGCTGCCTTGAATTCCCGTTTTGGAAGAAAGACAGGATATAAATACATAAACCACTACAACTTATTATTAACCAGTTACATGCCAGATCACTAATATTTTGACATGATGAACTCAATAAAATAAAATTCAATAAAAGAACTTACCATTCTGAAAATTGTATGAGAGCGGCTGCTTCGTTCATTCATTTTTGTCTCACCATAGTGCCTATTTTCTGTACAGAAGATCACAAAAAATGAGGCAATTATCCTCTTTTCCAAAATACCAAGAGATCTGCTGATGTTACAGAATTGCACAGACATACATTTGTACACATTAAGCCACAAAAGAAATACTGAGGCTTACTTTCGCCTTTTTGTAGCCAGCTTAGCACTTGCTCTGGAGAAACTACCACTTCCTCACTCAGGTCTTCAACGTAAATTGTCCTCTGCAAGAGTTTTTAAAACTAGATTTAGAACATTCTTACATTAAACAGCTATCTAGCAATTCCCTACATTAAGACTTGTTTGTGACGAATACAAGATTAATCTAAAGCAGGGGTAGGCAACCTTTTTGAGCCGGGGGGCAGGTTGCTGTCCCTCAGACAATTGGGGGGCCGAAGCACCATAAATAAATAAATAAATATTTTTTAAAAATTAAAAAGAAATTAAAAAATATGCATGCACACTCTCTCAGACCCAGAAAAGCCATGGCAAAACCCCTGTGGAGATTTTGCCAAGAAAACCCCAAGGACAAGTAATAACAATAATAATCAATATCACCATGGTGGGCGGTGGCAGCGGTGGCAGAACCAGCCTGGGGCCGGTCCAAAGGCCTCGGGGGGCCGCATCCGGCCCCCGGGCCTTAGGTTGCCTACCCCTGATCTAAAGTATTTAAGGCAGTGCTCTAATACAACATCTAATGCAATACATAATCAGTTTTGAGAATAGAAGAGTTTATTAGTGCAAAAGCAATGAAGTATTAAAAGATAGGTAGGTATCAGCAATTTTTCAATAACTGGCATTTTATCTTCCAGATTACACCACTACTTTTGTATATAACATAATATGATATATAATATAGGAGATTCTCTAGCCTTGATTTACTTACATTGATGTCCTCACGAACAACTAATGGTTTCTTTTTTCTAATGTTACTGCACAGCAGGTCTTGAATAGTTTCATTGTGAATCTCCATATATGATATACGGAGTAGGAATTCTCTGTCTGGAATCTAAAGATTAAGAGAATACATTCATCAGCTTGCTTGAAGATGCCCCCCCCTTATAAATGAAGCCTTAACATCAATTACATTGTTGTTGTTTTTTTTAGAAAATCCCACCTACTTTATGATTGAAACAAATCAATCTTGGCTGTTGGAGTACCATTCCTAACATCTGCAACCAACAATCAATCATGATGAAGATTGTAGTCTAATAACTTCTGGGGGCCTAACATTAGGATACCTTAGGAGAAAAGGGGTGGAACCAGTTTATTGTTTTCAGGCAATAAGATTGTTAGCCTGACGGCAGGGAACTGTTTTTTCTTGTTCCTTTTCTTGTAAAGCACCATGTACAATGATGATGCAATCTAATAGGTAACAACAACAATCATAAAACCAGCAATCTCAGTATTCCAAAAGAACGAAACAGAAGCCTAGCCTGCCAGCCTTTCCCTCTAAAAGGAAAGGCTATGTGGGACTTACTCACTTAGAGGTAGGGAATCTTTGGTGTTCCAAATGCTCTAGTCTACAATTCCAATCATTCCCACCCAATCTGGTCAGGGATAAGACATGGTGGGAATTGTAATCTAGAATATCTGGAAGATTTGTGCCTTAAACCAAGCTAGGAACTGTCACATCAGGTACAACACTAGCCTCATCTAGCTTTGCAACATTGAACAAGCAAATGAAAGATAAAAGTTTAAAAATTACTTACTTTGCAAATTGTATTGAAGACATCATGAATTGCCATAGGTAAGACACCAGGACAATCTCGTGTGCCCAACATTGTGTAGGTTTTGCCTGAAGCTGTTTGACCATAAGCAAAAATTGTTCCTAAGAAGGAAGCACAAAGATTAACTCACACTGATGCTCGCACAGAATGCAAACTTTCACATTAACAGATGTTTAAGGAATTTTAAGAGGACACTGTACTGTTTTTAGCACAGGTTTTATTATTTTTAACTTGATGTTTCAAATCAGGGACCGGCAACCTACAGCCCGGGGGCCGGACTTACCGGCCCCGGCTGAAGGCTGCCGCCGTCGCTGCCACCACGCTCCGCTACCGGGGTGCATTTTCGGCCGCGCTTGTTGTGGCCACCATTTTGGTAGTCAAAATGGCGGCCGCGACGCATTTGCGCATGCGCAATACTTTTGCGCATGCGCAAACACGTTGCGGCCGCCATTTTGACTTCCAAAATGGCGGCCGCACATGCGCCGTGGCAGCTGCAGCTGTGTGCGCTACGGCGGCGGCAGCGTGCGCAGGGGGGGTCGCGCGAGGCGGAGGAGGGCGCGCGCACTCCGCCATTCCCCCCCCTTGGCCCAGCCGAGTGGCAACCTTTTTGAGACTGGCCCAGGTCTCAAAAAGGTTGCCTGTCCCTGTTTTAAATAGTTTTCAAATGGTGTTTCAAATTCCATTTTAACATTGATCTTTGGTTTGTTTAAACTCATCATTATATACCTTCAAGTGGACTGAGTTATGGCAACTCTCTTCTGGGGACTCTTGGCAAGACCAGTGGGTTACCGTGGCTGACTGTGCATTTGAAACCTAGTTTCCTAGAGTCCTAATCCAACTGTCAAACCACTACATCATGCTGTTTTAACTAATTGTATTTTAATGTTAAGCTGCCTTGAATCCCATTTTGGGGAAAAGGTAGGGTCTAAAGTGAATATTAATAATAACAATAACAACAATAATAATAATACCATTATATCCCTGAACAGCAGACTTTATAATTGGAGCAGCCACACCCTGGTAGACTTCAGTGGTACTGTCTTCAGAATGAAACACACGATCTTCAAGAGAAGGAAAAAAAATGTTTAGTTCAAAGAATTGAGTTCTGTCCCCCAGATTCATCATCATCATCATGCTGCTGCTTGTAAACTAGACTGATTGTTGTTATGTGCTTTGAATTTTTTTCGGACTTATGGTGACCCTAAGGTGAATCTATAATGGGGTTTTCTGGGACTGAGAGTGTGTGACTTTCCCAAGGTAACCCAGTGGGCTTCCATAACTGAGCAAAGAATTGAACCCTGGCCTCCAGAGTCATAGTCCAATCCTGAAACCACTACACCACTCTGCAATATAACGTTCTTTGATTTTATAGTATGACAACAACAGACATTTTCACCATTTTCATACACAAAACAAATTCTCTCTCCTAACTAACTGGAATTTCCTATAAATTAGTATATTGTATTGTATAACAGGAATTAAATAGTAAGATTCAAAAGTGAATTCCTACAAAATCTTAGATGCTGTAAGGGCAAGAAGTAAGGATGTTCTCACACTGCAACAATTGTTTAAAAATCAATTCACTTATTGAATTATGAAGTGAACATGTAAAGCTACCTTATATAGAGCCAGAAAATCAATTCTTCTGATCCACTACAGTGCACTCCAAGATGGCCTCAGTCCATACTCTTGTCTAGACTAGCACTTGAAGAACTTTAATTCAATCAGAGCTTGGAAAAATCATTTTGCTGAACTAGAATCATCCAGACAGCACAGTAATTGAGCTCAGAGTTCTTTCAATCTACAAATCAAGCCACACTGCCCACTCCAACCCTGGTGTGATTGTTAACCTGTTTCACCTGTCAGAAAAGGAAAGCTGCTTCTTGTATTTTGGGCTTAGAGATAAAGGTAGAAAGGTGTTATTTAAAAAAGAGGGGGGTTGGCTATCTAGGCTACACTTCTCCCATATACCTTTTTTAAATTTTTTTT
>CM034708.1:25301436-25323911 GCA_020142125.1 Phrynosoma platyrhinos
CCGCCGCCGCCGCCGCGTTTCCCAGGGCCGGCCGCCAACCCACCTGGCAAGGAGCGGGCGCACCCTCACGCAGACCGTAACGTCTCCTTCCCCGGCCATGGCCTTTCCGCCTCTCTCTCTTCTCCCCTCAGGGCCCGCGTTTGAATTTCCACCAAGGCCGCCTCTGATTGGTCCCGCTGCTGGGCCGTACCATTCTCCTCAGAGAGGGGGAGTGCCTGGACGGGCGCATCCATCTACGCTTTTACAAGTAGGGAAAGCCAAAGTGCGTTCGGGCCTATACAAGCTGCCATGCCTCTTTGGTGGTAGTGCTAGTATCTTTGTTCTCCGTCGCCTCAAGGCGTGGAAAGTGGATAGGAGGAAAGAATTTCCTCCCCTTTCCTTCCTAATTCTCCTTATAGAGTCATTTAAAGGCGCTCAGCCGTGTAAGCCCGCTGGGGTTACACTCTCTCAGCCTCAGGATGGCCATGGCAAGTTCCCTCTGAAGAAACTTGCCAGTCACACTTTCTCAGCCTCAGAGGATGGCCATGATAACCTCCTGTGAAGAAACTTGCCAGTCACATTTTCTCAGCCTCAGAGGATGGCCATGATAACCTCCTTTGAAGAAATTTGCTTGTCACACTTTCTCAGCCTCAGAGTATGGCTATGGCAACTGTCCTCTGAAGAAATTTGCTAGTCACACTTTCTCAGCCTCAGAGGATGGCCATGATAACCTCTGAAGAAACTTGCCAGTCACACTTTCTCAGCCTCAAAGGATGGCTATGGCAGCCCTCCTCTGAAGAGATTTGCTAGTCACACTTTCTCAGCCTCAGAGGATGACTGGCCAACCCTCTGAAAAAACTAGCTAGTCACACTCTCTCAGCCTCAGAAGATGGCAATGGCAAACCCCTCTGAAGAAACTAGCTAAGAAAACCCTATGATAGGTTCACATTATGGTCACTATAAATTGGAAATGATTTGCAGGCACACAACAACAACAAAAGGAACCCACTCGGTGCCCTTGAATGAGTCACACTCTCTCAGCCCCAGGGGAAGGCAATAATTGTCAAGGAGTCTATGTTGTTTGCTTTCAAGTCATTTCCAACTTATGACAACCATGATGATGATGATGATGATGATTATTATTATTATTATTATTATTTCGCCTCTCCCCATGGATCCAGGTGGGGAACTATGACAATGAACAGATAAATAACATCAGTTCAAACATATCAGTTTAAAATGACAAATAACATATACACATATGACTCCTAAGGCCTGGGTGAAGAGATGTCCTAACCATAAAGGAGGACAAGGCAACTCAAAATGTAGGACATTCACAAAAAATGCAGGATATGACAAAATAAAAGCTAAAAATACTCATATAAATATAAATTTAGTCATGCTCAAAATGAAGGGCATTTTGGAATTCCTCCTGGACAGAAGGTGGAAATAGAGGACGTGCCCTAGAAAAGGAGGACATCTGGTGACCCTGCCACTGGGTGATCTTGGGCCTTCACACTCTCTCAGCCTCAGAGGATAGCAATGACAAATCCCCTCTAAAGAAACTTGCCAGGAAAATCCCATGGTAGATCGCCTTAGGGTTGCCATAAGTCAGAAAGGACTTGAAGGCACATAATAACAAAAAGGAGGAAAAAATGTGGCAGCAGCTTTAAGAGGAACTGGTTTTCTATTTTTGAATGGGTTTTCGTGGATCTAATTATAAATCCACTTCTTTGGATGCAGTACCCAATGGTATTAAGGCCTCAGGTATAAAACTTATTCAAACAGTTGTGGGAGTGGGATACAATGTAATAGGATCCAGAAAGATGCCCATCACAATCCTTGCCCTGTTTTGAAAGGGCTGGAAAAATTGATACAAGTCTTTCAGATCTTTACAATGGCCAATTAGGGTTGATGTGGGAAAGCAATAAATCTGCTTACCAAAAGTCAAGTTTCCCAGGGTTCAAAACTCTCTGAGGAAATTCCTTTTGTTGCATTACAATAAATACCTCACCCAGCCCTTTGAAAATTTAGGGCAAGGGAAATTATTTGTGCCTTTCTGGATACTACTGTATGGCATTCTATCCCATTCCTGCAACTGTATAAATATGATTTTTATCTGAGGCTCTAATACCACTTGGTATTGCATGCAAAGATATGTGTTTATATCCATGGAAGCTCATGCAATAATAATAATAATAATAATAATAATAATAATAGTCTTAAAGGTGCTGACAAAACTGGAGCTAGGTCAGAAAAGTACATTAATAAACAGAGAGACACTGAGAGAGATCTGTTCATTAGTGAACTGTGAATACTATATTCACAATTAATATATAATTATATAAGGTATAAATTAATATATCTATATAATGAATAGAAAATATATTAATGTATAAAATATATACATATGTTTATAATATGTGTGTGTGTGTGTATGGATAGAAGGGTGAAATGTAGAACATGTCCTGGAAAATGAGGACGTTTGGTCACCCTTGTGACCATGGGCAAGTCACACTCTCTCAGCCTCAGGGGAAGGCAGTAGCAAACCTTCTCTAAATAAATCTTGCCAAGAAAACCCCATTATATATTTGCCTTACGGTCGCCATAAGTTGGAAACTACTTGAAGGCACACAATGAAACAACATGGTCAACAGAGACCTCTGTGCCACAACAAGCTACAAATCCCACCACAGATTCCTCTGACAAAAAGGCTAAATATCTCACAAAACTATATATCCCCAAATTACATAGCATTGAGCCATGGCACCTAAAGTAGTGTCAAACTGCATTAATTCTGCAGTGTAGATGCAGCTGCAGTGTGGTGTAGTATTGGTCTAGGACTCTGGAGACCAGGGTTCGAATCCTCGCTCAGCCATGAAACCCCACTGGGTGACTTTGGTCAAGTCACACCCTCTCAAACCTTAGATGGCAAACCCTCTGAACAAATCTTGCTTAAAAACAATAAAACTTCACAGTATGTTTCAGCATACAGAAACAGATTTGCACTACTAAGCATAATAGACCAAGAACCAGAGGAACTATGGTCTGAAACCAGGGACATAATAAAAGAAGAATGCAGACAGACACTTTCAATAAACAAAAAGAAAGAGAAAAAACCATGGATGACAGAAAAAACACTACAAGCAGTAAAGAAAAGAAGAGAAGAAAAACAAATGGGAAAAGAAGAGAAGAACAAACAAATTGAATGCAACAGTATAACAGCTTGTGTGGAAAGTTAAAGAAAATTAGTGCAACAACCAATGCAGAGAAACAGGAGACAACAACAAAAAGGGGAGATCAAGAGACCTATTTCACAAAATCCAAGAAATCAAAGGAAAATTCAAACGAAGGACTGGGATGCTCCATGACAAGAAAAACAACATAATTCAAAACCAGGAAGGAATAAAAAGACATTAGATGCAATACATAGAAGAATTATACAAAAGAGATGACAAAATGAAGGACACATGGAATGAAGAGTCATATGAGTCATATGAACCCCAAATTCTAACAAACAAGGTGGCAAATGCAATAAGGGAAATAGTGAAAAACAAATTACCAGGAACAGACGACATGATTAACCACTACCACTCCTATTGCTGGTTTTCAAATCAAAATGGGATTTCTCCCCAGACCCATAATGATAAAAAAATTGGGATATCCAAACATTATAATTTACCTGGGTTTGTGTGCTATAAAATTGCTTTAAAAACACTTTCCTCATGTACTAATTTTATTATAAAATATTTAAAATGTTAAAACATTTAAAAATATTTCAGCCCCCTCACAGTCCCTAGTCTTCTACAGCAAACAGCATGAAAAGGATTAAGGCAGCTCTCTCTTAAGATCTCTTTAGATGTAGTCCTTCCAAGCCAATGTCCATTACCTGGGACTGTGTTTGTTCAGACTTTGTAAAGTTTATTACATTTCATAACAAAGAAATATTTCTAAAGTCAATGCATTGCTTCAAAACAAAAACATCACAAAAATACATATCAGAAAATGTGTTGGAGTAAGCATAGTACTTTGTTTTGTACTTGGCTTACTCTAACACATTTGCAGAAAAGGTTATAAATTCTAAGGAACCCCCCCCCCCCAAATCTAGCTGTTTGGAATCTAATCATCCTCATCTTCATCTTCCTCTTCTTCCTCCTCTTCCATTTCTTCAGCTGCAAGTGCCTCCTCTTGTGCAGCCTTGAGTGCAAGTTCTTCTTCTACTGTTGGATCACTCGCTTCTGTGATTTCTGGTCCACTGAGATATTCTGACTGTACCATTGGTGGCAATGGAGGGCTGTAATTATCTGGACTGTATTTGTGGCCCCAGCCAATGTAGATATTATCAAATCTCCTAGAAGGGGAAAATAGTTATAACATTAAATGAAAGAGGGGGAAAAAGTGGATGGTCTTTTAGAGGCTAGATCCAAACTCTGTGCACAATGTGCTTTTTCTTTTGCAATTAAAAATTAATTAAGTAATAAAGTGAGATCGGTACTTAGATCCTGCCACATTTGTAGAAACTGACCAGTTAATGGCTTGTTGTGGGACAATTAATCAGGAATGTCACTGGTCAAGAATCAATTAGAAGAAAATCATCTTATCTTCTGGTTGACAGGTGTCAACCTAGTCGTGGCTAACTGGAATAAATGTCTACCAGAGGATCTGAGTGTATGGGGCAGATTATATAGGAGAAAGCGATCATGTAGGTAACCTGGACCCAAACCATTTAGGGCTTTAAAGGTAATAACCAACACTTTGTACCTTATCCAGAAACTAATTGGCAGCCAGTGGAGTGATTTTAATACTGGTGTAATGTGATCACTGCTGCATGTGCCAGTAGTCAGTCTGGCTGCCATGTTTTGAACTAACTGAAGTTTCCAAACTTGGTAGATATGGAGCCCAGTGTACAGCGCATTGCAGAAGTCCAGCCTTGAGGTTACCAGTGTGTGCACTACCATCTTTAGGTCCTCCAGCTCTAGGTAGGGGTGCAGCTGGCATATCAGCTGAATATCAGCTGAATGAGTGGCAGGTGAATGTCTTTGCTGGAAAAAGCAAAATGAGCCAGATGATGGGACAGGGTTGGAACTCTGGGGCAGGGTTTGTCAGATTGGTCCTAGGAGGCATGCATAATCCAGCCGCCCCTGACTTCTCATATTTCTGGTCAATCTTTTAGGGAACCTCTGCAAATGAATATGAAAACCAAAGTTGTTCTTCAAAATTACTTTGAAAAATTCTAAAAGGAGATTTTACAACAATAAGACAAAACAACAGATGATCAAGTAAACACAGAGATTACCTACCTCCCTATAGCAAAGGAGTATGCTCCAGGCCACAAATTGGCTTGAAGAACTGCCAGGGCGTATTGAGGAATTAAGTTTGTTGATGTCTCAGCTGACCATGGAGGGATGTTCTGAATGTCTATTAAAGAAACAAAGGTACAAAGGCTCAATGGTCCCAGACAAAAAATACAATACCCATGATTCCCTAGCGCTGAGCCAGGACAATTAAAGTGGTTTCAAGCTGCATTATTTCTGGCAGTCTGTAGAGGCCCAAACTGATTTTCAGGAAACATGCAGAGGTAACTGTGTTGGCCATTTAGCAAATTCAAATAAAACTGATTTTCAGTTATCTATTATTTTTGCTCAGAAAACAGATTTCTCATTTGTATATATCTGACAATGAAAATGGACTTAGGGCCTTTGCAGACTGCTAGAAATAGTGCAAATTGAGTCCACTTTAACTGCCCTGGCTCAGTGCTAGGGAATCATGGGAATTGCATTTTTTACAGAAACATTGAGTATTCTCTGTCAAAGAGCTCTGGTGCCACAATAAACTACAATTCCCATTATTCCCTAGCACTGAGTCAGGGCAGTTAAAGTAGACTCAATTTGCACTATTTCTGGCAGTTTGCAAAGGTCCATAGTTTTTATTATAACTTTATAAGCTGTCTTATTTTGCCAAAGTTAAGTGTAAGCTAATATGATTAAATGACAAACAAAGCACACAAACATATCCCTAAAGTAAACTGAGGGCCTTTGCAGACTGCCAGAAATAGTGCACATTAAATTGAGGCACTGCCCTGGCTCAGTGCTAGGGAATCATGGGAACTGTAATTTATTGTGGCACCAGAGCTCTCTGACAGAGAAGGCTCAATGTCTCAGAAAAAAATTACAGTTCCCATGATTCCCTAGCACTGAGCCAGGGCAGTGCCTCAATTTAATGTGCACTATTTCTGGCAGTCTGCAAAGGCCTTAAATGAATTTTTTCACACTAATTCTTCCATTCTATGAACTGAAGAATCATCTTTCAATAAATTAGTTGTTCTGCTGATAATTGAATTTACTTTTACAATGAATAAATTTAAACATTAAAGCCACTTCCCATATCTCCCTTAACCAAATTGTTATTGTTAGACTATCGCAGAATTGAGCAATATGTATTTTAGCTGTCACTGAGTAAAGAAGTTCAGTCAGCCCAAGGATTCAACCATCCACGGACAGAAAATATTAAATATGTATATATATAAAAATTCCAATAAGCAAACCTTGATTTTGCCTTTTTATATAAGAGATATCATTTTACTGTGCTATTAACCCAGGATCAACCCCCCCCCATCACCCCTCATAGTTAATATCAAGTTAACTGCTGTTTTCCCCAGCAGCCCAAACCTAAATTACTCTTGCATGGCTCCTGCTCTAGTACCTGCATCTTCAGACAATGGTGTGAGGAGTGGAGGTCCTACTTCTTGAGTCTCCTCTTGTTCTTCTGGTTTCTCCTCTTCCTCATCTTCTTCTTCCTCTTCCTCTGATTTCTGAAGGGGATTAACCCAGGTACATCGTCCCTAGACATCCAAAGGACCAAGGATTACAAAACATGAGTGATGGAAACTCAGCTATCCAATATTTGTAATATCCCTTAGCCAATATGAAGCCATGGTTAATGGAGATCTCACAGAAAAAGGAAAGAAAAGAGGAAAGAAGAAAGTAATTTATATGCAGAATTATCAAAATGCCATTACAGAGCAAGCCTAAAATTGTGTGTAAGAAAGTTAAATGGTGGACATTTCACCACTTCCAAAGTCCTGCTGGCTTTCTTAGGTAGATAGCAGGTACAAAAGTTGTATGTGTGTCTTATTTTCCCCAGGTTGGCATAAATATGGGGCCTGAAATGTTACTGTGGTTGGCATAAATATGGGGCCTGATATGTTACTGTGGTGGGAGGAGAATGAGGGGACAGCAGATTCAAGGCTGTTCTCACCTTCAGAATACTGGATACCTTTAAGAGTTAGCAATTTCGCTATACAAACTGTGCTCTTCATGGGCATACTATGGAGTCAGTGGCTACTCCATTATCAGAATTCTTTTCTGCCAGCAGAGTGGTTTTTTTCTGTCTCATCATATCTTGCCCCATCAATCTTCAGCAATGATTAGGATCAACGATGAGCTGCATGTACTTTTTAAAAATGGTGTTATGCCTATATCACTTAGAATTGCATGCTTAATATTCTTCTGCCTTATACTACCTACCAGCCACACTGTTCGTTTCGTACATATCACTTATATGGAGAAAATTTAATTGGAATGTGTGAGTTACTTCATGTAAACATTGATTTGCAAACTGTCTTTAATTTGTTATATCCATGCATTCTTACATTGTTGATGCAGCCACATACTGATTTGTTTATATGCTATGTGAACTGTTTTGAGTATAATTATGGTAAAGTATTTTATACCGTACATACATTTACATGAAACATTTTTTTAAAAACTGAGATATTCTTGGTACTGCAGCACTGTAAGACAGTCATATATTTCACTAACCATACCTGCATTAGAATATTCTGTATATGGTGCACCCAGTTGGCAAGAGACTCTACCATCTCTAACACTGAAATGGGCTCAAAGTCAGGATTTTCTTCATATGTGTCTCTTCCAGCTCCTCCCTCCTCCTCTTCATCTCCCTCTTCTTCTCCAAATTGATAAAATCCCAGTGGGCTGATCTGAGTTGCTGCTGAGATGCGGGCAATCTGTGCCCTTAGGTAGTTGGTTTCAGTGCCTGGGAAAGGCGGGTAGCTCACAACAGGAGCATCTAGCTTTCCGGTGAAAAACTTCTTGATCTTCCTAGCATTCACTATCTGTGCAGGGGTCACTTGGGGCAACCTCACCCAAGGTTTGCCTGGTTCATTGCAAACAAAATAGGTAAATTTATTGGCCCCTGTCCGATTTTCTTCTTTTGGTATTACCGGTGGTGGCTTGTAATTGGGCTTTGGTGGCTCATCTTTCTCCTCATCTTCATCTTCTTCATCTTCTCTAATTTCACTCCCTTCTTTTAGTCCCTCCTCAATTATTTCTTCCTCCTCTGCTTCCTCTTCCTCTTCTCCCTCACGAAACTCAACTTCAGCAACAATATAATTTGCTTCAGTACCTAAGATTTTCCCCCAGAAGCGACAGGTCTGGATTGGATGTGTGGTGACCAGCTGTTTGAGGGCAAGGAATATGTGGTAATATTCTTCCAAACTTAAACCAATTCCAGTCTGTTCAAAATAGAAAGCTGTCTCCATTACGTTGGGTAGAGGAGTTTCTGTCTGGGGGAAAAGGTCTAAATTAGGTAAGCATAATGATATTTTTTTCTTTATAAATATCCATTTACTTTTATTCACTGGACTAGTTCGCTAAACCAAACACATCTGTAGGCTGTGCACAAATGCAACACACACCTATACAGTGGGATTTATTCCCAAGTAAGAATAGATGGAATAGCACTGTTTAATTTATTTTAGTTCACTAAACCAAATGGATATGAAAAATAAAACATATTTAGGGTATGGCCAGAATGGCATAGTAGTTTGACTACAACTTTGGAGACCAGGGTTTGATTCCCTGCTTGGCCATGAAATCCATTGGGCCACCATGGGCAAGTCATATGTTCTCAGCCTCAGGGAAATGCACTGGCAAACTTCCTCTGAACAAATCTTGCCAAGAAAACCTCATGATAGGCTCACCTTAGGATCACCATAAGTCGAAAATGACTTGAAGGCACACAGCAACAACAAAACATGTTTAACTAAGTGAATAGCTGAACTGTACAATAACAATTTTTTTATAACGTCGACAGAGTCCGTTGCTCTGAAACTCTTTTGTATTTTTGTATTTCCATGCCAATACTACTTGTAGAAAAAGAGATTCAGGAATTTTGTATGCCTGTAGATATGTCACGCTAAGGAAAAAGCAATGTAAGGAAGGGAGAGAGGAAGAAAAGGACATGATGGGGGGAAGAGGAAGAGGGGGCAAACTCTCAAGATGATACTAAAAGAATATATTTAATAATATTGTATAATATCCTCAATGTGTTTTGGCTTCTTCAAGGTGTTTCTTTTTCTTTCACATACAGATTAGTTTGAGATCAATTTTCAGGGCTTTTTTTGCTTTTTATACTGCAAGATTTTGTTGCTGATTGTATACTATTAGTGAACATAGTGAACATAGATGGTCATGTTTCAAGCAAAAGAGGAGACAGTAAAATGAGGAAATGATTTGTACATATTTGGGATAGAGAGGTGAATTTATTACTTTGTAAATCCTCAACATAACAAGCTCCCAGAACGTATTAAATCACCCGAGATTGAGAAAAAGAAAGATGCGATATGGAGAGATGAGGAAATTTCAAAGAACAATTAAATAGTAGGATATTTGCTTTTAAACTGTTTTATAATTGTATATTTGAATGTGTGTTTGTGTGTGCTTGTGTGGACTGAACAGGTATGTGCCATAGCAAGATATGTTACAGCTTTCAGGAATTAACAGTGACTCACCATTTCTTCTTCTATTTCTTGCTCTGTTCCATCTCCACCACCCTTCTGGAACAGTGTCTTATACATTTCAGCCAGCTCAAAAGTTGGATGTTTCTCATATTCATCTCGCAGAGTGTTCAGTTTCTTCTGGAACCGAGCACATTTCACATCCTTACTGATGTTCTCAATTATATCAGCTGGGTTTTCAGGCCTCTCATCAAGAATCTTGGCCAACATTTCAGCAAGATGGTCATACCTGCAATATTAAGGCAACCCAAAGAAAATACATTATTGGCTTCCTGCAATGTGGCTTTAGAACCAGTTTTTCGTAATCACATTATGGAGTCATGAAAACAGTGGATTCTGAGCTGTTATCCCTTTCAAAACACTACTATTGTAAGAAATCATACTTTCAGTGTTTGAGGGGTTGGATCTAGGTGTAGATCAGTGAAAGTGAACTTCCCAGCCCCACACAGCAGCCCCTCTAGGTTCCCCCAAATCTGCATACCACAGTCATCCTATATAGCAGGGTCCCCCAAATCTCCATGGTGAAGCAGCTATGGGGGAGCAGGATGGGACAATGTTTTATGTCAGCTCACTTATACATGCCTAAATCCAACCTGGTATTATTTGATTGCTGGGGGGGAAAATGTAATGTCCTATCCTAATAGGGAAAAGGGGTATGTAAGTGAAAGACTGATATATTTCAGAATAAGCTTTCATCTCCAGAACCCACTACATAAAACAAAGTAAAAATCAAGTTTTGCCCCTTGCAAGATCGAAAACATGGTTGGGGCAGGGATTGGGGAAGGTTGCTTCCATATGGAAGCTCCCAGTGCTCCCAGTTAAAAATAAAAACACACAGCCCAGCTGTTCTGTCTTCCTTACTTAACAAGTTTTCTGTAGTAACAAAAAAATAAAAAATAAAAAATGGAAGAAACAGATAACACCAATTGGAAATGGAAAACCTTGATGATGGGACCCACTGTAAATTTCATAAATGGGGTAGGGCAGTTCAACAATAGAAACCCTTCTGGCCACAGAGACAGATGAAGTGACATGGTATGGCATAAGGCAATGTTACTTAAAGTGGTAATCTGTGGACTAGTGCTGGTCTACAAATTCTTGCTACCAATGCATGGTGAATTTTGAGTCTCATCACATTATTAAACAAACCCAGCAGGCAAACAAACAAAAAGACACAAGTTTTTTTCTCCCTCCACATGACTTTAATTCTTTTCAGGTTGTAAAAGCATCATTTTTGCCAAATGGATTCTTTCAGCTTGGCAAGTGGGACACTTTTATGACCCACTTTTACAACCAGAAGAGAACAAAATGACACATTATGTGGAGGGGGAAAGACACTATGCATATTTTCATTTGCCTGTCGGGTTTGCTTAATAATGCGATAACACTCCAAGAAAGAAAAAAGACCAGCTGTAGCCAGCGGGCACAAATCTATTAAAAATTTGAAATTCAGTCGGGTGGTTTTGTACTAAAAGGCAATGGATAGAACCTCCTCATAATCTGATGCCCCAAGGCACAGTTTAGTGAGCATGTTTGGAAATCTGGAGCCTAGCAAGGCTATAAAAGGATGCACAGTCAGTGCTCCGTATCCACAGATTCAGCTATCCATAGCTTGAAAACACTTCAAAAATATATAACTTCCAAAAAGGAAACTTTGATTTTGCTATTTTATATAAGGGACACCATATTTTATATAAGGGACACTATGCCATTTCATATAATGGGACACGAGCATCCACAGATTTTGGTATCCATGGAGGGGTCCTGGATACCAAGGCCCCACTATAAAAGTATATCCCACTCCAAATTCCATCTTGGTGGAAACCACACTGGAGCCAACCCCACTCACACTTGCCTTCGCTCTCACCACTCACGCTCACCATCCTTACTCACAAGCTCACACCCGTTTTGACACTTGTTTTCAACAGGTAGGCTTTTGCATTCTTTATCGCCAGCGCCCTGGGCCCCGGATCCGGGATCTGGTCTTCGTACAAGTTGACTCCCATCTGATACAGGCCATATCCAGGTTCGTGGGTCTGATATGGGCCGTGTCCTCCGGTGTCCGTCTGCAAGACCTGACTCGCTCTTGTTGCTGGAAGATGGAAGCTGCCCTTTGCCCCCGAAGATGGCAACTGCTCCACCGGCTGGTACAGGCCACCCGTGGGGTCTTGAGGAAGACTCCCTCTCCCTAGGGGCTGCTGCCAAGTAACGCTGCCCCTTGGCTCTTGGGTGCCGGTTCGGGGTTGGAAAAGAGGGCCCCTGGCTTGCTGAGGCTGATACAAAGCACCTCTTCCTTCTTGCTGCTCATAGATGCTTAGCTTGGGTTGGTCCGGCTGGTAGAGGCTGCCCCTGGGTGGCTCAGGGGGCACTTGCTCCGGTGCCAGGCCTCCCTCGGTCTCATCCTGCCCTGCAGACGGAGGCGCTGCTGCTTCTGGATCCTGACCACTAGGCTGCCTTACCACCTCTTGGCTACCTTGCCCTGGAGGGCCCTGGCTGGCCTGGTCTGGGTTTTCCTCACTCTCAGGTGCTGGCTGTTCTCCTGGAGGCTCTGCCATGGGGCCCAGGTGGGTAAAGGTGATCTCTGTGTGTGTGAATGTGGGGTGAGCTGGGCAGGGGTGTGGGGTGGAGGCTGGTTTGGTTGCCCCTTCACCCTGTGGCTGTTTCCTCCCTGACTTCCTCTCCAAGGGCTCCCAAGAGCAGCTGCAGCAGCGTTGCTAAGGTAAACCTGACACTGTTGCTATGGGGACCGGTTGCCATGGGGAGGAGGGAAGCCAAGCCAGAGAGGTCTGCAGGCCCCAGAGGGAGCCAAGGATGGATATGAGGCAGGAGGAGTTGCTCTGCTATTCACACTGCAGGAATTATCTGGTTTGACGCTACTTTAACTGCCGTGGCTCCATGCTATGGAATTCTGGGAACTGCAGTTTGCTGTGGCACCAGAGCTTTGGCAGAGAAGGCTAAAGACCTTGTAAAACTACAAATCACAGGGTTCCATAGGACGGGGCAAAGTGAAGGAGAGCTTTATTATTAGCCTGGTTTAATGCTCTGCCAACAGAGGTTTTTGGAAGGGAAATATAGGAAAATCCCTTATGAAATATGATGTTGTCCTTGTGACATGGGTGCATTAGAAACTATAGTACATGTGCTTTTGTACTGTCATTTTTACAGGGATATCCATTACCATTTGATCACCCCTTTCTTATCTAAATTTCTGGGACACTGATGTTTTTTATTTGCATTATTTGCTGAATAATCAAAACAAAACAATTTTATTAAAAGTGGCAACGTTTTGTTACATAATATGTAAGTTGCGTCCTCAAATGGTAGCCAATAAGCTTTGATGTTAAAGATCAATTTTATAAATTTACTGTTTGTTTTACTGATTGTATTTATTGGTCAATGACTGAAATAAAGTGGCTGTCTGTCTACATTAATTCTGCAGTATGGGGTGCATCTACACTGTAGAAAGAATGCAGTTTGACACCACTTTAAGTGCCTCGGCGCCATCCTTTGGAATCCTGGGATTTGTAATTTACAGGGTCTTTAGCCTTCTCTGCCAAAGACTGCTGGTGCCTCACAAAACTACAAATCCCAGGATTTTGTAGGATGGAGCGATGGCACCCATAAAAAGCCATGTACACTGGTGTTTATGGTTAATATGTACAGTTGGCCCTCCATATCCCCAGTTTTTTTTTTTAATCCAAGGAAAATATTCCCCCCAAAATATAAATTCCAAAAAACAAACAAACCTTGATTTTGGCATTTTCTATAAGGGACACCATTTTACAATGCCATTGTATTTAATGGGACTTGAGCATCCATGGATTTTGGCATCCTGGAACCAAATCCCAGAAAATACCATGGGTCCACTGTATTTACATGAATGGAAAAACAAAAACAACAGCAAACGTGCAATTTAAACATACTTTCCCAGTTTCATTTAATTGGTTCTTGAAAATCCCTACAAATCTGACTGAACCTTAAGATCTCGGGAGGAAGGCTTTTTCTCTGTCTCATGATCCTTATAGGTATTGTTGGTATGAGCATGGAGAGGGTCTTCTAGGTGTTTGTTCCCACACTGCGTGAAACACTTTTGCACGGGAGCTTAGGTTGGCTTTCCCTATATATATATATTTTTTTTTTACAGAAGGCAAAAGCATTTTTATTTAAACAGGGCTTCAGTCTTTAACTGCATGTGGCAGAAAGGTCTTTCTCTAATGGTGTGCCATGTAGTTTGATCTTATGTTTTTGTATACATTTTTAAATTGTTTTACAATGAGAAAACCAGTGTGGGGTAGTGGTTTGAGCATTGGGCTATGACTCTGGAGACCAGGGTTTGAATCCCAGCTCAGCCATGTAAACCTACTGGGTGACCTTGGGGAAGTCACACTCTCTCAACCTCAGGGGAAGGCAATTGCAAACCTCTGAACAAATCCTGCCAGGAAAACCCCATGAAAAGTTTGCCTTAGGGTCGCCGTAATTTGGAAACGACTTGAAGGCACAGAGCAACAACAAACTGCTTTAAGTATTTTAATATGATTCTCTGTTTAGTGACAATCTTTTGCACCATGTATTGTTTGAAACTTTTGCACTATGTATTGTTTTAATTTTATTTTTCAGAATCAAAATATGGATCCCATATTGAGAGAAAGACAGGATATAAAGTCAATCAACCAATCAACCCATCAATCATTACAAGGAAACACCAGTACTATAAGTAGGGGGAGAACTAAGATATCAGTTCTCACCACAACGTGGACTGTGGTTTTAGACCCAGAAATTTAGAAAAGCACATTGTGATGACACAAAAAGTGGTAAACCCATATGTACAGCAGAGGGGATCTCAGGTCTTCGTTGGACAAAAGGTATCAATTCAGAATCAGTTTTAACAACCAAAATTAGGTATTCATTTCATCAGCGTTGGTTAGTCCATGTTGCATAAATGTAGCAGTAAATGATACAAAGAGCAGAGGGAGCCATAGTTCCTAGCAGCTTCACAGCAACTGCAGCAGTATCTGTGGTTCAAAATGCACTGCAGAAATAATCCAGTTTGAGACTGCTTTAACTGCCCTGGCTCAGTGCTAAGGCATTCTGGGGATTGTAGTTTATTGTAGCACTAGAGCTCTCTTACAGAGAAAGCTAAATGTCTCACAAAACTACAGTTCTCAGAATTCCCTAGCATTGAGACAGGGCAGTTAAAGTGGTCTCAAACTGGATTATTTCAGCCGTGTGTGTAACATTCCAGGCTGGCCAACGTCAGGTCCTACCCTTACTATCAGCACCTCCACTATCAATAAGGATGAACTTTTGTTTGCTAATGATCATTGACTTTGGGCCTTTAAATGTGAAAATGCCTTAATCATAGAAAAATCATACCTTGAGAGCATCCAGTCTGACCCCAACTAAAAGGGAATTTGGGAATCCTGGTTTGAACTTTTAGATAAATAATTGAATGTCTCATATGATCTCAGGATTCGACCTTCAGTACCAATAGGAATGAGGATGCTGTTTCCATGCCAATCGAATCTAAGCATGATTAACTTTGTTATAGCTAAGTCCTGTTATACAGTATTTTTCTTATTTCCTTGTTCCACTCTGGTGTTGGGAGGGATGGCTTTACAGTAAAAACTTGATACACCTAGAGATGCCCCACAAACAGTATCTCAGTCACCAAATGGATTTATGACAGACAGATGTTGATTGAAATTATCATATTATCAATGGAGTATTTATTCTACTGTTTGTTGTTGTGTTGTTGTGCACCTCCAAGTCGTTTCCAATTTATGGTGACCCTATCATGAGTTTTTCTTGGCAAGTTTCTTCAAGGGGGTTTGCCATTGTCATTCTCTGAGGCCGAGAGAGTGTGATTTGCCCAAGGTCACCCAGTGGGTTTTTATGCTCAATCAGGGCTTTAAACCGTGGTCTCCAGAGTCATAATCCAACACTCAAACCACTACACCATACAATATCTCACCATCTGAAGGTGGTGTGTGTGTGGCATACCCTTCAACATTTCAGAAATGAAAACTGGGACCCATGTGACCAAGCAACATCAGAGAATGGTCAAAATGACAAAAGGTATTAATGAAGAAAAGATAAGCAAGGAGAGGCTGTAGCAGTTTGCTTTTGCTTGAGGCTATTGGAAAGGGCAACAATGGGCCTTTGCAGACTGCCAGAAATAGTGCAAATTGGGGTTAGGGTTAGGGAATCATGGGAACTGTATTTTATTGTGGCACCAGAGCTCTCTGACAGAGAAGGCTCAATGTCTCAGAAAAAAACACAAACCAATTCCCATGATTCCCTAGCACTAACCCTAACTCTTAAAGTGGACTCAATTTGCATTATTTCTGGCAGTCTGCAAAGGCCCATTAATCTCTTCTCCCCTCTGTTGAGTTAACTGAGTACAAACTACTTCTGCACTTTGAATTCAGGTCCAAAATGCACTGCAGAAATAATCCCATTCGAAACCACTTTAGCTGCCCTGGCTCAATGCTAGAGTATTCTGGGAATTATAGTTTTGTGAGACATTTAGCCTTCTTTGTCAGAGAGTTCTCATGCCACAATAAACTACAATTCCTAGGATTCCCTAACACTGAGCTAGGTCAGTTTAAAGCAGTCTCAAACGGGATTGTTTCTGCAGTGTGTTTTGGACCTCTGTTTGCAGCAACTGAAGTAAGCTGTGGATAAAAGGAGAAAGTGAGAAGGGAAGAGAAACTGGGACATTTTTAAAGCCGCTGAAAAAATAGGATGACAGAGGATTAATTGGGTCTGTCATGGCCAAATCATGACAGTTGGAGGTATGACATGATTCTCTACTGCTCTTCTTTATCCTCACACAAACTTTAGAGACAATTCGGCTGAGAGAGTACCTGGATGAAATTATCCACTAAACTTCATAGCTCAACAAGGTCTGGCACTTGGATCACTGATATTCCAGTCCAACAGACTAATCATAAAATCATGTTCTAGTATTTTTCTTTAAAGTTTCATTGAGTCTTTCTCCTACATATATGTGTACAGCAATGGTGAGAAAAATGTGACGCTGCAGATGATGGACTCCATCTCCCAGCATTCTTACCATTAGCTGTGCTGGTTAACGCTGCAGAGAACTGAATCTGATCAAATTTAAAGGCGACCTTATTCCCACTCTCAGTGATAGGATTGCAACTGACCTTACAGCTCGGTCCTTTATACACTTATTCCGAAACAATCCACATTGAGTTCATTGGGTCCCAGCTATGTGTGGATAGAAGTACAGTTGATCCCCATTTTGCAGCTACAGTTATGGTTGTCCCTTTGGAAATTAAAATAAAGTAGGTAGTGAGAGGGTCCATTTCAGTTCTGACTGCTTCCTGTCATCACATCTGCCACATTTTCTCCTTGTGCTTGCAAAAGATTGCACAGATGTGTAAAATTGCACAGATGTGACTACATACCTCAAATTGCCGGCATGCAGACTGCTGTGAACTCAGTAGCTGATAAAGACACATTTCTTCAATTGTGCTCCAGCCCTATTAAATATGTACATCCTATACCCTGTCCCTTTGCAAAACAGCTCCCAGGTTACAAAAATTGCTTCCTCACCTAAGAGTACAACTCAGTCCAGTTCATCTGATGACCAACTGGGAAAGTATCATTTCCTTGCAAGTGCTAATAGAGAGTAAGACCTTTGAATCCCCTGCAGTCCCTGAGTCACTATTTAACTGCGTTTTCTCCAGGCAAATAAGACACTGGCTTGGAGACAACAAAAGGTTCAGCAAAGGCAGGAGGCTTTGCTCTTAGGCAATAAACATAAATCATGCTTTAAATTAGTGCTTAGGAGCAACACTATTGGAAATTCTTTCAAGTGTTTAACAAGGAGACTTGTTTGTTTGTTTAATTTATCTACCACCTTTCTATCACTAATGGGACTCAAGGCAGCTAATAACACATTTAAAAACAATATGTATAGATTAAAATGATAAAAAGTTGTAAATAAAAGTTCAAATATAAGAATTATTTAAAATGTGTTTGAACAATTTATAAAGTCTAAACATTAAAGATTAAAATTCATTAAAAGACCATATTAAGAAACCCCTTAAAAATAGGACTGCACAGCATTAAAATCCCACCCCAATCAATTTTAAAGTCTGACAGCATAAAAATATTTTGACCTGCTGACAGAAGGAGAACAATAATGGGTCCACCCGTGTTTCCTAATGGAGGGAGTGCCAAAGTCTGGGAGCAGCCATTAAGAAAGCCCTTTCCCTTGTTCCCACCAAATGAGCCTGGGAAGGTGGTGGGACAGAAAGAAGGGTCTCTCAAGATCAGGGGCAGGCAACCTTTCTGAGACCTGGGCCGGTCTCCCGTAGCCCAGGTCTCAGCTGGGCCAAGATGCGGGGGGGGATGGCGGTGCACGCCCCCGCTGCCTTTGTTGCTGGGGGGCTGGGGGAGGGGGGGAAATGGTGTGGGGGCCGGTGGATTCCCTCAGTGGCGACGGGCTTCCAGGGAGGAGGCCTGTCCCCGCTGAGGGAATCCTCCCCGGGGGGAACCTCGGTGGTGACGGGCCTCCTGGAGGCCCGTCGCCACCGCGGGTCCCCCCGAGGAGGCTTCCCTCGGTGGCGAAGGGCCTCCTCCCGGGCGCCGCGTGTGCTCCCGGCTCCGCGGCCGCCATTTTGGTCTCCAATTTTGCCGACCCCTGCTCAAGATGATCATAGTGTTCTAAGGGGCTCATAAACAAAGATATGGCTCTTCAAGTAATCTGGAAACAAGCTGTATAGGGCTTTATAGGTCGAAAACAGTACTTTGAATTGTGTCCGGAAACAGACTAGCAGTTAGTAGAGCTGTTGCAACAAGGGAGTTGTGTGCTTCCTGTAGCCAGCCCCAGTTAGCAATTTGGCTCCAGGTCTTTGCACCAAGTGAAGTTTCTGAGCACTCTTCAAGAGCAGCCCCATGTAAAGTGCATTACAGTAATCGAAACAGGATGTAACTAAGGGCCTCTGCACACAGGCCCAAAGCGGAGAGTCAGAGGCAGGGAAGGGGAGGGGCAGCCGCATGCTGGCCACCCAACCCCTCCCCGAAGACGTCCTGACATCACGTGCCCATATGCACGGCGCGTGGCGTCAGGACATCCTCTGTGCGTAGCGTCCTCACGCGCTACGGCAGAAGGGCCAGAGAAGAGCCGTGCGGAAGGGCCAGAAAAGAGCCTTTTGCCACCTCTAATAGGAGCGGCATTTTGCCACTCTTTTAAGAGGCGGCAAATGGGAAAATCGGGGCCACTCAGTGTGCTAGTAGCGGCCCCGATCCTCTGCTTCCCCGGGGCGGCCTAGGGCCGCCCATCTACACCCACACTAAGGCATGTTTCCCTATAGCCAGATCTGAATTCTTTGAGCACAGGCACAGTCGGCACACAAGCTTTAGCTATGCAAATTCAGCCCTGGTCACTGTTGAAACCTGGGCCTCCAGACTCAAAGCTGAATCCAGGAGTACTCCTGCAACTGCAAACCTGCATTTTCAGGAGGAGTGTAACCCCATCTAACACAGGCTGAATCTCTATTTCCAGATCTATCATTCAACTGACCAGGAGCACCTCTGTCTTGTCTGGATTAGTAAGGAGCCCTGGTGGTGCAGTGGTTAAATGTCAGTACTGCAGCCACTCACAGCTACAAGGTTGTGAGTTCCATCCCAGGCAGGGCTCCAGGGTCCACTCAGCCTTCCATCCTTTCATAGGTCAGTAAAATGAGTACCTAGCTTGTTCAGGGCAATTGGCTTACATATTGTAAACCACTTAGGGAGTGCTAGTTCACTGATAAGTGGTATAGAAATGTACTTACTGTTGCTATTGTTATGGATTAAGCTGGAATCTGGCAGCACTATCATAGATCCTGTCCACATCCTCAGGTGAAGAGGATGCTTCTCTCTCACACACACTCAGTAATGCTCTTTTTCTGACTCTGTTTCCCTCAGATATGTTCCTTCACACACAGCCTGACACACAAATTATGTCCCTTTCTCACACACACACATTCATTTCTTTTTTACATAGGCACATATACACACACAAGAGAATGAATGTCTCTATGTGACTATGTGTGTAAGAGAGATTACTGCACTATACTCTTATAGTACCGCTATTTAACTTTTATTGCTCTGGCTGCCTCCTGTTCCATTCTGGGATTTGCAGTTTAGGGAAAGGCATTTAGATTTCTCAGCCAGAGAGCTTTTAGGGCTCACTGAACCACAAACCCCAGAATGCAACAGGAGGCAGCCAGAGCAGTAAAAGTGGAATAGCAGCACTATGAGTGTAGTGAAAGAGTGAAAGAACATGGCTGAACGTGTATGTATCTGTGACCATTGTTGCATGTGAGTGTGACTGTGTGAAACAGTATGTGTAAAATTTACATATGTGTTGAGTTAGAGATTGAATTTATTTAAATAAAACTTCTAATTTAAATAAGGTTATTTCCTTATAAAATGTTAAAATATGACTATACATAAATGCACAAACAAAAATATGCACACTAAACAAACAAAATATTTTTATTATATACTATGTTGAGTGAAGCAAGGGTGCCCTCTGCAGATAGACATAAAGAGGGTCACAAGAGTAAAAAGTCTGAGAACCATTGGTTTATTTTAAATTGAATCTATTGTAGCCCTGAGATACCATGATATAGGGCAAGATATTTCAATAAAGGAAACTAACCTGATGGTTGCATACTTCATCTCAGGACAGAGAAGGAAGATAGCTGGAATTTTAGGAAAACTGCATGTGGACTAATAAGAAACCTAGTTGCATGGCCAGTTAAATAGGTTTGTCTCTTGCACCTTTAATAGTTGTGTAGAAAAGGGAATTTCAAGAGATGTTACTCTCATGGAACTGACCCCAAACTGATGCATTAAATAAAATATAAACAAAGCAGACACCAGATAAGAATAGAAGGAATAATCACCAATAAGGTATCTGCATTTTCAGAAATATCTGCAATTATATTTTTAGACTAAAGAACCAAGCCAAACCCTAACAGCTTTCCAAGCCCAAGGGTGCATAGCAAACCACTTGAAACCAATGGGAGTTCTCATGTAGTCTGAGAATATGGCATGGTGTATGCTAAGTCTTCAAAAGAAAAAGAATTTTCAAATCCCCAGGGAGTTAGATTATGATGAATAATACATCAGATCAGAAAAAATACTTTTTTGGGGGGAGAAAAGTCTTCCATCTAGTCTAGTGGCAGGTCCTACTACTTTATAGAGTGAGGTGTCTCTCTCAGGCCACTGATTTTTGGTGTCAGAAAAGCAAAACAGATTACTTATATAATGTAGTATTATGATTGTATTTTTATTGACAGAAAGAGTTTGGCCAGCCTTGAGTATTATATTCACCCTTTCACAAGAGTAATTTAGCAGCACTCCTAAGTCTCATAAAATTCAATGAGAAAGTGTGAGTCATATGTAGTGTGATCAGTGGGATTTGTTGTTATTTGCCCTCATCTTCTAGTGAATCTATAAACGACAGACTTCCAAGATCCCTGGTCACCAGCTGTCCTTCTCTTGCCTTCAAGTCACCTGTAGACGTATGGTGCCCTCATGAATTTCATAGGGTTTTCTTAGGCAAGAAATACTCAGAGGTGGTTTTGCCAGTTCTTTCCTCTGAAATATAGACTACAGCACCTGGCATTCTTCAGTGGTCTCCCTTCCAAGTACTAACCAGAGCTGACCCTGCTTAGCTTCCATGATCAGACATGATCTGGTGCCTTTAGGGCAGGGGTAGGCAAACTTTTTCAGGAGAACAGCTCCCTTCTGGTGGGCTGGGGGGGAATGGCGGCATGTGCGCTCATGCGCGTGCGCACGAACCCCGCTGCCGCAGCCACCGCTGAACATGTCGCGCCCACCATTTTGTTTTCCAAAATGGTGGGTGTGACACATTTGCGCAGGGGTAGGCAACCTTTCCCCTTTAAGGGCCAAGGGACTTCAGCTCCCAGAAGCCTCAGCCATGTTGGCCAATAGTCCCATGTTGGCCAATAGCTCCTGGGATTCTGGGAGCTGAAGTCCCTCGGCCCTTAAAGGGGAAAGGTTGCCTACCCCTGCATTTGCGCATGCACAGTACTCCTGCGCATGTGCAAACGAGCCACACCCACCATTTTGGCAAAACAAAATGATGGGCGCACAAACGTGTCGCAGCTGCCATTTTGGAAAACAAAATGGCAATCGCGATGTGCGCGGCCGCGTGGCAGCCAAAATGCGCAGCAGCGGTGGCAGGCGACGGCGGCAGGGGTTGGCGGGGGCCAATAAGCGTGGGGCCCTGGGCTGGAACTGGCCCGTGGGCCATAGGTTGTTGACCCCACCTTTATGGTATTTAGGCATTATAAAATCATTCTCAGCCTTCAGAGATGGCCAAGAAGTGACAGACTGCTAAGCTTCGTTATTGCCAGATTCAGAAAATAAGGAGCTTATTGCACTCTAAATAATGTAACTTATCCATGATGGGATACAGTTGCTTTTTGGGTTAACAGCAGGTATTATTGCATGTGAAATCGCTGCCACTGCTGCCAGGTGACTGCAACCCAAGTCCCAGCTGTGCTCAGCTGGCTGCTTTGCAAAAACGTCAAACTCCTGTTTTTGCAAAGCAACCGGCTGAGTGTGGCTGAGATCTGATGGCAGCAGCAGTGGGTATGTGTGATAATACCCATTGTTAACCCCAAAA
>CM034708.1:25324011-25339142 GCA_020142125.1 Phrynosoma platyrhinos
AGAGAGACTTGTGCTGAGGGTTAGACAGCATTTTATCTGGGAGAGACTCAAACAAGATATGACAGAGGGAAGAACTATGTAGAGTGGCTAATTATGCTCTACCAAAAAACAGACTGTGCACTGTCAAAGGCAACAGGAGACAGATTTAAATAAAATGTACATTCACTAATAAAAATAGATTCAAATTTAGACAAAATTCCTATCATTTTAAAAACAAATACAATGCACCTCACCATTGTCGGAAGGATGGTGCGGCTTTCCTGGTGTTCTTGAACTGCAGCTCCCGGCAACCATAGTCAGCACTGCCAATGGTGAAGAAGGCTACAAGCTGGAATCCAACAACATCTGGAGCACCATACTCTGCCCATCCTTCCTTTAGAAAGTAGTAGGTGAGAAGTATAATTTTTGACAATAGTTTTCAGTTCAGTCTGTTGAAAGACTAGGATCCCCTCATCTCCAGCAGAATTGGGCTGGTGGGTTCAGTACAGTTTTGCTGCCAAAGGTCTAATCTGTACTGCAGAAATAATGCAGTTTGACACTGCTTCAACTGCTGTAACTCAGTGTTATGGATTCATGGGATTTGTAATTTGTTATGGCACCAGAATTATCTGAGAGAGAAGGATAAATATTTCGGAAAATTACAATTCCCAGGATTCCATAGCATTGAGCCATGGCAGTTAAAGTGGTGTCAAACTACATTATTTCTGCAGTGCAAATTAGATCTAAAGCAGAGCAATATATGGCACAAATTAAGCTACGTAGTACCTAAAGACAACCCAGATATTTTGACATATAAGTCATTAATTCATTCACAATTATATTGCTTATAGCCATAGGCCACTGCACACATGCAAAGCAGATTATACTAGTCAGAAAATCCCACAAAATACCCAAATTCCTCACCACAGTATTAAAAATGCAATCAGAATAAATTAAATACCTATATTCTGCCTTTTATGATACCTCAGATCTAGTGCATGAGGCAGCTGCCTCACTCTGGCAAAAAGCATGGCTGGCCTTGCTTCAGTCAGCTGGCCATTTTAAATTAGTCTCTTAATTCTTCATCAAAAACAAAACTTGTTCTAATTCTCATTGGTAAATAATGCTCTAGTTTTATTTGGTTTGAATCTGGTCTAAGTTATCTGAGCATAGTTCCAATGAAATCAGTGGGACAAACTGGTCATGACTTAATTCAGTTCTCATTGATTCTGATTGGATTTAAGTTCCAGTAACCTAATCTGAATGAAATCCATTGTTTCTTGCTTTAAATAGGTTCTGTATTTGTTTTTATCTGATCTGTTTTACTGTATTATTGTTTTATTGCTACTTTGTGTTTTGTGTTTTTAATTGGCACACTGTCCAAAGAACTTTGGTTATTGGCTGGTTTTAAAATGTAATAAATATTAAATAAAAAATCCCAATGGGATTGAAGAAAAAAAGCTCCCTGCATGACAATGGATGTGGTGATGATGATATTACAATATGATTCTTTAAAGATTTGAAGTTTAAGACTTAGGGTAATTATTCCCTGGGCAGATGAGGCATGAAAACCTAATATGGCCTGATCAATAGTTTTCTTTGGTCAAGCCACCAAACCTAGATAGATACTGAAAATTAACATCAATTTTTGTTTGTGTGAATGAATTGAAGGTCTTTTGAACGTCTTTGAAGAACCAAGAAATGACCTTTTGTCCCCTCTGCCCTTTTCTCATTTTGTAGGACAGTATTGGCAACAGACTGAAACAACTCACTTATCATTCACAAAAACCAACTCCTGTCTAAAAGCAAAGATAAGCTGAGCTGGATATGTATGTGGATGGCAAACAAAGAGGATGGATGTTCAAAGCAGACTTGGGAACATAACAGTTAATCATAGCTAAGTATAATAAAGGCATGAACTCATCACTCATTTATCTTGGTAACATTCTGGTATGACACCACTTTGTTACCTATCCTCCCAACTGGACCTGACTGTGGCTGAGTAAGCTAAGCAGCAGGCCAGCTGTGGCCAAAAGGAGAAGGATTAGTGATGACACTCAAAGGCTCTTCTTTGAGGAAAAAATGCTATTAGGAAGTAAAGAGGAAGCTACTATTCTGCAGGGGGTTGATAGCACAGCTGCTGTTTAGAAGAGAATAACACATTTGTGGAGATCAATGTTTTTTAAGCCAATGATAGAAAATATGTATAGAAAAATGTACCATCAATACTGTACCTGGAACATTGGACCCAGACCTTGGAGAGAAATAGTTGCAAAAACTAATTACTTGTACTTTCTCTAATTATCAAAAGATACATAAATCACGTTATGATAATACCTTCACAATGAATAACATCATTCATTCTGCCCGTTATGGTCTATAACTTTAGTTACTTTTATCGTTATAGAGTATGTGGCCTCACTATTTGCGTGGAGGTAGGAATATAATATGTTCTAGTGTTGGTTTGTCCTGTGCATCATTCTCTTTTGGGAGTGTTGAGACACAATGAGATGGATAGCACCAGTGCTTTGTGTCACTGGTCAGCTGCTTGTAATAGTGAGGTGTTTTCTTACAACTAATGAAGAGTATTCTAATTCTTCTGAGAATCAGGACAATAAAGTGTTAACTTTAAAAAACATAACTATAATGGTAATACTACTTTTGGAGTCATGGAATTGTAACCAATTACTCAAAAGTAACCCTCCAGGCACTTACTGGAGCAGGTAGTTAATGTATTGGTTAATAGCGTGATTTTCCTGTAAATTCAATAGATTAACTTGAGGTAGACTGGGGTTTGATCTACCTACCTATAGGTAAAGGTATTCCCAGTTGACAAGGTTGTCAAGTTGTATCTGACCAGAGGGGGCAGTGCTCATCCCCGTTATTAAGCTGAAAAGCCAGTATTGTCAGAGACTGCTTTGTGATCATGTGGCCAGCATGACTGCACAGAATGCTGTTTACCTTCCCATCAAAGTGGTACCTATTTATCTTCTTGCATTTGCATGCTTTCCAACAGCTAGGTTGGCGGAAACTGGGACTAATGACAGGAGCTCACCCCATCATGCAGCACCCGGGCCTTGAACTACCAACCTGCTGATCTTGCAATCGACAGAGTCAGCGTGTTAACCACTTGAGCCACTGCATCCATCCCTATACTACATTCTACCTATACTAGCATTCATAGTTAAGTAAAGGTGATTCTTTCATGGCACCTAGTTACAAAACACTTCTGGCATTATCCAGACAAAAATCAGTCTTCAGTCTTCAGCAAGGCAAGCAACACACATTTGTTCTATTGTGCTATATCTCTGCTGGAAAAGCCATCTTCAAATGAACAAATATCTTGTTATTTATTAAATTAATCATATTTTGAAGGTGTGCATATGATCTGATTACAAAGAGTGAGTTTTCTAAGAGAAAGGGGAAGAATTCAGTCTTAGATAAGAATTCCAATAAGCCTCACTGCTTGGATACAGAGCTAGATATCCTCTACCCCAGAGCATTATAAGGTGTCAAAACTGAACCCATAAGCCTTGTGAGAGATCAAACAAATTTTAACTGATGTTGTATGTCATAAAATAATCAAGACATATTTAGTCTATCAGCATCTAAGCTAACTGGAAAAGTGCAAAATTTAAGAAGTAGTAAAATGACTGCATGACTGCTTTGCCATGGAACTATCTCACAAATCATCCAAAGCCTGGCAGGAAGGACAACTGAACTGAGTGTAGCCCTCTCTGAAAAGTTACTTTCTGGCATATTGGCAACCAGGATGTTGAAAGTACAGTCGACCCTCCACATTCATGACTTTGACTTTTTCAGATTTGATTATTCATGGATTTGATTAATATGTTTTTTGCTTTAAATTTCTAGGTCCTCTAGTGCAACTCTGTGGTCAGCATCCACCAGAAGTTATGTTGGAGGACCCAGAGATTCCTAGAGTGAACACTTCTCCAGGTATTTGCAGGTCCTCCAGTGTAATTCTATGGTCAACATCTGCTTGGCCATGACCCAGAGCTGTGCTAGAGGACCTAGAGATTTCTAGAGAGGTGTCTCCCAGGTTTTTTAAAAAGTTTTTTATTTGCAGTTTTTCCATTTTCACTGGGGTCCTCCGCCCCTAATCCAAGCAGATGTAGAGGGCCCACTGTACAGTACATAGTTAAATGCTGACTTTGTTTGTCCTTGTGCATAAACTGAACAACACACACTTTTTTTCTCCCCACTGCCAGATATTGGGGTTGGAGGAAGGGGGAGTTTAGTCCTGGAGAGCTGTTTTGCACATCATCTATAAAAATGAGCCAAACTTTAAAAAGTGTCAATGTTACACAGCACAGTAAAAATAATTGGTGGGATGGGTCATGATCAGTTAGGCTCTTCACGCTCAATGAGCTGTGTTTGTATGGTTGGCTTCCCAAAGGGAAATGCATTAGTTTTGCTCTGAGACACTATATAAAATGCCGAAAATGAAGGGAGAAAAACCTGTGCTGGAAATGAGATCTCATATGGAGTATCTATTAAGATACTAGACAAGCTATTTTGCCATGCTGAGATGACCTTTCTTAGCTAAAATCTTTGCAACAGAGAGGCTGGCATCCTATTGGTATTTATTTTAAATTTTAAACAATATTTATTTAAATGCATTTATTTATTTATTTAACACTAACAACAAAAAAGATAAGATAATAGATAATATACATTCAAATAATACATTCAAAAAGAAAAAAAAGATAAAATAAAAAACAGAGGAAGAAGAAAATAAAAAACATATAAATCATAATAGGGCTCTGCCCCCGTCCTCTTCACTGTAATGAAAACATAATTTAAAAAATATATTATTCTACCATTACAGATCCAACTGAATAATCCTACTAGAATTATTAAAAACCATATCCACAAATTATTGTGGATTACATCATTAGGTTTTTTTATTGCTGAAGAAGTCCATCAACTATTCTCAGTCCTTCAAAAATCTTCAGTTGGCTTATCCTTTAGTTTGGTCATTTGGGCTGACACAGAAACCTTAACAGACCAATCTTTCATTGATGGTGCTTCAGTCTTTTTCCAAGTTTCGGCAAACAATGTTCTTGCTGCTGTTATATAGCAAAAGAGAAGCAATCCTTGTTCAATGTCCTGTTCTTTATCTTTATCCATAATGCCCAGCAGAAACATTTCTGGAAATATTATGAAATCTACTTTTAGGAATTTTTGAATTCATATATAAATCTTAGATTAATTTTCACCTTCTTACAAGTCCACCATATATGAAAACAGGTACCCTTTTTATCTTGAGCTAGCATTGTGGCATAAAACCAGTATTGTGTAGTAGTTTGAGTGTTGGACTATGACTCTGGAGATCAGGGTTCAGTTCCTCATTCAAGCATAAAACCCCACTGGGTGACCTTGTGTAAGTCACACTGTCTCAGCCTCAGATGTCTTGTTCAAAGTGCAGGAGATCCTTATAAAACAACCATCTACAGTCCTTATAAATTATCTTCATAAAACATCTACAGTCCTTATAAAACAACCATCTCCTTTTTTCCTTTAAAAAAATCTTCCTGTGGTATGGTGGCTAATATTTTCTTAAGAAAAAGGTCCCTTTATATTTATACCAAACTCATCAAAGAGCATTTCTATTACAATTATTTTTAAATTCAGCATGTGTGTTAACTATATCATACTAAAGTTAACCATGTCACTCAAATCTTAAATCATGACTTTCAAGTTCCAAGAATCTCTCATCTCTAAGTGATATCCATTACTTCAACCATACAGAACAGCAGGCCTCCTAATACAATATAATATTGGGAACTCCCAATACCTATCCTGTTGGTAATTTTTCACACATGTAAATTCCTTTATACATTTGGTTGTACTTTTTGGGCATGGCATAACATCTGTATTCAGTTCACAGTTGCACAAATGGAGTTTTACAAGTGTAACTGTTACAGTTGTACATTCTTGGGTGGTGTAGCTACTCCTCAATGCCTTCAATGTACCACTTGATTCACTGAGATTTGAGAAACAGCAAGAACATTCACAGATGGGCAGCTGGTTATACAGTGCTGTATCCTGGCTGGTACAGTGCAACCACCACTTAACTATATGAAGGTAGATTTGCACTATGCAAGAACGATATAGGGCCATGTTGGTGAACCTATGGCGCACGTGCCATCTCTGTCATGCAAAGCCATTTTGGAGGGCATGCGGAGAGACGGGAAGGTGGGGGAAGAGGGGGAACAGGCATGCACCTGCTACTCCTCTTCCTATGCTCTCTCGTCGCTTCAACTGCCTCTCTAGAGACAGTTAAAGGCACGGAAGGGTGGGGAAGGGAAGGAACAGGTGCGTGCCTATTCCTCTGCTTCCTCCCACCCTCTTGTGCCTTTAACTGCCTCCTCAGAGGCAGCCGAAGGCCCAGGAGGATGCGGGGAGAAGAAGTCCCACCCCAGAAGTCCTGCCCCCAGAGGGCAGAATTCCTGTCCCTGGTACTCAGTAACACCCGGTGCTGGAAGGCCTTTTAGTTTGGGCACCCAGCCCCAAAAAGGTTCACCATCACTGATATAGAGCCTCAGCTTGAGATTTTTTGTTTTTAATTCCCCCAGCTGTAAGGCAAAATGCACCCAAAGCATCTCTCTCCAAAATGAATTTAATTTTTTAGGGAAGCAACTCTGCACATATTTGGAAGAGCTTGTCCCCTTATATGGAATCAAATTTATACATTTAAATAACTGATAGACTGATCATGCAACATAGGTAGTGCTTATGATCTGCAAGATTCCATCATCACACAATAGTCAATATTCAGATATCTGTTTCTTTGTTTTTGCTGCTTTTTACAACAGGAATGTGGCTTGGGACCAAGCTATTGGCAAGGTGCATTCCAATTTACGACTTTCCCTTAATCAAGATATTTGGGAAAGGCCTTTCTCTCGGTCCCTAGATTCCCATGAAATTATGAATGGGCACCACAGAGAATAGGAACTGTTCCCAACAGATGTTAGCAACATAAGGCTGTTCCCAAGGCAACCTTTTATACCTCTGATTCATAGAGTAATGCTTCACAGAGCTCTTTAAGCTGAATGAAAAAGCTTTCTTTTTCTAGTAAAACTAGCCAAGCAAACTGGCAATTCAAATTCTTTTTATTAATTGTTGGAAGGAAATTCCTGATCAGTAATGGGCCAAATATAATGGCAAGCTTAGTGGAGAGAAGGGGCCTAAATACCCTAAAAGCTCTAGATCCTGTCTGATCTTGCAAACTAAGCAGGGTCAGCCCTGGTTAGTACTTGGACCAGCAAATACCAGATGCTGTAGGGTACATTTCAGAGGAAGGAAGTGGCAAAACTGCCTCTGAGTATTCATTACCTAAGAAAGTGCTATGAAATTCATGGGGTCGCCATAAGTGGAGGGGGGACTTGAAGGCACATACACACAAACACATTAGCAGTGAGGGTGCAAAATAAATGGGGCCCACCCACACTATACAATTATACCATTGCAGCAACCCATGGTATCCTGGGATTTGCAGTTTAGGGAGGGGCATTTAGAATTCTCAGCCAGAGAGCTCTAGTGCCTCATCAAAATATAAACCCCTGGAGTCCAGAGGATGCAACCATGGCAGTTAAAACAGAATCATAACACAATAATTGTGTAGTGTGAAAGGGCCCCTGGATGCTCCAGATGAGATGTTTACTCTGGAATTTGTGCACTCAATTTTTACAGGGCAGCTTTCTAACATTAGTTTTATAGTATTGCCTTCCTTTGTTTCCACTTCACTGTTTGAGGGTTGTTGTTGTCTATTTGTAAGAGCAAGAAAGGTGAGTCCAGATGGCATGGTGCACCTATTTAACTTTTCCTCTTTAGAATATTTGTTTTTTCTTGAAAGAAAACAAAAGTCAGAAAAGGTGATGGGAAAATATGAGAGGACTGTAAATTGAAGATAGATTATCTGGGCCTCCTGAGGGGATATATATATATATATATATATATATATATATGAATGAATTATTGTACAACAAAGCATCATTGGAAGCTTCCATCTTATTAGCAAAATTCCATCTTATTAGCAATGCTGTCAGGTACAATCCAGCCATTCACTATCAGTTTATATCTCTTTTAAATCTTTTTTGTAAATGTGAAAAGGTCTTGATTAATTTCAATTATCATTGCTGTTCCCTTGTTCTTGGCTTTGCTTAGTAGTCTAGAGACTGTCTAGAAACCCAAACTAGTTTTCCAAGAAGAAGAAATTAAAAAGTAATTGGACTGTTGCTAAGAACACTGGAGAATTGATAAACCGAGACAGTTTAGGCTGTCATTCACTCTGCTAACTACTTTATTCTTCTCTGCAGCATACAATCTTTGCTAGAAAAAAGCTAAGATGATCAATTTTGTTGTTTGATGGTGCATTTCAGTCTCTCATGAGGACCAAATTCATACATTCATCAAAGGAACAGGGGGTACATGCTGCCTCATCATGCTAATATAGACTTTCATATATAGAAGTTGATGCATTTGAATGAGGTTAATCACAGTAGCCTGGTAGATGTCAATTACTTTCATCAGTACTTTCAAAAGCTAAATGTATCTGCTTGAATCCCCAATTTTATGTTCTTATTGAGCTTGTGAAACAATCTCATCTGATTTTGATTCTGCCTGTGGTTGTAGCTTATACATTAGAATCTATACACATTAAAATTTGTAGATTGACCTCAGAAAAGTTCATTGTATGTATAGATGGTGGGGAAGCTTTCTCTAAAAACATAGACATATCTCAGGTGCTGTCTGCACTGGCCAGGATACTCTGGGGGCAGCCCAGAGGATCCTGGCCCCAAGCTTCCCTGACCTCTTCCCATTACCTTAGCCCTCTGTTCTGATTCTGGGCAGCTGTTCACACAACATGGCAGCGGCAATTCACTAGATTCTGAGTCAGAGCGAGGTGCTACATTCTGACCTCAGAGTGATGCAACTTTAACAACAGTACATGTGAAAGGGATCTAGGAGTCCTAATAGACAACAAGTTGAACATGAGTCAACAGTGTGATGTGGCAGCTAAAAGAGCCAATGCAATTCTAGGTTGCATCAAGAGAAGTATAGTGTCTAGATCAGGGGTAGGCAACCTTTTTGCGCCGGGGGCCGGGTTGCTCTCCCTGAGACAATTGGGGGGCTGAAGCACCAATATATATATATATATATATATATATATATATATATATAAAATAAAAAAATAAAAAAATATGCATGCACACTCTCTCAGCCCCAGAAAAGCCATGGCAAAACCCCTGTGGAGATTTTGCCAAGAAAACCCCAAGAACAAGTAATAACAATAATCGATATCATGGCGGGCGGCGGGGGCAGCGGGGGGGCAGCGGCAGGACTGGTCTGGGGCCGGTCCAAAGGCCTCAGGCCTCATCCGCCACCCCCCAGGGCCTTAGGTTGCCTACACCTCGTCTAGCTTGAAGGAAGTAACAGTACCACTCTATTCTACTTTGTTCAGGCCTCACCTGGAATACTGTGTCCAGTTCTGGGCAACACAATTGTAAAAGGATGTTGAGAACTGGAATGTGTCCAGAGGAGGGAGTCCAAAATGGTGAAGGGTCTGGAAACCATGTCCTATGAGGAGTGATTGGGTATGTTTAGCCTGGAAAAGAGAAGGTTAAGAGGTGAAATGATAGCCCCATTTAAATCTTTGAAGGGATGTCATATTGAGGTTGGAGCAAACTTGTTTTCTGCTGCTCCAGAGAATAGGACCCAGAACAATGGATGCAAGTTACAGGAAAAGAGAATCCACCTGAACATTAGGAAGAATTTCCTGACAGTAATTGCTGTTTGATAGTGGAACATGCTCCCTTGGAGTGTGGTAGAGTCTCCCTCTTTGGAGGTTTTTAAACAGAGGCTGGATGGCTATCTGTTGGCGATATTCCTGTATGGCAGAATGGGGTTGGAATAGATGGCCCTTGTGGTCTCTTCCAACTCTATGATTCTATGACCTGTGGTGGCAGTGGCTGTGCTGGGTGGCACAGAGGACTATGTACATGTGAACATCCACCTGGCATCTGAATGGAGAGCTCTGGATCTGAATATCTGAATATCTGAAGGAACCTAAGACTTTTTAAAATCCATGGTAAGATAGGTATACCCTAGATTTCATGCTGAATGGCCTGGACTGTTCATGCCAGACTTGGGGATTGGGTTCTGTTATCCAGTCTCCCCAGCAAAAGGCTAGTGGGGGTGAGGGGAGGCTGGCTTATTTGGCTTGTGCAGATAGGGCCTCAGTTGCTTCTAAGGTTAAATTATAACAGGGACTTCTACATGTCTAATTCTGAAAATTTTTTAAGTGTACTAGTACTTTGGCTAAGGCCTAACTCACATACTGGTTGGGTGGTGTGGGTGGTGCGTCTAAATGGCACCATGCAATCATATGGTTACTTTACTTATTTAATTTACTGAACGAGTCTCTTCAGGACTGCTCAGAGCAATTAAAACAATAGCATAAAATACAGTTTAACTAACACATAAAACTTTTTAGAATAACCAAAGCAGTGTTTATTTTTTTAAACAGTATAAAAACGAGCCCATATTTAATTGAAAGCAGCTTGGAACAAGTAGGTCTTTAAGGTCTGTCTAAAACAATCAGGGAGGGAATCAAGCACACATCCCAGTGCAGAGCAGTCCATAAGAATGGGGGCAAGTACATAAAAGGCCCTGTCGCTCATACCTGCCAAACTACAGTACTTGATCTTACTTTTCATAACCATGCTGCTTGACTCTAGGGCTGTGTAGCAGCAGCATGGCAAGCAGCCATGTCTTGGGTCCCAGCAACTGATGAAAGGCTCCATTCCAATTGCCACTGCTGTGGCCTCAAAGAGAGAGAAGAACAGACAATATCTGCTAGACTAGATCCCCTCACACACTGCTGACTCCTTTACTTGTGTGTCACATCTTATTTAGATGGTAAGCCTGAGGGTTGGAAACTGTCAAATTAACAATTTGTAAGCTATTCTGGGAGACTTTTTGAATAGATAATTTAAGACTTGTTCCAGGGAGCTCCTATTTCTTAGATGAGAGGAAACCTAAAAGCAACATAAACTATGTGGATGTATTTAACACAACGTGGTTGCTGGACCAGAACTCTGGAGACCAGTGTCCAATTCCTCACTCAGCCATGAAACCCTCTGGGTAACGTTGGACAAGTCACATGCTCTCAGCCTCAGGGAAAAGCAAAGAAAAACCTCCTCTGAAGAAATCTTGCCATGAAAACCCCATGATAGGGTCACCATAAGTCAGAGATGACATGAAGGCACACAACTGCTACAACAAATGTACTTAAAGTACATGTTTTAAATATTGTAAATATATGCAGAGGAGATTGAGTAGCATTGGAAATATGAAATATGTGTGAGGAAAGTTTAACTCTTCTCCTCTGCATATATACATTTATATGAATCCTCTTAATCTTTTCAGTTTCATTACTGAGGCCAAAGTGTATGTGATGTCAATGTTGCTTTTCCCTGAAATGAAGTCCTCTTCCCATAAATATGTTCTCGTCAAGATTTGAACCCAGGCTGGAGGCTAGGTGAGAGCAGGTAGGAAGCTTTAACCTTGTCTCCTGTGGTCCCAACTTGGATTGACAGTGAATGGTAACACTGCATGATAAAACTACATATGCAGTTTGGTCTTGGATTCATATTTTCCCTGTTATGCTTTTCACTTTAAAAAACAATGTTGCAGAGACATGAATAGCTGCTTATGATTTGAAAGAGGGAAGAACTTCACCCAATAGCTTAGAACAAATCAAAACACATTTTTTAAAAACGGAATTTGTAAAGTTATAGTGGCAGGGATGAGTTTTGGAAAACTTAGTGCACCTAGCTATCTATCAATCCTCTTTTCTTTTTCACTATAAAGACAAAACAATCAATCATTAACATTGTGTGTTCAGTAAATTCAGCAGAGATTGATGGGAGGCAATAGCAAAAGTCTCTGTAGCTAAGAGTTACCAAGGATTAAGGCAGGAAAACAGCAGCATTTAGAACTTGCTCATGCAATGGGTAGTGCAGAGTTGTGGGAACTCATATTTGATTGAAATATAATTTATGTATCTTGTGTACTCTCAGCCTAAAAATCATAAAGGCACCAGATCCCATCTAATAACGAGTCAGCCCTGGTTAGTACTTGGATGGGAGGCCGCCAATGAATACCAAGTGCTGTAGGCTATATTTCATGGGAAGGAACTGGCAAAACCACCTTTGTGTATTCCTTGTCTAAGAAAACCCTATGAAATCCATCCACCATAAGTGGACAGGTGATTTGAAGGCAGACACACATCTTATTTACCTTAGTTCAATAAGAGACCTAAGGTTGGAAATCTTTGTGTTAAAGGACTGTAAATGTCATCAATGGGGTGAGGAGACCTCTTTCCCCTTCCATGGTGTCATGTGTCCAGTAGTGTCTGGTGGCACCCATGTCGGTAGGGCAATGATGCCCCTCAAATTTGAATCCAGGATTTAAAGGAGCTATCCAAAGTGCTGAAATCTATTTATATTGAATCAACACCACTGATAGCTCTTTTAAAGTTAGAGAAAACCTGGCATAGATTTACTGTTCCACTGACATGAGAGCTACCAGCTCTCACTGCTGGCAAGTAGCTTTAAAAAGAAGGAGAAAGCCATACACAGACTAGCAAAGCTTCAGGTGAGAACAAGAAAGGTGGTGGCAGTAGCAGAAGAACTGGCAGGGATCTAAACTGTGCCTTTGCTCTTTTCATTGCTCAGTTGGGGCTTGTAAGGATGTTATAACACGGGGGAAATATGCTGGTTAATCCACACAAATCCCAAACAGAAACTGGATTTGTGCCTCACGATTTCACACGACGTCGCACAGAAACTGGACAGAAACTGGACAGAAATTGGTGTTATCCGAGATCTTTTGAAATTCGGTAGTTTTGAGGAAATGCATTTGCGAAATTACAGTAATTCAGTACTTCTCAAATAGTGGGGCGCTCCCCCAAGGGGGGGCGCAAGGCTCCGTACTTATAACAATTTTATAGACAAATGATCCTATTTACAGTCGCGCAGGGGGCACAAAATGTTTTCTTCTTCCTAGGGGGGGCATGACAGAAAATAATTGAGAAGCACTGCAGTAATTTCACATTTACCATAATGTGAAAAATAAATGCACATTTGGGAGCATTTCCCTGCTTTTTCCCATGGTTCCATGGTTCCATGGCAAGCATTCCTCTATCTGTGCATGTTCAAGAAGATCATTTCTAGTACATTTACGGACTTTTCTCGCTTGTGTGTGAACGTTAAATGCGCTTACTGTAATTTCGCAATTAAGGTAATTGCGTGTGAAAGCCATTTGCGGAATCAAGGTTTATTTTCGGTTTATTTTCAGAATGCCTCATTTTCACTTTATTATCACTTTCTGGCCCACGTGTGATAACGTCCTAAGAGATCATCAGAGACCCTCCTACCACAGAGTGAGTATGCTGCCAGGGGTGAGTCAAAGAAAAGCCAAGGAAAGATCCTGACATATTTCAAAAGAAGAAACTGGCAAAACCACCGCTGTGTATTCATTGCCTAAGAAAACCCTTAAAAATTCATAAGGTCACCATAAGTTGACAGGCGACTTGATGGCACAAACCCACACACTGGGAAAGGCAAGATCCTGTCCCCTTGTCTTTTCCCTGCTGGGTAAATTTTAGTACAAACTATAAATACACTTTGAACACAGTTTGAAGTAACTAAAATGACAAAGGGAAAAAGTGGGAGGAGGAAGCAGAAACTGTGACATTTTATAAGCAGCTGAAAAGGTGGGATGGCAGAGGACTGAGGCCAGCCAGCTATCCAGGAGATAGACCTTCATCCATCTCCAGTCTCCCACCTTGTGAGGAATGAGGCTGGAGAAAGTCAACAGCAGGAATAGGACTGCAAATCCTATCATGTCTAGCCAGTATGGCCAATGCTGGGCATTATAATGCAATAACATTTGGGGTGAAGGCAGTATTGGCCCTGTGAGAACCTCAGTTACACAAGTAGTATTCCTTTATAAGTGGGACTTCAGTTAGGTTAGGCCACCAATGTTCCTGATGCCATAGTAACAGCCAGGTGCTGAGGACTGCACAGTTTTGTTTGCCTCAACTCTGAATTTGTTGAGAGGAAATGATTTCAGATTGACTTGCAATGTTGTTTTCCTCCAAAAAGTGAGCATGCCCTGCCTTGGTACCAAATTTCAGGTGTGGCATAACACTAGAAAACTAAAAGATCAAACAAGGCTTGTGCAAGTACAAGCCAGAGAGCACACACACACACAAACATGCAAAATTGTTGTGTGCACAGTCTCTCTACAGCCATCAGAATGCTAGCACGATTATTTATGCAAGCCTCAGGAAGCTCTCCAAGAGGTGATTTTAAACACTATGGTCAGATCTGAGGAGTTCCTCCATGAATAAAAAAGCAGTTGATTACAAATAATTATGAGCTGCTTGCAAAGTACTTTTATCTCATGTAAACATTTGTTTGGCTAACCTCCCACCTAGTGGTGTAGGTTCTTTTAAATATATGTGATGGGATGCAAATTTTGGGAGAATCTGCCAGAAGCAATTGCTATCCCAATTTGCAACAAAGATCTCTCTGACTCATTTGCTTTGCACTGTCCACCCCCTTCTGAATAGAGACAATCTATCAATACCATCTCTCTCTCTCTTCCCCTCCTTCTATTCGTTGCTTCCCTTTTCAGACAGAATGTTTTTCCCCCTGAGTTATGTGGAATGGTTTCTAAATAAGTCAGCAGCTGTTGGCCATCTGCTCCTGAGACCAGCTGATAAACACTCAAGGGAAGTTTCCCTGTGCTGGTTGTAGAAATAGAAGAGGAAGTTACAGGCATGGCAAGATGTATTGAAATTCCAGCCCTTAATGGGAGTGGGTTCACTTTAAGCCAGGCCTGAATGGAGTAGCACTCAAAATGCCCTTCACCCTTTCAAGCATGCCCCATATGAAAATCCTAATATAAGTTTTGATTTTAAACTTTAAAAGGTGACAATTCTGAAGGCAGAAGCTAAATATTCCTGATTGGATTCTACTGCATGGTTATTAAGCCACTGAAAAATGTGTGGTTATGCTTCAACCAGAACTTGGAAAGGTAACTTTGTGCCTCGGCAG
>CM034708.1:25380939-25397725 GCA_020142125.1 Phrynosoma platyrhinos
TCGTCTTATACACCGGGTCGTCTTATACGCCGGAAAATGCGGTAATTTCTCTCCCAGTCTTTCACTTCCTTTCCCCCCAATTGTCTGGCCCTATACTTCTCATTTAATAACAACAACAACAACAATAATAATAATAATAATAATAATAATAATAATAATAAATTTTATTTTCATCCCATCCCTCTGAGCGCAGTCGAGGCGGCTAACAAAAGTTAAAATTACAAATTATATAATACATCCCAATACCCTTCCCCCCTTAAAACAGTATTAAATCAGACATAGGATTAAAACATATTAGATTAAAACAACAGTAGTTAAAAACATAAAATAAACAAGATCAGATGAATAAAAATAAACCAGATAGCGGGAAAGCAGCAAGAATCATAATCATAATTCTTCTTCTGTCTTCACCCTCTCCTAACTTCCTTTCCATATCCTTTTTAACTTCCCTACTCTCCTTTCATCTCTCTTTCTTCCTCTTCCACTCACCTCTCATACTACATTCTCTTCCACTTTCTAACACTTTCTGATACTATCTATTTCCATCCACACTCTGACATGCTTTTCCTTCCTGGCATTCATCCATATACTTCCTTCTTGTTCTAGTTGGATTATCTGGTACTGTATATGACCTTCTTGTTCTAGTCTATTCTAATCTATTGTAGTCCATTTTGCTTGATTGTTTCCTTTCTATATTCTGGTCCATTTGTGTTTTCGTTCCAACTTTCTAGTCTTGATTCTATATATTATAAACTGTCTACTGATTGCTTGTAGAAGCTTTCTACCATATGTTTCAAGTTTTTAGTATTATCTATCTTAACACAGCTCTAATTACTGTTTTCTTTGTTATTCCAACTTTATGCTTAGTTTAAATTTTTTGTCTATCATAATATTAAATCATAAATCATAATATTGATTTTCCTTTGTATAATTGTATTATTGTATACTTCTTTACTTCCTTCTCGCTACTTTTCTTCTAATGTTCTAAAATCACCTGTGTTTGTTTTGCTCTGTTCCTTTTTCTTGTTTCCCTTTATCTATAGTTTTTTCCAATTTTTTCTTTTCCATTCCCCCCCCCCCCCATTTTAATAGCCTGTTACCACTAGGTTTCTCCACAATTATTCAAAGTATTTCAATACCAGTCTCCAATTATCTTTTACATTTCCTTTTACGTCATTTCTTAGAAATTGTGTGAGTGTGTCCATCTTAATTGTGTCATATAATTTAATTGTCCAATCTTTTATACTTGGAATACTTTTTGATTTCCATTTTTGTAATAATGTCAATCTTGCCATTGTAATTAAATAAAGAAGATCCCAATTCTTTTTCTAAGTCTTTGTTCCACATATTCAGCAAATAAATCTCTGGGTGGATCTGTAATTTTATCTGCAAAAAATAAAAATAAAAATAAAATTAAAAAAGAAAACAAAGAAAAAAGCCATCATGTCTTTAAACTGCAATTCACAGCAACCTTAGCAAGCACAACTATTTGGGTGAAGGATGATGGGAGCTGCTGTCCAAAAACATCTGGAGGACCACACTATTCACATTCCTGATTTATATGTTTAATTTATCTTCCAGAAAATAAATAAAACAAATGTGTATATGCTTGCCTGTTCTTACCATGTTCCCCAACTAATAAAACTTGACTATTGCATTAGATTATAACCTGGCTTTCCTGAGCCAGCTTAAAATTAGAAGTGGGTGACATCCTGATAGTATCAGATACATTTAGCTGCTGAAATCACTGTCTGGGTGCAGCACAGCTCCATCACCGCTCCAAGGAATGCTCCTCATGTCTCTTTTCGAAGCTGGGAGTTTTCTGGCTTGAAAAATGGCCACAGGAGCGCCCCTCAGAGTGGTGATGGAGCTGGGCTGCACCCAGGCAGTGATTTCGGCAGCTAAATAAATGCCTCTGATACTATCAGGATGCTGCCTGCTTCTAATTTTAAGCCAGCCCAGGTAAGTCAGGTTATAACTTAATGCGATAATTTTCTTGGTATGGATACTAAGTGGACCCTCAAAATATGCATCTCCAGGTTATTTTTTGTTAAAAAATGTGTCAATCAATCTTAATTTTTCAGATATTTTTGGGCTACAGAGCATTTCTATTGTTTTGCCCTAAAGTGTAATTTTAATTGTGTTGTTGCTTGTTCCTAGGAGATATCCTATATCTGGCCTCCTTCATTTTTTGCTTTTCATCCTTTTCTTTACCTTGTTTTGCCTCTTGTCCTGCTACTTGTCCTTCCATTTTCTTTGCTATTCATCTCACCATTCTTAATCTCCATTTTTAGTCAGTTTTATTGAATCCTACAATAAATGAGATTTAATTTATCTCAGAGTGGTTGGATGAGTACTAGGTTTCTGGACAGACATATAGCAGAACGACAATATATGTTGAGGCTGGAACAAGACTTGTTGTAGTAATTTCTTGATTTGGAAGCTAGAAATATAAGTTACAAAACTTGTCACCTCAGTGCCTGCTGTATATGGAGTACTAAGGTGAATTTTAAAAATGATAATTCATAGGGTTGCCTATACCTTGATGGTTGTGTAGAAGCAGCAGTTTTGACAACTACACCGTCTTCTACATGATCATTAAAAGTACAGGAGCCCTCTTTAGTTGCCACTTTGACAACCCCAATGCTGATGGTGGGCTGCTATCAGATTCTAAGGTGAGTCTGAATCCCTCAGAACCAGCTTGCTTTGTGCATAATTGCTTTGGGTCTTGATGCCAAGATCCATTAAGGTCATCTCCCATATTATGTTTTCCTTTAGCCTGGTGCTTGTGCACACTGCACAGTTACAGCATCCATTTTAAGTGCTATTGCTGTAACCTATGACATCAAAGGGTTTGTAGTTTGTGAGGCACTAGAGCTTTCTGGTTGAGAATTTTAAGTATCTTTATCTAAACTACAAATCCCTGGATTCCATAGGATGTTGCCATGGCAGTTAAAGTGGAAACGTAGTGCTATAATTGTGCAGTGTGACATGTCCCCTGGGTTATTTCAGAATATGGCTGCAGCAAAAAATAGAAGGAAAATAGGCAGGGGAGATGAGGTTTCAGGAAGAATTAAACCTACAGCTTCTCCTCTAAACAAGGAAGAATTAAACCTACAGCTTCTCCTCTAAACAAAACAAACAAACAAACAATGCCTCTGATCCAAATGAGCATGCACTTTCTTTACCAAATATGGTGCAGGATACACCTGCCTCCATGTAGTTTCATTCCCTCACTTTGAAAAGATAGTAAAAATAGTATTCTGTATGGGACACCAGCATGTGCTTGAACCCTGGGAAGCAATACATTAAAAAATGCAATTAGGGTTTTCTGGATATGACCATTAACATTGCATGGGAAATATTGTCAAAATAATAGACCAAAAGCCATCCACATCTATGCTAATAAGATTAGTTGCAATGAAGTTAACTGATGTAGAATATCCAAGTAATTTCCCCTGAGATCACACAGCAGTGGATATTGATTAAATGAAAGCAGAGTTACTACGGTGTAATGAAAAGGAGATTTTAGCTAGAAAGTGTGTGGTTTGGTATATGCCCTTAACTGAGAAGTGGAAGGGGTGATTCAGTGTAAGCTCAACAAACAATGCTTCCATCTTGTTTATACCCTCACTGACCTCTGTTAATGTGGAGATATATCTCAAGAATGAACTCTGGGTAAAAAGTATGCATGTATTGTATGTATTGTAGGAAAAAAAATCCTGCTTGTTTTGATACCAGTCATAGTGGCCCAGTTCACATGATACAATAAACCAAGGAAGAGTGGGGAACCGGACTTTAGTGCACTGTGGCTGTGGCTCAGTTGTACTTGCTTGCCATGGGAGTTTTTGAACAAGCCATTTTGCCAGTTCTACAAAATTTGTTGTGTCATCTTAACCCAGACACAGGCGCCACCTGATTTGTCTTCCCACAACAATGCAGAGAAAGGAACCTGCCATTTATTATGTTTTAGCTTTCTTTCTCTTTCCCTCCTTCTTTCCTTCCCATTTTCCTAGGGCTAAGACTCAAGATGGCTTACAAAAATTAAAACAGACAGAAGAAAAGATCCCATCAATAAAACAAAGCAAACATACCCCATTATTGACATTTTAAGCTCTTACAGTTGATAACCAAGAACAACAAACTAAGGTAAATATCCAATCCAACTATAACTTTGATAGAGACTAAGGTTGCATATGTACTGCAGAAATAATCCAGTTTGGCACCACTTGAACTGCCATGGCTTAACACTATGAGATTCTGGGAATTGTGATACCAGAGCTCTCTGGCAGAGAAAGCTAAATGTCTCACCAAACTACAGTTCCCAAAATTCCATAGCATTGAGCCATAGCAGTAGTGTGGATGCAGCCCGTTAGAATTTTGATATGGGGATTTAATAATATCCTGTAACCACTTATCACCATGGTGGCTTTTTGCCCTATTGGGGTAATACCGTTATGGCTAAGCACAACCTTGCTCTTTATTAAAAATGTCCTACAGTGACCTTAATATTCTGTCTGTGAAAACACTGGCTAACACTTCACTTCCAAAAAGATTTCTTCTTACTTTTTCATCTCCCAAAAGTCCATCCCTGAAAATAAAATTGAAAGTAGATATTGCTAAAAAAGGAGTATTTCCAACAAGATTAATGATGGGAAGAAAACTTCTCCCTCATTACCTAATGTTAGTTATCTCGCTTACAAGACAAAGAATTTGAGATCAATTTCAATGACTACAGGAAATCTTTCAAAGGATGAATGCTTCTATAATCAAATTGGAAGCAAGAGTCAGCCCAACTTCTCATTTGATTCTGCAAATAAAGTACTAATAGGTACTTATTCTAAAGTCACAATGAATGGGCACATTTATATAGTGCAAAGACTATCCAATTTAATGTGGCAAGCTGAAGAACTTACAGACAGCTCTTAACATTCTTCTCATACTAAGCCCACAGGTTCTCCTAAATCTGATCAAAAATTGCCTACAGGTTTTACCCCACTGTGTGTCTGATTCAAATGGTACATGTGTTTTAACTGCTGCTTCAAAACAGCTTGAACCCCTCTTCCCCTTTTTATGATGCTACTACACCTATTACAGCGATACAGGGCATTTGGACATCATCATTTGGATTCAACAGAACAACAAAGATCAGTGGATAAACTCATCTCCTCAACTCCAGGAACAGTTTTGATTTGCCTTCCTCAAAACAATGATGATATGTTTTATGATCCAGCAAAGCAATATTGGTAAATGTAGTCCAGCCACTGCTGGAAACACTATTCTAGTCTTTTCTAAATTATTTGAAGATACTTGCGACACCGCAGTATGAGCAACTTCAACAATGAATGGACTTAAGTTATTTTGGTTAATGTGCATTGTCTGAAGTCTATAAAAAGGAAAAGGATGCAAAGACAAATCAGGATGGCTGATCCAAATGGCTTAATGCTTCAAAAAGTTGCATCATTGGTGATCACAACAAACTGGAAGGTCTGCAATTGCAGTGTTAGGCAAGAGACCAATGCCAGAGTGGTTGACTCAAAGCTTAGTAAAGAACAGAAACCAGAGACTTATTTCAGGAACCAAATCTTGGACTTGGCTCTATTGTCAGATAATAGTTTGCAAAACCATTTCACTCTAAATTCTCACATTCCCAAGTCTCTTGGAGAAGGTTTATGCCAGAACCATTAATAAAATTGCTGAAGGAGAAGTCAGGAACCTTGTTGCACTAACGTGCAATATTTTAAAAGATGATTGATAACTGAAGGGTATGCTGGAATAACTTGTTATGTGCCGTCAAGTTGACTCTGACTTATGATGACCCTATTTTAAGATTTTCTTGGCAAGATTTATTGAGAGGAAATTTTCCATTGCCTTCTTATAAGGCAGAGGGAACAGGACTTGTTCAGGAGCATCCAACAAGTTTCCATGGCTGAGCAACATGGTGTAGTGGTTTGAATGTTGGAGACCAGGGTTTGACTCCCAGTTTGGCCATGAAAACCAGTGGGTGACTTTGGGCAAGTCACATGCTCTCAGCTTCAGAGGAAGACAATGGCAAAGGCAAACCTCCTCTGAACACATCTTGCCAAGAAAATCCCGTGATAGATTTACCTAAGGGTTGCCAGAAGTCAGAAATGACTTGAAGTAATAGTTGTCGCTCCTAGTTTGCAGACTTCCCTTTCACAGTCTTGAATTTCCACAGATGGGAAGCCAGGAGGGAGAAAATGGTGCATGCACCCATGGCACACAAGTGGGGCCGCATGCAGGAGCACATGGCCATTATATCCAATGGGGCTTGGATATTTATGATTTTTCCAATTTGTGGTGTGTGTGTGTGTCCAGAATGGATCCCCCGCGAATCAGGAGGAATAACTATGAATAAATAAATATGAATAAATATAAATATAAATATAAATATAAATGAACAGACATAACACATTCCCTGAGTTGTAGTCTCTGACTCTTAGGTCATCCAAAATATGAAAAGATCTTCCAACAAAAGTCTTTCTTCTCATCAACACAGGCCTGTTCTGATGATAAAGGTAAAGGTAATCCCTGTTGACAAGGTTGTCAAGTCGTGTCTGACCGTAGGGGGCAGTGCTCATCTCCGTTACTAAGCTGAAGAGCCAGCATGATTGCACAGAATGCTGTTTACCTTCCCACCGAAGTGATACCTATTTATCTACTTGCATTTGCATGCTTTTGAACTGCTAGGTTGGCAGAAGCTGGGACTAGTGATGGGAGCTCACCCCATCATGCAGCACCCGGGCCTTGAACTGCCAACCTGCTGATCTTGCAGGCACCAGAGTCAGCGTCTTAACCGCTTGAGTCACCGCATTCCTTGGGTCTTGATTACACCCCAATGAAAACAAGTCTATTTGAGTAGAAGAAACTGTATGTGAACTCTGATCCTGAAAGACTTCAGGAAATCTGATCAAACAAATTCATTTCAAATTGACACCATTGCCATTTGTCATCAGTGACAATAATCTCTTTAGTCAATTTAATTTTTGTTTCCAACACAACATAAGACAACAGATCATGAATAAAGGAATTTTTCATATAATTTAGAGCTGGTGTAAACACCTAATTTGGGGGCTCCACTGCAGTATAAATATGAGGTAAGAACTTTTCTTTTATATCCTCCCTCAGAGTTCTGTTTAGACCCTAAATTTGAGGGCTCCTTTTAAATAAACAATTTTTGTTAACAAATATTAATAGCAAAGTGGCTTAAGATTTTATCATTTTTACTTGACCATACTTTCTTGAAGAAGTGGAAGTGAGAATTTGGGGTTTAATAGCTCACCTTTTACAACTGTTTGCTTCATGAACTTTACAGGTTTCCTTTCTCAGTGTGTTTTTACTAGCTATGGAGGGATTTTGATAGTTTGTGTAGGCAAGCTTTGAGATAGAAAAACAAGGTATCCTTATGATTATGTAACATTTCCCTTTTCTGTAACTTTATTTTGGTTTTTTGTGTTCACCTATATTTACTGATTCCTTCTCCCTCACTTTTTTTGTGTTGGTATTTTTTGGTGATTACTGCAATTTATATGTAGATGTAATTTTATTGTTTGTATATTTTATTGTTACAAGTGCCTTTTATTTTTTTGGGGAAAGTGGGAGATACATTTTTAAAATAATAAGAAAATAAATAAGAAGATAACAATGTTAAGGCACTAGGATGTTCCCACAGAATCAACACAGTTCTTCTTTTGTGCAGTTTCTACATATTGAAAGATGACTTGTGCAAAACATACTCTGGATTATGCCCATTAGTAATAATATGGGGTTATTTTAGTTGTGCATTCGGATTTGATAATAATGTTTGCAACTGTAGTTAACAATTCTTTTATGGCAAACAGATTATGAATATTCCAGACTGGTGGTTGGGAGATTCTGGGAGTTATAGTCTAAAATAATCTTTTCCTAAGTCTGTAAATTTCACCTTTGATCTATCTGCCAAAATGGGGAAACAGGGACCATTTTTTCCTTTGATCTCATAGTAATTGCTTGATCTCTTGTGCCAACACTGTTCTTTAATGTGTGACTATGTGCTGTAAAGGTTTGCTGATAGTGTCATAACATGATAAAATCATACTTGAGCACAAATACACCTCTCCAGGGCCATCTCATTTCCATACCCAATGGCTATGTCTTTGTCCATAAATGACCATTAAAACTGGGCTTGCTATTTCATTTCCATACACAAAGAATTTTGAATTTGAATGGACATTCTTACATACCAAGACATATATATGTGTGTCCCTGGCTTCCACTCCACCAAAAGCATCTGAAGAAGTAGACTGAAGTCTATGAAAGCTCATGCTGCCAATTTCTTTCTTTCTTTCAGTTAGTCTCAAAGGTGCTACAAGCTCTCTCTTCATAGTGATTCTACAGACTAACACAGCTATATCTTTGAATTCTAAGCAGGAAAATGGTGTCAAGATGAAGAAAAGGCCAGTGGATCAAAAATGTGCTTATTTTTCAAGATTATATTTGATAATTTCTTCTAGTTTTGAGGTGAGTAAAGATGTTAGGCAATATTCACTGCAGCCTGCTCTTTTATAATAATATTGTGTAAAAGTACTTAGTATCTAGATCTGAGCTTGTTGCAGTTGTGTGGCTTCAAGTCGTTTCTGACCTATGGTGACCGTAAGGTGACCCTACCAGGGGGTTTTCTTGGCAAGATTTGTTCAGAGGAGGTTTTCCTTTGCTTTCCCCAGAAACTGAAACAGTGTGACTTGCCCAATGTCACTCACTGGTTTTCATGGCTGAGTAAGGAATCGAATCCTGGTCCAACACTCAAAGCAATATGCCATATATCTCTAAATCTGAATCTGGCCCTCCTGAGGTCCCAATCTGGCCCTCTATGCCATAGCACTTCTCCCATGACATCATGATTCAAGGGTTTTATAGCTTCTGTATGGGATTCTGCTGTTCTAGTGGAGTAAAAAGCTTTTCTTAAAGCTTCATTAGAAGCTGTAAGAGCTATATGCTCATCTTTTTGGTCACACCTCCCTCCCCCTTTGGTCTCTGAAATTTCCTCTGAAATTGAATGTAGCCCTTGGATTGAATATCCAGTCTCTGGGTCTAAAGAGACATTGTATTGCTATGGAAGTGATAATCCCTTTTATACGATGTGTTAATGCCTTTGCAACTTTGTATACAGCAGATCCACACACACACAAAAGATGAACTGATCATCTCAACGTGAAGATCACCTCTAGGCATTACATTTCTTTCTCAGAGAAAGGTTCAATTTATCTCCAGTCCAGCTTAAATGTAATTAAGGCACTGCTGTTTAGTCTTTTTAGAAAATAAATGAATTAGAATGGAGCATGCAGGAACTTATGCACACTTCATCAATGTGTATAAATTTAACATCATGGACCTAAGAAGAGAATGCAGCTTTAATTAACCTGCAAAAATGCTTATGATTCTCTCTCTCTCTCTCTCTTTTTAAAGAACAAAACTCTGTTAAAAGTACAATTTGCAATTCTAGAGTGCTTTAGAGAACATCGCAGTACATGAAGAGACTATTGCTGTCTGAAAAACTGAGGTACCTTAAAATTTGTACTTCAACTATTTCAGTATAATAGGGTGGTTTTTGATGTGACTAGCCTTCATGTTAATGGAATGGTAAACCCATTCTGGGTTTCAGTGTATGAACTTTAAAGGAACTGTCTAAGGGGCTGAATTTGCTATGTGTAAGGTTAAGCATCCTTTTATAGCTCCTTTACATTCAGTCTAAAACACAGAATAGTTTCACTGCCCCATGACATGGAAGTTACTATTCTTTTTTATTACCATAAAGTTCCCTTCCACTTATGTCAACCTTATGGACGACAGACCTCCAAGTCATGCTGCTATCAACAGCCCTGCTCAGGTCTTGCAAATTTGTGGTATCCTTGATGGTCTCTATCCACCTGTAATGTGCTCTTCCTCTTTTCCTACTGCCTTCTACCTTACCAAGCATTATTGTCTTTTCTAATGAGTCATATCTTCCACGATAGTGCAAAGTACAACAGTCTTAGTGTAGTAATCTTGGTTACTAGAGAGAGTTCAGACTTGGTTTGTTCTTGGACCCATTTATTTATCTTTTTGGAAGTCCATGATATCTATATAACTCTCCACTCAGCACCACATTTTAAATGAGTTGATTCTCTTCCCATTAGCATTCTTCACTGTCCAGCTTTCATAATCATATTACAAAATTGGAAATATTATGGTGCAGACAATCCTGAACTTGTGAAAACATTTTCCTTATTAATTTGTGACACTGCCACCTATGTGTGATGGTCACTTTATTTTTCTCGTGTACACCAACTTATATGTGAAGCTAATTTCCTATTTCTAAATGTTAGTAGCAGGGTTACTAATTCAAGTTCCAGACAAGCCTGTAGGGCAGGGGTAGGCAACCTTTTTGAGCCGGGGGCTGGGTTGCTGTCCCTCAGACAATTGGGGGGCCGAAGCACCATAAATAAATAAATAAATAATAAAAAATTAATTTTTTTTAAAAATGCATGCACACTCTCTCAGCCCCAAAAAGCCATGGCAAAACCCCTGTGGAGATTTTGCCAAGAAAAACCCAAGAACAAGTAATAACAACAATAATCAATATCATCATGGTGGGCGGCACCAGTGGCGGTGGGGGGCAGCGGCGATGGCGGTAGCAGGCCCCCGAGCCTTAGGTCCCCTGCTGTAGGGGAACAATAATAAAACTTTATTTGATAGATGATTTGAACAATGTTTCACTTGTTGAGATGTTTTATGCACTTGTTACTTTGAGGTCTTATTTTCTTTTTGTTACATTTTGTTACAGTTACACTGTACTTTGCAACACTCTCTCCACATACCAATAGTTACTTTTACCCTGGATCCACACAGTCCTTAAATTATGTTACTTTCCTAAACTTAATTCTGTATCAGCCACCAAGACTAACTATATCCCACAGGATATTACACCACAGCAACTCCCTCTCTCAGTTCTGTATGTGTCCTGAGTTCTCACTTCTGGACTCTAACCCTAACCAGCCCTATCTGACCCTACCTGTCACTAATTGAACTATTTATCCTCTCCATCCTTCAGTTTGATTGGCTCCATATTGGTTGTTACTAGGCAACAGAGGAAGGCCATAGCAAATCCACTTTGAACACATTTTGCCAACCCCCCCCAAAAAAACAAAACCCTTGTCAATGTTTCACCTTAGATTTGCTATAAGTCAAAATCAACTTGCAGCTACACAATGACAACAAATCAACCTCCACCCATGTTTTACTGATGTTTGGAACATTTACATTCTCATATCATGGACACTACATGTTTCCCTCCACTCCCACCAAGATCTTGAAAATGTTATTTTTTTGGGACTACATCCCTCAAATCCTCCAACCATTATGGTCAATTGTCTTTCTCAAAGAGTAACTTTTGCAAGCTTTGTTTTCATGCTAAGTATTACATTAATGATGGCTCTTTTCTGTCTGCTGTGTGTTTGCACTGAAAGTGCCCTAACTACCAGTGACTGAAAAGCCAAAGCAACACTAGATGCATCCACTTGTCATCTCAGGGGTGGAGATGAGCCTTGAAGAATTAACCATGCAGCTAGCACTTTCTACTAATAAAATGTTGATAGTGTCCCTTACAGTCTAAGCAAAAACAGAGACAAAGATTTACTAGAGACTAGTGGTAATAAACAAAGATCTGACCAAAGATTCTATCTCTGCTCCCACCAGCTAGAGGTGCTGGAAATTTTTAAAGCTAGCTGTAAATTAAGTGTATTGATTTATGCTAAAAGTGCTGTAAACACCATTGATTGAAAAGCCAAAGAGACACTAAATGCACACACTAAATGCACTCAGTGATGTGACTTTTAAATACCCTTGGGGATGGAGAGGACAAACAAAAAGTCTTGTTTTGATGTGTAATCAATTTTCTCTTGAATTCCAGCATAGAATCTTCGATTTTTTCCCTTTTGCCTCTGTGGTTGGAGCATAAGCTTAGATTATGGTTATATTGATGGGTTTTACCCAGAATCTTTGGCCATGATTTGGTCAGATTTTGCATTATGAGTGTATCCTTTGACTGCTTTTGCTACATCTCTTCTTACTATAAATACCATCCAATTTCTTCTTATCTTTTCATTTCCTGCGTGAAATGCTGTGTAATTATCTGACTCAAAATATCCCATTCCTGTCCACTTTAGCTCATTCACTCCAGGTATCGCATTTCTTGTTTTACTATGTCTGGTTTCCTTGCTTCATTCTTCCCACATACCATGTTATAATATGTGTTGCGCAGCTTCAGACTTTTCCTTTACCTCTGAGCACTTCAGCAGCTGAACTTCCCTTCAGCTCGAGTCCAGTTGTATCATTAGGCACAGCTCTACTTGTCCTCTGCCTTACCCATTAGCTCTTTGAGTGCATCCTGACATTGTTTCTTGTTGCACTTTGGATTATGTCATCATATGATTTCTGTGGTAAGAATATTGAAAAGGGGGTTTATCATGCCTCCTTCTGCATAAGCATTAGCTATGGTGCTACTAGCATTGTCTTTGAGAGATACTCTCCAAGTGTTACCCTTCGCTTGTGCTGCTTCCCAGTAGCTGCTTGGTGCATTTTGTCTGTTTCTTCACAATATCCTTAATGCTTACTCAAGAGTATAACTACACACACAATAGAGGTATATAAAATCAAGCATGATGCAAGGAAGGTGGACAGAGCAAAGCTTTTCTTATAATCCTGGAACATCCATGGAAGCTGAGTATTGCAAAATTCAGGATGGATAAAGTGAAGTACTTCTTCACACAGTGGGGAGTTAGCATCTGCAACTCACTAAAACATGACCACTATCTTGGGTAGTTTTAAAAGGAATTAAGTCAAATTCATGGTTAACAAAAAATACATATTAAAAAGTGAGCAGGTGCCATGTTTTTTTTAAACCATTAGATACTGCTCTTTGCTTTTTTCCCACTCCACCATACTTGTTTACTGCATACAACAAAAGCTCTCACAGTCTCTCTCCAATAACCTTGGCTCAAGAAAAGAGACAGGATATTGACTGACTGAATTTTGGGAGGCCAATAGTTTGAAGAATGTGCTTGTTATGATCAAACAAATCAAGAAGCAACTGTATACATGGAGATCACCTGATGGCCAATATAGAAATCAAATTGACTACATAATTGGAAACTGGAGAAGTTCTCTCTGCAAAAACGAGACCAGAAGCAGATTGTGGCATAGACCATGAACTGCTAATAGCAAAAGTTGGCATAAAGATAAAAAAGAACAATAAACCAGCCATCATGCCAAAATACAACCCAAAGAACATTCCTGTGTAATTTAAAGATAATGTGAAAAACAGATTTCCACTGCTAAGTGTACCTGACTAGGAACCAGATGAGCTATAGACTGAAGCCAGGGATATTGTAAGGGAGGAATGCAAAAAGGCACTATATGCAGCCAAAAAGAATGGAAGACAAAAGAAACTCCTCAAGCAGTCATGGACAGATGAAAAACAAAAGTGAAAGGTGACAGAAATAGAGCCAGAACCTTGAATGCAACTGTTGAATGACTTGTTGCAAGAAAAAGGAGAACTACTATAATAATCAAAGTAGAGATATAAAAAATGACAACAAAAAGTAAGAATAAGAGATCTCTTCCACAAGATCTGAGAAATCAAAGGGAAATTTAAATGAAGAGTGGGGATGCTCTAAGACCAGCAGGTGAATACATTACTTGACTAAGGGCCTCTGCAGACTGGCCCAAAGGACCAGCCTGGAGGCAGAGATGGGGCAGGGCAGCCACACGCCAGCCATCCTGACACCGCACACCATTACACATGGCACGTGGTGTCAGGACTCCCTCCTGGTGCAGCGTTCTGATGCAATGCACCGGAAAGAGCACTGAAAAGCCATGCGCTGGCTACCCCACTCCATGGCCCCAATCCGCCGCTTCCCGGGGCGGCCCAGAGCTGCTTGTCTGCAGTCCCCCTAAGTCATTATATGACCAAGTAGAACTAAAAAGATGTCTGAAACAATACATGGAAAAACTATATAAAAGAGGTGGGGATTTGGGGAGCTGTAGTCCAAAAGCTGTAGTCCAGAAGCTTTCCAACCTCTTGGCAAGAAAGAAATACCTGTACTTGAATATTTTTGATATAATACCACCACATTTGGAAATCATTCTGTGGATGGAGGGAAGAATGTATGGCTCCATTGCATCGTTTTAAAATACTTCTGACAAATTTATTGATACAAAGCTTCCCAAGTAAATAGGAGTTGCGTCTTCCCTGCAAAATTTAATTTTGACAATGCTTCTAGGTGTTATTTATGGGATGTCACAAATATTGCCTTTCCTCAGCTGGTTCCATGCATTCCATTCAATTCTCCTTGCATGAAACATGTCCTTTAATTTGAATTGACTCATAGACAGTGTTACCCTAAATGGTGGGAGGGGAGATGTGGAGGTACCCACCAACAGTATCAGTGTTTCCTTAGAATGTTGGGGAAATTGTAGCTCAAAATGAGACCTGCAAGAGAAAGTTAACTTCAGGGATCTTTTCACGTCTGTATACCAGTACTAACTGCAGAGAGACTACAGTTTCAATGAATGAGGTCTAAAACACACAGCAGAAATAATCCAGCTTGAGACCACATTAATTGCCCTAGCTCAATTCTAGGGAATTCTGGGAAGTCTAATTTTGTGAGACATTTAGCCTTTTTTGTGAGAGAGAGCTCTGGGGCCACAATAAACTACAATTCCCAGGATTCCCTATCACTGAGCCAGGGAAGTTAAAATAGTCTCAGACTTATTATTTATGCAGTGTGTTTTGGACCTAAGAGAGTTTTATTTAGAAATATGCAAAGGTGCATGCAAACATACAAAACCAATGCAATCTTGAGAACCATACAAAGCTAACAGAAAAAAAAAAAAGGTGTGAAAGGCTGGATACAAAGAAATTGGGAATTAGGGAGGATGATATTTGCTCATCCTGAAGACAAGTCCACAGAAGGTGGAAAGTGGTTCAGAAGACAGTTGAGGGCAACACAGTAAGTGAGAGGGGTCCTCTGTGAACACATGAGGCAAGAGCTGAGGGTGATATTTATATCCTATTTTGTATCCTCAAGGGATGTTTGCTGCTACAACATGGTGTGACAAAGGCTTGATGGTTTTCCCATGGAACTGGCAAAAGCGATCTGGAACTGCTGGTGACTTTAACTCCAAAGTGATAAAACATTGATTGGATTTGAGATAATCCTTGACCCAAAACACATGGGCCAAATAAGGCAGCTCCCAGTATTTGAGGGGTGTAGTGTTCAGATGACGCATGCCCCCAAAACTTCTAGGAGCTACTCTGGCATCATGATCTGGTCCTTTGGATTGGATCAAAAAGGAGCAGATATGATCCAGTTCCTGGTGGTGCTGATTTGAGACCGTGGCAGCAGTCTGCTTTGGCAGCAGGCCATGCAGTCGCTGCGGTCCCAGCTTGAACACAGCCTGAGCGGACTCTGGCTGCTCTTTACTGGACATGTGTTTGGGCCCTCTGTCTCAAGTCTTTCTCTGGGCAGGCAGACAGGAGGGTGGCAGCTTTTTGGTGCTCTGGCAGCATGGCGTTTAGACGCCGCACACTGCAGGAATACCGAAAAGTCACAACTGTGGCACAAAAGCTGGCTTTTTCCCTGCTTAAAAAGGAGCAGCTTTCTGCTGCTTCTTTTAGAGCCAGCAAAACACCAAATTGGGGGTGTGGCATGCAGTTGCCATGGCTCCAACTCCTTGATCAAAGGGGCGGCATGATGCTGCTCCTTCAGGGCAGTCTGTTTCACCCTTAGTCTCCATTGTGAGAGGAAGTGTGAAGAGCCTGAGGGTGATGGAGTGAATCAGCAAACTCTTTCAGCATTTATTTTAATATTATCTAGGTCTCCCACATGTCCTTAGGTCAGCATGACCCCTTGCCTAGTTTCTGCAGATCATTGTGGACTCTCCAAAACCATGCCCAGTGTTAGATATTAATTATGAAACTTCATGTCCAGCTAGAAGAGTGTAGGGTATGGTAACAACAGTCGCTACAGTCATTGAACAGTGACAGAAAACCATCTTCTAGATTTCATTGGTAAAAAGAAAATAACATTTATTCAGTTTCCCCTATTTCCACAGCACAAAAATTAGATTCACATATACACCAACTGACTTGAACAAATTCAGGAACTCTGTGTATCAATAAGTCCAGTGAGTTGAACCAACAAAAAGTTTATTGAGAACACATTCACCAGTCAGCATTTAAGCCAGGACTGCCCCCTCCAAGCCAAATGATATATTAAAAACCCCAAACCATTAAACTCCACCCATCACCCTTGGTGCCAAAACTAGCACCCACCTCCAATTCCCATAACCTTTATCCCCCATCAAGCCAGCCCCACTTTTCCAAACCTTCTCACCAGCGCTATCTCTCTTCAGCACAGGCATTCCACCCAACCCCTCTCCTTTCAGTTACATCCAGACACCAACTCTCCGCATCCCACAGCTTACACATTCCAAAGGCCCAACTTTCTCAAAACTATCCTAGCCTGCTACAATTATTCCAAACCCCCATACCAGCTAACCCATTTGCTATGACTACTAACGTACCCAAAACCCCTATCAACTACAACCTATATAATAACTAAAACATTTAAACTGTAGTGGAAAAACCAACTGTTGCAAATTAACTCCCAGCATCCACGGTTCTTTGAAGATCATGACACAGAAACAGGAGACCAAAAATAGATTGAAAGCATAGATTTATTTACTT
>CM034708.1:25397825-25414906 GCA_020142125.1 Phrynosoma platyrhinos
ATGAGAATACAGATTTCAGAATGCATTATAATATGCTTAAGTTACCATATTGCCATGCCAACCACATATCAAAATCTCTTATCAGTAAACAAACTATATGTACTAGACAGAAGGTCCATTTTGCCCAAACAAGGGTAGCTGCCAATGATTATTATGGCTCTCTGGCCCACGCTGATTCCTAATGAAGGTCTTTAATGCACCAGGTTATCAGATCTCGGGTCATCCTGTCTAAATAACCCTTTAGCATTCTTTGAGTTTAAACCTTCCAGCAACTTCCTTAGAGGCCCACTTCCCAGCATTCCCTTCGCATGGCTGCTTGACCATTATTTTACACTTATAATAGCACACATCTCTAATTTAGGCATATAAAACATTAATTATCAAATTCTTCTGTCTCAAACCAACAGCAATAAAACCCTGACAGAATCCATGCACGCAGGCATGGTTCTGACACCAACTGAATCTGCAGGCAGCAGTGTGATTATCAACATTCCTTATTTCTTTTAAATCTTGGTTAATATATAAGCAAACCAAACCAAAGGAAAAATTAGACTTTAAGCAGCAGTATTGTTAAAGGAAAAAAAGCTCCAAACAACTGCATTATACTTTTTAGAATCCTACAACAGAGGCAGCAGGATATCTTGTCTATTGATGCTACCAGTTCTGACATAGCATGTGGTTATTTCTGTTGAATGTTCAGAGAGAATATCATTAAATCAAATATATGGTGCATAATTCATTTTTTTACTGGAGTTTGAGGCCAAAGCAATTAATATATTATACATTTTTTTCCTGTTACCACAATAGGACACAGCACACACACTGAGCCCTACATCACACACATACAGCTGGAGGTGTTTTCAATGTTTGGCTTCAAAGAACTTTTGCAAGTGTCCAGGTCATGCTGGTTTGTGTAGTCTGGGGAAATATGGGAGCCATAGTTCTTCTCCATCCCTTCTCTTTGTAGTAACTTCTCCAAGCTCTGTCTCAATCCTCCTGAGTTCTCAGTAGAACTTCAACAAGCAGTGCATTCAGGTGGTGGTGCTTTGCTAGTCTTAAAGCCTGGGAAAATATTTGTCTTTTGTGACATCTGAAACTAGTTTTGGCAGAATCCTCAGGCTTACTGTTTTCCAACACGAATAAAAGAGATCCATGGCAAAAGGAGCAAATGGTGAGCTATGGATACTTTGCACATCTGCTTTCATTCTAGTTCAGCAGGTGCCTTTATAGATAAGTCTAGCACATTACTCTTTCCAGCCTTGGTCTGTCCATAAAAGAACAAATATCTGCAATTCATCCCCATCATAAAGTTGGCCAGAAGATGACAAACTCTACTAGGATCAGCTGTAAATCGGTCTCATTTGTCTTTTGCCAAAATTACAGCCCTACATCTTTGCACCACAATTATTGTAGCTGATCCTGGTATTAAACAATGATGATCAATCATAGTGGCACAAAAAGACATTGTGCAGCATTAATTATAGGGCAGATATTGAATTATTATAATTCCAGCTCCAAAAACCTTGGTTTTTGATCAATTTCTCATTCATGGGAAAGCCAACAGCTGCAGAGATTTTGTGCCATCTCCTTCCTAAGAGGGATTGTATCTCAAAATGCCAGCTATTCTATGGATAGTTGGCAAAGGTGGCTGCCACAGACTATTTAGGAACTATTTATGGAACATTTTGAGGAAAGCTCTATTTTTGGGGGAATGGCAAAATCTGTCCCTTAAAAACAACTGATTTTTCATAAAGTACAAGATTCTACCTAGTGGGCAAGAACGTCTACTCCAAAATGTATTAAAAGTCCATTGGTTGAAAAACAGCAGTAGGATAAAATATGACACAATCTCTATTGTAGATGACCATAAATCAATGCAAAGCATATCTAGATATAGGATATCTAGTGGTCAGAATATCTGTCTCTTTTGCCCATTATTGTCTACTCTCCTTGGCAATGTTTTTCTGGTGGATGGGTGTCCTATCACCTTCCCCTTCAATCTTCTTACCGATAATGTCAGATATTCAGCCAAGGATTTTTTTACATGGAGAATAGATTAAGTAAATGGGCACGTTTTGTGAAAAAACTTGTATATCAAAAGGGATTTATTAAAGTTAGAATTTCCCTTTGGAGAAGCATGTATATTTACTTCTAGACAGAGCCATAGCCTAGTATCTGGGGTCTCATGGGCAAGAAGTATAAATGGGACCCTCTTAGTGTACACATTAGTACCATGCTGAGGATTAGGGGGTGGGGCATTTGGTGGCAGTGATTCCCAATTGCTTAGAGGCCTGGCAACAACACCCCTCTTACTCCAGTGGTAGATATGTCCCTGCTTCTTGAGTCACAAATGTAACCCAAGCTGTGCTTCCCTGTGTTGAATATTGCATCCCCAGATCTCAGGAACTACCCATCCCCAGGCCTCAGGGTATTGGGAGGAATCTCAAGGCAAGAGCCATGGCCTTGTAAAGAAAATATTTAAAAAACCAAACTATACTACTGGCTCCCACTGGTACAGTCAGCCCTTGGTATCTGCAGACTTGCCATCTGTAGATCCAAGCATCTCCAAGCAGCAAGGCTGTGTTGTCCCCAATGATAGTGCATGCATGTGATCACAGCACCATTATGTTCCATTGTCCTCAATGGTGGTGCAGCCACGTGCACACATCATCACTGAGGACAACACAGGCTTGAGCATCCATGGAGCTTGTTATCCGTGGGGAAGTGGTGTCCGGAATGGATCCCCTGTGGAAACTGAAGTAGCATAGGCTACTTCAGAGTGGCTGCTGAATACTCTGCAGAAACATTTCTCTCTTCCCTTGCCTACTTTGTATCAATTGTTAGATTTGTGCTTTTTTCCTCTGAATGTCATATTCTGAGCAACTATGATGCATGATGCATCATGCTTAATAACATCATCATGTACCATCCATTGTGATATCACCAGGCATAGGGCTCAGGTTTTGGCTCTGAAATCCAGGTCCTCTGACTTTTGCTATGACAGCCCTAATTGGATACCTTGGAACAAAGGCTTTGGAATAACCTTTTATTAAAGTCCACAGACCATTAGGCAACACATTAAATACATAAACATATTAAAATAACTCTATAAAACAGATGATTTAAAATATATAATATGATTTATAAATATATTAATGATTAAAATACTAGCATGATAACAAAAATGAAGATAAATGTTTGCATGAGTTCTTAAAGCCTATCTATATATTTATCTATAAAATTTAATAAAGGTAAAGGTAAAGGTAGTCCCTTGACATGAATATCTAGTCATAACCAACTGTGGGAGGCATATCTTTGTTACTAAGCTGAAGAGTCGGCGTTATCTGAAGATTGCTCTGGTGATCATGTGGCCAGCATGACTGCACCGAATGCTGTTACCTTCTCACCGAAGTGGTACCTATTTATCTACTTGCATCTGCATGCTTTCGAACTGCTAGGTTGGCAGAAGCTGGGACTAGTGACAGGAGCTCACCTCATCATGCAGCACTTGGGCCTCAAATTGCCAACCTTCTTCCAATTGTTCGAACTGGTGTCTTAACTACTAAGCTGCTACATGTTATTATCACATGATAAATTATGCATAATATGAAATTTAAACTATTTATTAGCATCAATAAAAACAGCCAGGGTGTTAAAGGCCATTGTGTAGGGCTAATTTTTACACATTTGCAGATATGTGTTTTATGGGTTATGGGTTTTAACAGCAAAGAAGAACTTGGACACTGCTTCCATTATACCTTTCTCCCCTAGTAAGCCTGGGAGCTTAATTAATAAAGGAGAAATCAATCTTGATCTTTCATCCTTGTAAAAAGCATAGAAAAAGGCTAGGTGAGGTTTGATGGATGCCCTCAGCAATTGCCTTATTTCTTGGCCAGGTGGCAGGACATATGAATGAGTGGGGGGCAACTTTCCCTGATGAAGTGGGCAAAGTGAGGTGTGTGACGAACCACTTGAAAGGTGAAGTGGCGGACTGGCTAGTCCAACTCTTCAACAGTGGAGCCACCGAGCTCCAGAGCTTGTAATTTTTTACATTGGCACTCCGGGCCAGGTTCGAAGACTCCTTCTGATCTGAGCAGGACCAAACCCAGTTGAAAGCCTTGGAGCAAGGGTCTCGCTCCATTTCTGAGTATGCCATGGAGTTCTGCGGCTTGGAAGCCCAGGATCCAGAGTAGTCGGTGGAAGTCAAGGTTCAATACTTCAGAGAAGGGCTATGTCCAGACCTGCTGGAATGGGTTCTCATGCAAGACAGCCTTGCCATGGTGCATGAGTGGATTTGGCTGGCTGGAGAGGCACAGCTGGTAAAAGAAGAGATCACATTGACCAGGCAACAGAAAAGTGGCACCCACAAAAGGAGCAACCCCAAGATGCCTCCCGTCGGTCCAGGTCCCAAGAACAAACACCAAACCACTGAGAAACCAAGATGGAGTGACAGATGAGGTTGGGACTATGCTTGTCATGTGTAGGGTTGCAATTTCCCAGTTTTTCCCAGGACAATCATGGATTGGAGTGTCTAAAAAATGTCCTGTCTGGCTGGGGATGTTTAAAGCCACAAATCCTGGATTCCTGCTTTGCTCTAGGCCACATTTTGTAAGTCTCCACTTTTTGCACTGAAACTCCTCTGCAAGGACATAGAGCAACAAAGAAAATAAAAGCAAGGTGATAACAGGCTTATTGTCACTTAAGTACTCTTACTACTCTTGGCAGGGATAATTAGAATGTAATTCCAAATCTCTGCTTTGATGGGCAGATGGGTTGCCTTCTCTCCCCCTTCCCTGTTGGATTCTCTTTCTGCCTCTGGGACAAAAACAAAGAAAAGAAAGAGAAGAAAAAATAGTTATAAATATGAAATATTCACTTCTCTGCACAGTATAAGTAAATTCTCCAGTTCAGATGGCTTAATTTATGGGATGATGGTTTGGATTTTTTAATAAGACATAGTAGCCAGGGATGTAGGGGCAGGATCCTGAAATAGGGGTAGAGACAAGAAGAATAGAGAGACAAGATCTCTATATCTTTGTGTTCTATTATTATTATTAACTGAAAGAAAGAAGTTGGCAGTGTGAGTTTATTTTTTCTCCTGGGTGATGATTGGAGTTTTTGTGTAGGTATATGTCTCTGTGTGTAGGTTTTCTGTATACTGTGTGGCCCAGACGTCATTTGGATGTCCTGGTCATCCGCAAACCAAACCAACATTTGGGCCACACAGTATAGAGAAAACCTGGACAGATACCTACACAAGAACTCCAATAATCACCCAGGACAAAAATGAAGCACAATAAAAACACAAGTAGATTGTGTAAAAAGGATCTGTGAACCCCACTACCTGGAAGATGAATTGAAGCACCTAACTTGGCTCTACAGGCTAATGGTTACTCCAGCTCAGACATCAGAAGAGTGACCAGACCCAGAAAAAAACCACAGGAGTGAAAAAAAGCAATCACCCAAAGGGAAGGTATTTTTATCATACATCAAAGGAGTCACAGACAGAATAGAGAAACTGATGAAGAAACACAACCTCCAAATGATCTACAGACCAACCAAAAAAAATGGAATTACTGTGCTCAGTGAAGGAAAGGAGAGACCCTCTCATGGCTGCAGGAGTTTACTGCATACAGTGCAGCTGTGGACAAGTCTATATAGGGACCACAAAATGCAGTGTTCAACACGAATCAAGGAACGTAAGACATTGCAGACTGGGCCAGCCTGAAAAATCATTGATTAGACTTTCAATTACTTTTTAAACCTTTCTTTTCATTTCCTTTCAGGTTGCCTTGCTATTTATAATATAGATTATGGGTGACATTACCTTTAGCATAAAAAAAAAAAAGATTGGGTCCAATGTAATAAGTAGTGTAGTGAGAAATGAATAACATCACTGCTCCTCTTCAGGATAAAATGTATTGCATTTGATTTGATGCAGCAGCAACAACAAAATTATTCATGTGGAAGTTTCACCTCTTCCAAAATTAATCTGTGAAAAGATGGCAAACGCTGGCACTAAGAGAAGTGATAGCCCATGTTTTATAGCTTGTTTTCTCTGCGGCTGTGATTCACTGCCTACAGCATGCAACTTATCATTTATGCTTAACAATAATTAGCCATTGTATTTTCTGGAAGAATAAATTATTTTGAGCAGACCAACTTTCTCAGAAATAGTTTCTATTACTTGTTCCCCTTGTTTTGCCTATTTGTTATCAAACCACTTATTGACTCTACCTGCTTCCCTCCAGGTAGATAAATATTGCTTTGTGTACAAGTGGTTCCTCCCTGCTTTGATTTGCTTGTAATTTAGTTTACAAATGATACCAAGCTAGGCCCCAAGAAACCACTATCTGATAGTTCCCAAAACATTGATATGTTTATGCAAACAAATAATAAAGCTGTGCAAATATTCTTCCAGACATTTGACTTCTGTTTAGATAGATAATGGTGGTGTATTGCCTTTCATAAGGCTTCTGGGTTCTTGAAATATAGGGCTGAAACCTATATGGGAATACTATAATTAATGATGAGAGCCAGCATTGTGTAGTGGCTTGAGTTTTGGACTACAACTCTGGAGACCAGGGTTGGATTCCCCATGCAATCATGGAAACCCATTGGATGGTCTTGGGCAAGTCACACACACTCAGCCTCAGAAAACCCCATGATAAGTTTGCTTTAGGGATACCATAGCTCTGAAACACACAGCAACAACATATTTAGTCATGTCCTGTTCAGGCACCATTTCTCCTTGTAAAGTAATATGAGAGGAGGAAAGATGGCCTCCAGTGATGTAACGATTAGAGTGCTGGAGTGAAATAGACGATTCAGATTCAAGTTCCCACTGATGCTTATTAGATGATTGGGCTAATCAATCTCAATCTCTGACAGCTTTATCTACTTCACAGGGTTGTTGTGAGGATAAAGTGGAAGAGAAACTTGTATGCCACTTTCAGCACAATGAAGAAAACACAAGATATTAATAAAATAAGTAATAAGCAAATGACAAAACACCACCATAACACATTTCAAGAATACTCTCAAACTCCAGATTTAAACATGCTAGAAGTTTGTTGTTTACAAATGTTGCAGCCACACTGCAGAATTAAAGCAGTTTGACACCACTTTAACTGCCATGACTCTGTTTTGTGGAATCCTGGCATTTGGTGAGAGCTTTCTGACAGACCAAGGTGAGTACTTCACCAAACGACAAATCTCAGGATTCTACAGGATAGAATAGTGGGAGTTAGTGCCAAACTGCTTTAATTCTGCTGTGTGGCTGTACCCAAATACTTGATTACTTAATAAGTAACTTCTCCTGGCCTACTCCCTCCATCTGATGGAAACATCATTCACCATGCCCTGATCTCTGGCAGAATGGACCACCTTTTTCCCATGTAGCTGATGCCCAGAAAAGTAGAATTCTCTCTCTCTCTTTGTAAGTTATGATCATGGTAATAGTGTCACAATCATGACTAAGTAGCAATCCTGAACAGTTACTTAACTAAGTAGCTGATGTAGAATACTGGCCCTGGTTTTTAAAATGTCAAAGTAGTAGCTTTAAAAACAAACATGGGCAAGAAAGGAGATTTCCATAAAAATCAGCTGAGATAACCGAGCAAAGGAAAATAATTTGTTATTATTGATTGCCATGAAATCAACCTCGATTTATGGTGACCCTATGAATGAGAGACTTTGGAGTCACTCTATCAACAGCCCCACTCAGGTTTTGCAGAGATAGGGCTGTGACTTCCTTGACTGAATCGATCCACCTGTAATGCAGTCTTCATATTTTCGTAATGCCTTCTAACATACCAAGCATTATTATCCTTTATAATGAGTCATGTCTTATCGTCTCATGATAAAAGAAAAAAAGAATACTAAAGCTGAGATCAATGCGGTGTCAGCATTGCAGTTGCTTGAAGTTTACCCAGTGTGATTGCCCAGAAAGACAAAATGAGTGATGTTTTTAATTTTAAACTTCAAAATGTAAAATTTGCCATGCTTTTCCTTCTGGGATGTCCTTTGTTGGTTTTTGTTGACATTCATTTTGGTCAATGTGAAATAATGACTGTTATGGGAAAATCTTTGATCCCCGAACCCCATAACAAAATCCAATGAAATTAGTCACTGAAACGTGGGTTGTAGGAAGAAGTGAAGAGAATAATTTTTATCAGCACTAATACATCATGACTTATTTGTCTCATAATATTGACTAGCAAAATAGAGATAAAAGATACCAAGGAATGGATGTCTCCTGTCAGAAAAAGAAAGGAAGGGAAAGGAGATATTGTGAATTCTTGATTTAACACAGTGATGGCAAGATGGAATCAACCAACATGCAAGTTTAAGGAATTAAAAAGCCTTATTTCCTTTCACTGTACACATACAATCATTTGTTGTTTTTCTTTGCATTTTTTATTTTAAATTGCAAGTTGGATTGTCATGAAACATGGACAAAAAGTTCAATTGTATATCAGTTAATGTGCTAGATAAGATTATAGCCGCCTGCTACTCAAAATGGTGTGTTTGTGTGTATGGGAAGGTGCTGGAAGTCCCTACCAACTGTGTCAGAGTCTCCTTAAATGTTGGGGGAATTGCTTAGCTCAAGGAGGCTTGCAAGTGTCTGAATAAGTTAAGGATCATTTCCATGTATTATTCCAGTAGTAAGTGCTGGAGTACTCCAAGTCTGGTGAATATAAGAATTTTTCTAATTTGGAAATATGCAAGAGTGCAATCAAACACACAATAGTAATTCAAACAGGAACAGCATACAGAACTAACTGAAATAGAGGTATGGAAATTGTATAGTGGAGGCTTAAGGTTGTAGAGGGAATAATATCTACCTGTCCTGAAGAGGAAAGCACAGAAACTGAGGTGTGGATCTGAGGACAACATAGTGAGTACACACATGGTCAGTAGGCAGACAGTGAGCACAAACTGTTTGCTAGGAGAGTGGTTAATATTTATAGCTGATATCCTAGCCTCGAGGGGTGCCAGGTGCTATCCTGCAATATAACAAAGAACTGATTGTCTTTCCAGGGAATTGACAATGGGATTCCAGAATGACTAATTACTTTAACTTCAGAGTAACAAAACATTCATTGATTTAGGACAACCCCAAAATAGACAGATACAGAAATTGGCTGGGAACACGGTAGGGTGTAGGTAGGTCACACTTGCTTTCACCTTTGTCTCCAGTGTGAGAGGATATGCCAGGGATAGGCAACCTTTTTGAGCCGGGGGGCCGGGTTGCTGTCCCTCAGACAGTTGGGGGGCTGAAGCACCAAAAATAAATAAATTAATTTTTAAAAATTAAAAAATATTTTTTTTAAAAAATAAAAATGTTAAAAAATATGCATGCACACTCTCTCAGCCCCAGAAAAGCCATGGCAAGACCCCTGTGGAGATTTTGCCAAGAAAACTCCAAGAACAAGTAATAACAACAATAATCAATATCATCATGGCAGGCAGCGGCGGTGGCGGGGTGCGGTGGCAGTGGTGGCAGGACCAGCTTGGGGCCGGTCCAAAGGCCTCGGAGGGCCACATCCGGCCCCCGGGCCTTAGGTTGCCTGCCCCTGGGATATGCAGAAAGCTTTGGGGAAGAATGGAGCAATTGGCAAAGCCATTTAGCTTTTACCTTGGTATAACATCTTCAGGTCAATGTGTCATTCCAATGAGAACATTTCTTGGTGTTCCAAAGGTCATCATGACCTCTTAAGAACATGCCTGGCTCCAGATATGAAAATATGAAAATATTGACACCCCATATACAGCGCTGGGGGTGTTGGGTATGCTAACATTCCCAAATCTGCAGGAGCAATGGTGGTGGTGGGAAGCTGGTACAAGTTAATGGGTGATCCAATAGGGAGCCCAGTACCTCACTATGTTGCATATGTTTTTGTCTTTCTTGGTAGTATCATTATTTGATAATTCCCTTAGAAAACTGGTGAATTTCACAGGAAACAATAATGATATACAATTTTTTCAGTTTTTGGCCAATAGACATCCCAATCAAGTAAATGACTACTAATTATATATTAAGAACAGAATGTTTTAATGTAATTCTCTCTCTAAAATGTTCAGTGCATGCATAGTATTATTATTATTATTATTATTATTATTATTATTATTATTATATTATTATTATTATGCATGGTATTCCGGCATGCCTTCCCGGAATAATGCTCTGGCTCGAAGGGATGGTTTTATCTGCCCCTCCCTGATGCTGCTACTATATGTTTGTTTATTGTTCTGTTTATTGAATTCTATTTTTTTAAAATAGTTTAATTTAGTTTTAAGGGGTGGGAGGGTTGGATTTGGGGTAAGGAATGTTTTAAAATGTATGTTTTTATTATTGCTGTTCCCCGCCTCGATTGCGATGCAGAGAGGCGGGTTATAAATAAATTGCATTATTATTATTATTATTATAGTACTAAAGTATTGCTTACAAACTGGTGCTATGAACATTTCCCAAGTAAGATTTTCCCCAGGAAAGTTGGGAGTCTGGGAGTCTCTAATCACATTTTCTGTTATGAAGCTTTTCAGATTAGGAAAGGATGAGAATAATTCACCACAATAATGTAGATGATTGTATAAAAATAGAATATGAAAACCTAACTATACACTGGATAAGAGGGATATAGTGGATATTGAGAATGGTGCAAGCTTGTTTTCTTCTGCTCCAGAGAATAGAACCGGAACAATGGATTCAAACTACAGGAAAAGAGATTCCACCTAAACACCTGACAGTAAGAGCTGTTTGACAGTGAAACACATTCCCTTGGAGGGTGGTAGAGTCTCCTTTTTGGGGGGTTTTTAAACAGAGGCTGGATGGCCATCTGTCAGCAATGCTTTGATTATAAGTTCCTGCATGGCAGGGTTGGATGGATGTCTCACAAAACTACAGTTCCCAGTATTCCATAGCATCAAGCCAGGTAGTTAAAGTGGTATCAAGCTGGATTATTTCTGCAGCACAGATACTTTGGTTGTCTGTGTATCTTAGGTTGTTCATGTTTTTTCCTCCAGTCTTTGCTTCTCCTTCTGAGTCTAATCCTGCTCTTCATGTGAGATTTTCTGCATACAGGTTGAACAAACAGGGTAATAGAATGCAACCTTGCCTAATCCTTTGCCAGTTGGGAACCATTCTGTTTCTTTATATTCTTTTCTAACAGTAACCTCTTGTTTGAGTATAGGTTTCTCATCAGTATAATCAGGTATGTTGGCACTCCTATTTCTTTAAGAGCATTCCATAGCTTTTGTGAATGATGCAGTCAAAGACTTTGTTGTAATATGTTATTCCTTACTTTGCCATCTAGATAAATGCAATTTATTTAAAGGCTGGGAACAAAAAGGATTATATAGACTTTTATGCAGAAGCTAAATATAAGTCTGGCACTCAATCAAAGGCCAATTAGCTGCAATTAAACTGATGTGGATCCATATACACCAGGTGCTTGTATAGGCTCTCTTCTTTTGAGTCAAGTGTCCAATCCTGAGTCAGGATGCTTGTGAGAGTGATTTTTTTGATTCCAGATAAAGACTTTTTAAAGGGCCCGAATCCTATTGTTAGCTACAATGAGAACAGATGTATTAAATGAATGGGATTTAGCTACTGTTCTCAACAATTCAACAGTTGATTCAGTGAGTCTGTATTGATTGGGACTAGCCAATAGGATTTGACCATTGTACAATGGATGTGTTCAATTCATGGTGTATAAGCACAGCAGTATCTTAAGTGTAATCATTGCACATGGACCTAACTTCTATGTTAGCTCCAATGGGAACAGAGTCATTGACTCAATTGGATTTAACTACATGTTGATCTAGCATTCAATGATCAGTTAAATGGATCTACTCTAGTTGGTCTTAGCCAACTGAGGTCAGCAGAGGTCCTATATGTATGCATATATGTATGTTATTTATATATTTTGTTCTAGTATTTTATTATTTCATGCCCTACCATTTCCCCCAAAGTGGGACTCAATACAGCTTTGAAATGATGTTCTGATTTATGTTTATTCTCATGGCTTCATTTTTTTTAACTTTGATCTTGTTATTGGTTTTTGTAATTCTGCAGTTCTGTTTTAATATTTTAGTGTTATTTTACCACTGTTTTAACCATTAAGCCAGTCACTCTGAGTATTCAAAGGCTGAACTGGATGAATCTATGTCCCTAATATCATATGATATTGGAGTATGACCCTACTGGCAATCACAACAACTATAGTGGTTAAGGTTTTTGGGGTGGCATTCCAACAGTATATGGAAGTACACAAGCTGCCAGCCTCTGCCTTTGGGGTTTAAATAGTAGCATATAAATATACTTAAGTAAAAATAAATACAAACATGCCACATCAGCTTTGTTTTAGATCATGGGTTCTGTGCCCAGGAGTGAGCCAGGAAGAGTAATTGCAAGATGCTGCTAAGTAAAATTTCCAAGTGGATTGTGCCAATTTCTTTGTAGGAGAAGGGTAGGCAAAGAAGTATCCACCAGATATTGTGGACTACAGATCCCATAATCCACGTCCAATCTCTCCCATAGTTGCTGATTGAAGCTTATGGGAGTTGTAAGCCAAAACATAGAGGACCCAAAGTAGTTTACCCCTATTTTAGGGTATGTGTTCAACACAGAGCTTGGAAAGGTTACTTTTTAATACTACAGCTCTTATAATTCCCCAGCTAACTTGGCTGGTGGTATTCTAGGAGTTGTGGTTAAATATAAAAGTGAGATTTCCAAGTTCTGGATGGACACTGCAAGCCTGGAATACTAACAATGTTAGTATTTTGTGCAGGCACCAAGGAACTGATAAGAACAACCTACAGCTCCCTCAAAAAGCCGGCAGGCAATAAGGGGCTCAAGAAAGTAAAGCATAAAGAAAATCCTGTGTTATTAATGTAGATTTATATCGAACAGTAATCACACTCATATTGTTGCAGGCATTTTTACTGTACACTGAAGAATATTGTCATTAAGCTGGCACCCAGGGACTAGGGTTGGAGGAAAGAATGAGATATACTGCAAAAAAGTAATTTCAGTTGCAGTCAGAGGTGAAGGCAGAAAACAATGCAAATCTTGTTAAACTGCTCCATACAATTCATTTCCTTTGGGTCATGGGTAAAAAAAATAATGTATATTTTGAACAGACAGTTCAGAACAAGGCTATAATTTCCTGTGGATATACCTGAGTATTTTTGTGTTCATTTCCTGGATCAGGCCCACTTTAATTTCAGAATGGGGAAAAGGGTGAATTCAATATAACCGCTGGTAATCCAGATCAGAATCGAATCCAAAATGAACTGTGTTTTAATGTTTTTGGTGAGTATGTGTATATAGTGCAGAATAGAGATTTTCAAAAGATTTCCTAGGAAATGAAAACAACTGAAAAATAGTTCACAGGGACAGACAACTTGAAGGAGTCTGACAGTATGATCCTATCTAGTCTTCCTGTTGTTATGCACCTTTAGGTTGACTCTGACTTAAGGTGACCATGTCATAGGGTTTTCTTGGCAAGATTTACTCAGAGGAGGTTTACCATTGCCTTCCTCTGTGACTAAGAGATATGACATGCCAAGGTCACCCACAGGGTTTCTCTTGCTGAACAGGCATTTAAAACTCTGTTCCCCCAGAGTTCTACTTCAGCACTCTAACCACTATACCACACTGGCTTATCTAGGTCCACTTAGAGGTAAGTCTTATTGTTTTCAGTAATTTGCAGATCCTACCAATGGCACTACTTTTTAATCATAGGTGACTGGAATGCATAAGTAAGAAACATAGAAGAATTAAAGATCGTAGGAAAATTTGTCCTAGATCAAGAAATGAAGCAGGAAAGGAACTGACTGAATTTTGGGAGGCCAACAGTCTGTTACCACAAAGACATTCTTCAAGCAACTGAAGAGGCAACTGTATATATAGACATCACCTGATGGCCAATATGGAAATGAAATAGACTACATAATTGGAATCAGTTGTTGATGGATGGGGAATGCAGTAGAGGTTGATTAGGGCATTGCAACCTGTTTTAAAGGTTTAAATGTAAAATGTTTTTTATTGTTACATTTTAATTTTATGTTTATCGCTATTTTAACTATGTACCGTTTAATGCTGTTTTAAGGGGGGTGGGTTGGTTTTTCTTTTTTGGGATATGTTATAAAGGTTTTATTGTAAGCTACTTGGATTGTTTGTCAATAAGCGGGATATAAATAAATATTATGATGATGATGATGATGATGGAGAAGCTCCATTCTCTGCAAAAGCAAGATCAGGAGCAGATCTTTGGTGCCACAACAAACTAGCATTCCCAGAATTCCATCACCTTGAGCAAAAGCAATTAAAGTGGTGTCAAACTGGATTATTTCTCCAGTGTGGATGCAGCCTATGCAACAAGGAAATGAGTTAGGAACACTCTGAGAGACCATATTTCTTATATGAGCCTGCCTGAGCTTTAAAATCTGTTGGGGAAAGAAAGGAAGCCAAGAGATACTATGTATACTTAAAGTGGTGTCAAACTGCCCTGATTGGGTATCCATTGGGCGGGGTAGAAATAAAATTTTATTATTATTATTATTATACTTGATCTAACATAGTGATGGCAGTATGAAAGCAAATGGTGGAGACAATTTCAACAACATCAGGCTATTGAAACAGCCCCCCACCCCCCAAAACAACTTCATAGGTTGGTGGCCTGTTTCTGGGCACAACTCAAAGTGCTGGTTTTGAACTGTAAAGCCCTATAAGGCTTGGGTCCAGACTATCTGAAACACTGTATCTCCCTATACAAGCCATCCTCTCATTCATTCCACAGCAATAAGTGACAGCAGCACTGCCAGGGAGTGAGAGGAGGTAGAACTGCACATACAGATCTATGTGCCCCTGTAGAATCTTTACCATTACTATGTTTATTAAGTGCATGCATGGCAGTGTTTGGCAGGCAATCTTGGTGAAAACAAGAGATATCCAATTTTGGAGAGGTACCATTTTTGGCAGTACAGCTCTGATGAGACAGTTGGAACACCTCTTACCCTGATTTAACGGTCACTGAAGCAAGATCCGTGTTGGTGCATGAGCCATCAAATTATCCTGCCAGTGACTGAACCAAAGCGGGTTCATAAATGAATGCGTTCTGTATAGTGGATAAGAGCTACTGAACTATGTGGGAAAACTGCCCCTTACATAGGGTATGAACAGGGGTTGTGTTTGTTTAGTGTGTGTGTGTGTGTACAAGCTAATGCTTGTGTTGGGGAATCTGTATAACAAAAAACTGTAAAAAAATACTGGTTGGGGAAGGTTGATTTAGGGATATTTTCTGTTTAAAGAACATAATTAGCTGAGCCAAGGCACATAAGTTTAATGAAATGTCATTTTGGCTGTGGCTGAAACCTCACCTCACTGCCCTTATGTAGCCTTTAACACTGCCTAAGTGACTGATCTGTGAAGAATTCCTTAGGGTTGCAACCGTGCCTGTCCTTATCCCTGCTCTATCATTTCCTTTCCATAATGTGCTCATGAAAACCAAGATAAAATACAATTTTAAAAAGAGCTTGTTCAGTATACATGGATTGGCTTTAAGATGCCTGTTGAAGTTGATAGAACAGACCTATAGGCTAAGGATCACATCAGTGGTGATAACATTTGTACATTTACTTGTATGCTTAATGAAATATCTTCCTGCAGCTTCTTTCCTGGTCCAATGTATTGATGGTAGAGACCTTATCAGCCCTTTAAACTTGCTGTATTGAAACCAACAATTAAGATAATGAAATCAAAGAAAGACAAACAAGATAGCCTTAAAACTAGATGCATTAATTCTGATGGCGTGGGGGAAGAGAGAGAAATTTGTATGTAATAACAGACAAGAGATATTCCATCTCATTCCTTGAGGTGAAATGACAGTAGATCATTAGTAATTCAGCAGAAATAATATGCATATTGCTAAAACAATCAAATGGACATTGCTGAAACTGACTTAAGAAAAACTTTCAGATTTAATTCAGGGCAGGCAATAAAATTGCTTTAATTTGAACAAGGTTGCCTGAGCAGAATATCAATATTTCATGTTCAATTTGATGGGAAAAGCTTGGCCTGTTGAATTTTTCACTGTCCTGTAGATATCAAAGTCAGGGAGACCTTGCCTTAAAGAAAGGAAAGATGCCCAGATTCATGTATTTGGCTGTCCTTGACACCTGAGGTATGGTGAACAAGGGCAAGGGTCTGCATGAACTTCCTGACAGTGAGAGCTGTTTGACAGTGGAACACTCTCCCTTGGAGTGTGGTGGAGTCTCCTTCTTTGGAGGTCTTTAAACAGAGGCTGGATGGCCATCTGTCGGGGATGCTTTGATTGTGAGTTCCTGCATGGCAGGGGGTTGGACTGGATGGCCCTTGTGGTCTTTTCCAACGCTATGATTCTATGATTTTCCCATTGACTAAAGTGTTTTTTTTTGCTGTCTTTTCAGTTGTACAGAATGAGCCGTGCAAATGTAGAATTCATTTTTAAAAAGTGTTTCACATTTGCAAGTATAAAAATATAAATTGATACAAACACTTTTATTGTATAGAAATGTCAATGCTGGAGGGATAAAAAGTCTTATTGTTAGTTAAAAAACAATATGGGGGGGGGGAGAAAGATAAGTTGAATTAGGAGAAAAAAATACAAAATAATTGCAACTATCCTGGCAGTTTTAGGAGTGTGGCATGCAGTAAATACCTTTAATAAATGTGGAAGCCATCAAACTTTTGTGGAATGCTGCTGGTTACTCCCATGTGCAGTAGGACCATTGAATCAATTGTTGAACCATGAATCAACACAAAAGTAAATCCAATTGATACAATGGGTCCACTTTAGTTAAGACTAATTTACCATCAGTATGCCCAAACTCAGGTGTCCAGGATCAAATGCCATGCAATCCTGGTCACATTTTACCAAGTCAGGATTAAAATCTATACAGTCAATTCCTATAATATTTATCCTTAACTATTGTACTTAATAGGTCTCATGCTTTATACAACTTTTCACTCCCATTTATAAGAATATCTAAGGGCCTTTACAGACTGCCATAAATAATGCAGCTTGAGGCCACTT
>CM034708.1:25433351-25458955 GCA_020142125.1 Phrynosoma platyrhinos
CCCCATTCCTTGAGAGATGATAGTCCTATGCACACACATGCACACAGACTAAGCAAAGGCATGTGAAGAGGTCTGGAAAAGAAGTGATCATTCAAGGAAAGCTTTTATTCTGAATAAACAATCTTACATTGAGCTAGTGTGGTGTATTGGTTTGAGTGCTGGCTGAGTGTTTCACTCAGCCATGAAAATCAACTGGGGGGGGAATGCAGACCAGGGCGTCGGGGACACCCTGGTCTGGAGCGCCGCAGGACCGCAGCCTCCGCAACACGGCACTCCTGCGGCGACCCTAAAAGGAGCTCCAAATTGGTGCTGCTTTTAGAAGACAGGGTAAGTGCGCCCTAAACGCGTAGGGCGCACTTTCCCTGTCTTTTCCGCCGCAGCGTGTGAGGACACTGCGGCGGGAGGTTGCCCTCGGCGCGCTGGCCATGCGGAGGGCCGGCAGCTCTGAGGGCAACCTTGGGAAGAGGAAGGGGCGCCACGAGTGCGGCTGCCCCTCCTCTTCCTTGCCTCCAAGATGGCTCAATAAGCCGTCTGCCGAGGCCCTAGATGACCTTGGGACTGTCACACACTTTCAGCCCCAGAAGAAGGCAAGAGCAACCCCCTTCTGAACAACTTCTGCCAAGAAAACCCCATAATAGGCTTACTTTAGTGCCACCCAAAGTCAGAAATGACTTGAAAGCACACAATAACAACCTTGTATATGAAGACACCTTCCTCAGGTGTTACTTGGGAGTAGTAGTTTCCCCACTTGTTTAAATCCCTGAGCTGCCTGAGCTCAGCTGGGGCTGATCACCTTGATGACTTCCACATTTTTCATACAGCCTCCTTGAGTGCCAGAGGACTGCCCTTTTGGCTCTACGCTGACTAAAGGTAGGCCCCGTCCCTGGATCCTCCTCCATGTCTGACAGCCCTGTTGTCAGAAGGCTTGGCAGAGCTGTTAGGGCCGAGCTGGAGCTCCTCTGCTGCAGGCTCAGGACCCAGAGGAAGTTCTGACTCATCCACCTCATCCTCCTCATCCTCAGGCAGGGCATGTCAGATTGGCCATGTGGTATGGCTTCAGGGGTTTTACAGTAAATTGTGTGGTATGGCTCAGTGTGGTATAGATCTGCATGCAGTTATTTATGCTATCTGAGGGGATGTCGAATTAAGGCCTTTGCCATCATTGTACTAACACTGTTATTATTATCAGCTATAATATTGTCATTTATTAGATAATACAGTGGGCCTTGGTATCCACTGGGATTTAGTTCCAGGCCCCACTATAGATACCAAAATCTGTGTCTGCTCAAGTTCCATTAAATACAATGGATAGTAAAATGGTGTTCCTTATAGAAAATGGCAAAAACAATGGTTTGCTTCTCAGAATTTGTATTTTTTGAGTATTTTCAAACTGTGGATGCTTGACGAATCCATGAATACAGAATCCATTGATAAGGATTTGGAGAGCTGCCTGTACATTATTGTATATAATACAAAATATAATAAAATAAGATTTGATAATACTATATTATACAATTCATTATACTATCTTGTATATCACTGAAACTCAAAGTTGTGATCCTTCAACCAGTGCCAGCCCATGAACCACCAGCTGCTAGTCCCTGGTAAGTTTCCAGGAAAGAAAGAAACAAGTGAAGCCAATGGGCAAAAGTATAATGTTGGTACCTGGCACATTGAAAATAAATTGCCAGTTCCCCACATCAGATAGCTTGAAAGGCATTGTTCTGTATGGTATAATATTCTCTTTTGGAAAATTTGCAGCAGTGACTGGGAGTGACTGGGAGCAGACTCCCAGTCGGAGTGACTGGGAGCAGACAAGCAAATTGTGCATTATAAAGTATGCTACAGTTGTGAGGATCACTCCTATTATGTGAAGTGAAGCAGCTTCAGACTGGCTGATGTAATGGGGATCAACAGCATATCACCGGCTTCTTTAAAGATTGAATAGTGTATTCCAGGCCACTTTCCCTGATGCCCTTAAGCAGGCCTGCTACTTTCAACTGTGGTGGAAGATGGAGTTCCATCACTCAGAAAGAAGAAAGACTGAGCTGTCATTCTGTAAGTGGAATGAGAAGCATCTTGTTCTTTACCTCAGGTAACCAAGTGTCTTGCACTGCTTAAATGCAATAAAAATGTTAACAAATTAAAAAGCTGATCAAATTGAGGGCCTTTGGTACAAGATACCCCTGGCTACAGAACCCTAATCTGTGTTTTGTGGCAAGCTGGCAAGCAGGCTAGTATCCAGGTCACCTATAGAAATTACATCAAGGCTGGAATCCTGTACTCACACATGTGGGAGTAAGTCCTATGTGAACTCAATAGAAATTACTTCTGAATATATACAATCAGACCTCTTTTTATGCTTTGAAAATATATATTTAAAAATATATTCCAAAAAGCAAACCTTGATTTTACCATTTTATACAAGGGACAGTATTTTATTTACATTGTATTTAATGGGACATGGGCATCTATGGATTTTGATATCCAGAGAGTCCTGGAACCAAAGCCCGGTGGATATCAAGGACTCACTGTACAAAGAACTGTCCTATAAAGGGGCAATCTTAAGCCCATTTACTTGAGAATAAACTCTGCTGAACTCAGTAGGGCTATTTTACTGTAAACATCCATTGGGTGGGCTGCATGTTTAAAAGATTGGATCATTCTAACTCCATCCTCTTCCAGTGCCTATAAATTATATTTACACCATCAGTGAAATAACCCTGGAAGTGGAATGCAAGAAAATCCAGCTCCCTAGAGAGAAAATTTTCAAATGACTCCAGAGTGTTCATTATTTTGTGTCCAAGGACCATCATAAGTTGAATCTATTTCAATAGTCCAGCTTCCAAGTGAGGAGGGTAGAGGAGGTTGTTACTGCAATGCTCGCTATTTCCTTTATATACTTTTCATTTTCACAAGACTCAGAACATTTCACAAATAATTTTTTCATATCTGGAAAGCAAATCCTATTTGTCCACTGCTCATATGAACATTTTCTGAAGAGATTAGCTGCTTGGCTTACTACACCTGAGACCCTGAGAAGTTATATTTAGGAGGGTTTAGCATTCAAGACAGTTTGATTGCAGCCAGCCAGCTGAGCATAGTCTTCAGGCAACTGGGAACTCTGAGCCCTTTCTTTTGAAAGAAAATAAAAAGAAAACCATTCAGATATATTGAACCCAAGGTCTGCCACATTCTTAATGTTGACAAGGGAGCTAAATGGTATTATCCTGAATTTATATTTAGGTTTCAATTTCAGGACTTGAATTTGTATTCAAGTCAAGGACATGGCCATTCTCAGTAAGGTAAATGATGCTATCTGCTGGTGTTTTAAGTTTCAGCAAAAAGGAATAACCAAGATGAATCCGACATTTACAATATGACTAAAGGTTGTACCATATATACTTGTGTAGAAGTCGACCTCATGTAGAAGTCGGGGGAAGATTTTAGGGTCAAAATTATGGATTTTGATATGACCTGTGGATAAGTCTTGCGTACAACTTAAGGGCGTGTAACAGAAGATATAAAGGACAAAGCAAGGACATAGGTGAAGTGGCAGTCACCACACCCACACACATACGCAGTGTGTTTCTCCCTGCCTGGGTAATGTCTTTCAGAGCTCACTGCTGAAGCAGGAAGACACATACACACACACTTTCTCTCTCCTGCCTGGGCAGCAGCAATTTCAGACCAGGATGTTGGGATTAATTTTTTGGTATAATTTTTTTGACTTGTAGTCTTATATACAATGGATGATTCTGGGACAAGAAAATGCAGAATAATAGAATCATAGAGTTGGAAGAGACCACAAGTGCCATCCAGTCCAACCCCTGCCATACAGGAATACACAATCAAATAACCCGACAGATGGCCATCCAACCTCTGTTTAAAGCCCTCCAAAGAAGGGAGCGTGTTCCACTGTCAAACAGCTCTTTATTATCAGTCTTGCATCTGCACCAAGGACACTGTTGCTGTTGAGTCATATTGCCAATTGATATGTTCTCTGGGCTCTCTTCCCTCCCAAGTTTGTTGTTACTGCAATCATCTGTGAAGTAAATCAGGCTGAGAGAGCATGACTGTCCCAAGGTTAGCCAATGGGCTTCATGTATCAGTTGGCACATGAGCATGGATTGTCCAAGCCCTGCCTACCACAACATATCAATGCTTTGTGAACATGACTACATTTCAAACATAGAAAAATGTCTATAAACTAATGAGGGGAGAGGAAGGAGAACAAGGTCAGCAAAGATCTCACCTTGCCCATGCAAGAATGCAGCTGAAGATGTGGGACATCTAATGTGTTCTTTATTAACAGATATATACTCCCTATTTGTTCTGTTTCAGGCTGTTAGACATTATTTCTTAATGAGCTCACTTGCTGGTATATTTAAGCAAAGGTTAAATATGCTGGCCTGTTGCAGATGTTATGATAGTTATTACTGTCTTTATTAAACAATATTTTGCTTGATTAGAACAAAGTATTGCATGGCTATCTGCCCCATAAAAGGGGAGAATGATGATACCCTGACATTGAAAAACAATAACAGCCAAGGAACTAAATTATTTCTTTTGCTATATAAATAACTCCATGAAAGTTATAACCAAATACTAATGTATTTAAGTATGTATGTGCATTCATTTAAGCATATTACCCTCCAAAGATTTTTTAAAAAATAAATGTAGTAAATTAGCTGAGGATCAAAATTATCACCATGGAAATGCATCATCTTTATTTTTCTCAGCAGGGGGAATGGCCAAGGAAATTATAAGCAACCATCTCCAGTGTTTAAAAATAGTGTATATGGACCATAACCTTTGAACCACAAACACTGAAGGTGAAAATTAATTTCCTAGTTGCTGTTGGGAAGGGGAGAAAACCCACATATACCTTGCAATCTGAATATCTGTTGTTTTCTAGGTGGCTTGGTTAAGAATTCAGGGAATAGAGGAGGCATAGCCACCACAGATTAAAGGATGATCTCAGTGAGATCTACTTCTGAGTAGGCAATAGGATTGCAATGTTATGTCCTCAAGTTGTTTCATGAAGCACAGGAAGGCAAACCAAGACCATTGTTGTTGTTTTTGTTAAATGCCATTAAGATGACTTTGACTTGTGGTTCTCTGCTGTCCTACTTTATCTTTACAAGAACTCTAGGAAGGTTAGGCTGAGACAGTAGCTGGTTACTCACTAAACTTCACTAAACTCACTAAAGGCCCACCGGGGCCTTGCACCTTGGTCACCCAAGTTCCAGTCCAATAGTCCAATCATAAAATCATGTTCTACTACTTTTCTTAAAAGTTTCAGTGAAGTTTTCTACCAGGGATATGTGTACAGTAAGGGTGGAAAACATATGATCCTGAATATGCTGCCCTGTGTCTCCCAGTGCACATTCCTCACATTGCAGAGTATGAGAATACCCCAGCTAGCACGGCCACTGTGAAGGATTTCTTCCTTTTCCTTCTCATTTTAAGAGCTTTTAGCACAGGGATAAGGAAAACTGCAGCCCAGTGCAGACTGTCTGACCTCTTTTTTGTGTGTCTCTTCAAATCCCCAATTTTTATCTTTTGAGGGGTTAAAAATCACCCTCAAAATGCCACCAGTGATGTTAGGCCTTCAAACACATACCAACCTTTAACCTCCCAGCACATATGAATTTTAAAAGACCAGCTGAAAAGTACTGCCCCAGAAAGTAAGTAAAAATAGGAGGTGACTTCTAGTTTGGGTTTAATTGTTAGCCATTTTTTGGAAGGGCAGCCCTCTATGGGGCACTGGGCAAAAGGTGGCCCCCATCACAGAAGCCTACCCCTATATAGTATCATTCCAATGTGCACAACTACACTAAAGTTTGGAAAGGTTACTTTATTGGGCTGGGGTAAAAAAAAAGTGCTCACATTGGCTGTGGGATTCTCAGTCCAAGAAATTCACATTTTTGGACAATGATATGAACTCTTGTGTGGCTCACAGCAGAACTGAGCCTGGATCTTATTGGTTAGTCTTGACTTAGGTAGATCCACTGAATCAATTGTTAAATGGAGAATCAATATATAGGTAAATACTCATGGACCCCACCCCCAGAATGAGAGCATTACCCTACAATAAGAATTCTGCCCTCCCATAATTTTTTTCCTACAGTCTTCAAATTTCTAGCATTAAAACTTCAGCTGAGCATTTACAAGAGCACTCTAGGCAATCAAAGAAAAGGGGTAGGCAAAGTTACCAAGGGAAAGAGTTAAGAGGTCTAGGTGTGAAGAATTTTCAATATTTAATTACATTCATTGCAATGCTAGAAATTTGAGAAATGAAGGAAAATTTGATGAATGATAGAATTCTTATTGGTGTGTGTGGGGGGCAATGCCTTCAGTTTGCTCCCCTCTCATACCTGCACCACTATAAATGCTTTGATTCAATGGGTCCACTACAGTTGAGACTAACAATAGGAACAGGCCATAGTTTCAGTTGTTCTTAGAGAATATTTTCTGCAAACTCCAAATGGAAGCATGTGTCTCTTCTGTTGTGTTGCAAACATCATTCTTTATTAAAGCCCTCCCTGATACAGCTTGACAGTGGCAAGGGACCTCATTTCTCAGTGTGCAGCAGGATGATCTTATTATGACATTTTATCTAGTCAGTGATTGCAGAAATCGCTTCTAATGAGTGCACGTACAGGCTGATAATTATGAAAGATATGAGGGAGAATAACCTTCAAAATCTATCATTGGTTTGCTGAACAAAAACAACAGAGAATAACCTTTGAAGAATAAGGCAGGACTGATTATGGTTTCCCTGATATCTGTTCCCACCCGTTTGGACTAGATCAATTAACCCATAGATTCAGTGGTCTTTGGGTATATTATATGTATGTCCTTGGGGGTCAGAAAGTTTGTACATGAATTTAATAAATGAATAAATTAGTAGAAAAATATTTAAAGTACATCCCTGTGCAAACTTTTCAGTCCCAAAGTTAGGAGGGGGAAAAGGACATGAGCTTTAGTTGTATAACATCTAAAGTTAGCCTGTGACATTTTCATGCTTCCTGCTGTAAGTAAGCAAATAAATACCTAGATACATACCTAAAAAATTGAAATAACAAGGAGAGTCTTGTTCTCCTTTAGCAAGTCTCAGAATGTGCTTTGTTTTCAGCCATGTGGTCAGGGCTAATTCTGGAAGATTCACTTGGAACTTGAGAGAGATAATATGAACTTGACAAATGAACAAGTTCATTTGCCTTTGTAGCTTAGAGTTATTGCTGATTGATATTCAGTAGTCTTACTATTTGTTGTTGTTATTAAGTGCTGTCAAGTTAACTTCAACTTATGGTGACCTTGTGAATGAGAGAGTTCCAGGTTACCCTATCATCAACCACCCTGCTCAGGTCTTGCGGAGTCAGGACTGTGGCTTCTATGATAGAGTTTATTTATCTGGAATGTGGTCTTCCTCTTTTCCTATTGCCTTTGAATTTGCTAAGCATTATTTTTTTTAAATGGGTCATATTTTTTCATGATATGGCCAAAGTATGGTAGCCTTGATTTAGTCATCATGGCTTCTGGGAAGAATTCATGCTTGATTTGTGCTAGGACCCATTTATTTGCCTTTTTATCAGTCCACAGTATCTGCAGTACTTTTCTCTAGCATCACATCTCAAATGAGTTGATTCTCACTCTATCTGCTTTCTTCACTGTCCAGCTTTCACAAACATAGAAATGGGGAATATGATAGCATGGGCACTCCTGTTGTTGTTGTTTGCCTTCGAGTCATTTCAAGTCAAGGTGAACCTATCATGGGGTTTTCTTATTCAGTGATATATCTTTACACTTGAGGATCTTGTCTATTTTCTTTATAGCGGCCATTCCAAGTCCTAGTCTTCTTCTGATTCTTTTCTATTAGCCTATGTAAATGCCAGCCCAGTCCACCTTAAGAGCTAACTACTGGATCAGCTGAAGTAGATCTACTCAGCTGGCAACTGGGGTGCAAGGAGGATGATATTCCCACAAGCTAGCAACTGTTGACTATGGCCAGTATTTTACACCAGCGATTTAGTTAAGTACAGTCAGCCCTTAACTAAATCTTTTTTAGTTAAGATGGCATTCTTTTAGTTACATATTGGTGGGGGTTCCATTCCAGACCCCCCCAACACATAGTAAAAAGTATGGGACTTCAAGTCCAGTAATTGTCAATGGCCATGTGATGTATGCATGACTGTGTTGGCATGGTCATGTGTATGCACCACCATTGACAATAATGGGGAGGGGGGTGCCATCTGAGGATGCTCCAGTCCATGGATGGCTAGCCCAAAGATACAGAGGGCTGACTGTATGCTCAGTTAAGCTCTGTTGGCTCAACCCCCCCTAACCTGATGGAAAATTAATAAACTCTTGCTCCAATTGAAGGCAGAATGTTCCTTCTGCCAGCAATCAGAGGATGGGTGAATGATGTTTCTATTAGCTTTGGTGCATTTGGGCCAGGAGAGGTTACTTGGTTAAGTATACTTAACTATGGGGGGTTGCAGACTACCAGAAATAGTGCAAATTGAGTCTACTTTTAGGGTTAGGGTTAGGGTTAGGGAATAATGGGAACTATATTTTATTGTGGCACCAGAGCTCTCTGATAGAGAAGGCTCAATGTCTCAGAAAAAAACAACACAATTCCTATGATTCCCTAGCACTAACCCTAACCCTAAAAGTGGACTCAATTTGCACTATTTCTGACAGTCTGCAACCCCCCTATGTGGCTGATGTAGAATACTGGCCCATTGCATATTCCATTATCTTATAACTATCCCCTTCCATTTTATAAGAAATGAAGCATACATTTAGTTATTAAAGTCATATATTTTATTAAAAATACCCACCTGTTTCTTCCATTGTCTTATGAAATGCCTCACATGTTGAATGAGTCATCTAGGGTAGGGCCAACTCCACATTAGAAAGAGTGAGATGGCAACCTCATGGTGAGATGGATTTATGTCAGAGAGCAATGTGGAATATGTTGCAAAACTAATAGTTGTTGTTAATTGCTGTCAGGTTAACTTTGATTCATGCTGAACTGATGAACGAGAGACCCCCCAAGTCCCCTTATCAGAGCAACACAAGCTTTGGGGCAGTGTGGAAAGCACAAAATGACATATCAACATAGTTGCCTGCAGCAATGACAAGGGGGAAAAAGCATGGGGGGGGGGGAGGAGGAAGTAGTGGTGACCCTGCTTCCCCCAAAAACCTGTTGGAGAGTTTTGTCCCCTCATTAGATAAATTTGGTGAAGTGGTGCCTGGCATTCTTTTAGTTACATATGGAAGTATAATTGAAAGGCATGGCTGATCGGAGAAGTCTACATCTTCATCTGCTGTGACTCTAACCTGAGCCATTCTGGGAGAGGATGAGGAGAGGGTGAGGGACAATTAGGGAGCTAGCTCCTCCTTTTGTGCAATCACCTGTAGGAAGACAAAAAGCATCCTCCTGGGCCTCCAGGGGGACCTTCCAGAGGTCCAGGAGGGTGACATTAGCCTTCTGAAACTGATTGCAGGTACGGAGCTGGCTGGCTACTTGGTTGCCCGTATTCTTCCCCTACTCACAGAATGGCTATGGGAAGGGCATCCAGCCAGAGAACAAGTAGGTCAAGTGTGTATATGCTGTGCCTCACCTCCAGGACCCAGACTGTCAAGATGAAGCAGAGTCAAGATAGTGAGAAAGACTGTCAGACTAGTACAGCAAGGAGGCCAGAAGGCAAGGCAGTTTCTGAACACCAAAAGACAGAGCTAATAGCACCAAGCATGACAGTTTCTGAACACCAAAAGAGAGAGCAAAAAGGACCTACTATGGTAGAATGAAGAAAATAAAAGGAAATAAAGGGCCAAGGTCAGAATGTATAAGGACCAAACAATCATTAATCAGGGAACAGCTGCTTGCTGACAACAGACCATACATTCAGGCACCTCCCTCAGGGAACGTATTACTCTCAAGTTCTGTCTGGTGGATGCAGCATTCCTGACTTGTGTTCCTGGTTCATACTGCCTGATAACCTCAGACCTTGCTCTGTTTAAGGATTACACTCACGGATCTCTCTTTTGGTCTGTCATTTGGATTTATGGCTCTACTGTTTTTGATTTGGACTGGCCTGATTACACTGCTATGTTCTGTTGCTTGTACTCTCTCTCAGGGACCTGGACTCATGCTGGCACCAAAACAGGACAGTGGATGAGTGTGGATGAGACATAGCTAAGCTTGATAGGACTTTTCAATCCACTAATGTGAGGTAGCTAATTATTCCAAATTTTCAGCCCACAAATAGGGAGGAGAATTATCAGAGACCATATGCAGAGACCTTTCACAGAGCTGATAAAAAACTTGCCCTTTACCTTAAGTTTACTCTTCTTTTCCCTGATATTTTTTAAAGTGTGAAAATATGACCCAAATGTTTCTAATGTTCTTCTTCAGTGCTGTGTATATTTTAGGTACAAAAATACCTAAATATTAGATAAATGAATAAGGATGAGGTGGTTAAACATTTTGAAATCACACTCTTCAATATGACTTTGGCATCCCACCTGATGCCACTGAATTCAACAGGAGTTACTCCCAGGTAAATTTATGGAGTATGCTGACTGAGAATGAAGGGAGTTGTAGAAGTCTTTCATACTACAGAATTGTAGCACTTTGATTCCACTTTCACTGCCATGGATACATTCTACAAAATCCTAGTTGAGAATTCTAATTACTCTTCCTTAAATTGCAAATATCAGGATTCCATAGAATGTTACCATGACAGTTAAAGTGAAATCATGGTACTATAATTCTGCACTGTGAAGGTTTCCTAAATCTAGGTTGGGTAAAGTTGCAGTACAAAAACAGGGCAGAATATAATATATGTACAATAAAGGAGCTTTGCAGTTACCATGACATCTGGGATTATGGGTTTGTCAAGCAAGGCAGCAGTGCTGTGCTATTAAATGTTAGAATACAGCATGTGTAAAAGTGGATGATTCTAGCATATTTCAGTAGCAATAAAAATACCGTCAGACACAGACTTTCTCTTTCTTTTTACATTTTTCACATTTGAAATAACATATACTTTACAAAATACTATAATATTAAATCTGTCCAAAGCAAACTGTTTGAAAGTAAGTGAGAAAAATGCTGTTGCAATGCACACACACACACTTTCATATTTATGAATTTACTTGAAAACATGTTCTTTTTAATGCAATGTTCCCTCGACATTGAGGGCAACTGCTGAGTTACATTTGACAGCTTGAACAAATTGCCTTAATATAGGGCTTTACATGATGTTCTTTACAATAGTCTCTTAAAAATTGAGTGGTCTGGATGGACACCATTGGCACAAAAATTTGCAGTTTTGCAGATCTGCTTAAAAGTCATGGAGGGCTGCTAACATCAAAGCATTAAGAAAACTGTCCCACTAAAATAGATGGCTTATTACTGATGTGGTAAACTGTCTGAACAATGTTGCATTACACCAGTGGCAGGAAAATGTGGCCCTGGGACCAAATGTGGTTATCTATGGCTTAAGCTCTTGACACCTCCAGACTCTCTGGACTGTTGGCAAAGAAGATTGGCACTTCACCCTTTAAATAGGTTGCAACCTGTTTGATGTTTAAAAAGACCTGTTCCCCATTCCAAAACCAGCCACTTCAATTTTTCTGGGGAGAGGAATTTCTGTCCAACTTTGTGGCCCCAGAGCAGACCAGAGACAAAGCAACTGACTCCTATATCTTTTCTCCATGCCTGAATTACACCATAATAACCCGAACACTGCAGCAAAACAACCTACACACTTCCCTCTGCTGCACAGGACAAAATGGATGGCAGTGTTCAACCCTGGATAGACCTTGATCCAGTTGCCCTGTGACAAAACTGTCATCCTGGAACTTGTCAGACTCCATCACTTATCTTCTATAAGCCCATGGATTTTCCTAGATACTGCACCAGCCAGTAGCGTTTTTTCCCTTGAGTAGGAAAATAAACATTACTATCCATAATTGAAGCTCATGACAAAAACAGCGGCAGACCAAGTAAGTTCTTTATGCTCTGGTGAATCTTTCTTTTCTGGGCCCCCTGCCACACTGCAGAAATGAAATACTTTGATACCACTTTAGCTGCAATGACCCAATGTGATGGAATTCTGGGATTAGTAATTTTGTGAGATATTTAATCTTCCTTGTCAGAGGGTTCTGTGCCTCATCTTATGGAATCTCAGGATTCCATAGCACTGAGTCACAACAATTAAAGTGACATCCAACTACTTTATTTCTGCAGTGTGGCAGCAGCCTAGTCTGCAAGGTGATTACAAATTCACTATCACTTCTTCCACATTTAATATATACATTTAACCATTTAGAAACTGACATCAATATAAGCACATGCTGATACACATAGGAATGTTTCAGATGTTCAGAATTCCTCCATACATTCACTACTGCAAATGCAGTAACAGAAAAGAAAAAGCAATGAAGAGTCTTATGGCATCTTAAATACTATTGTTACATTATGACATACATTTTTGTGAACAACAGTCCACTTCTACAGTAGTATCTGTCCAGGCATTGCTGCCTGTTCATGATCTCCATCAGTCCACTTTTTTCAGTCATCACTATTGTACAAATTGCTGTTGAGAACTAACAGCTACTTTTGTTTGTAGATGCAACAGGACTTGTCCATATGAAAGAGCTCCAAATGTCTCTTGCAACCACTGCATGCTCTGTCTGTTAAGGCATTGTGCAGGTATCTGTGATCATTACTCTGTGGCTTTATCTTCACAGAGTCATATTCAAAAACACACACAAGCTTTATGCATTCCATACTTCATAATTTGATGGTGCAGAAATGTTCATCTAAAATATTGAATGCTGAAGACATATAACTGACCTGCCTTCAGTTAAAATGCCCAAGGTGATCTTTTGCTGGAGAATGAAATCAGGGAGTCATCCATGGGAGGAACATTTATGGGAAAGGTTGACTTCAATTACCTTCACATGGACAGAATGCATTCTGGTAAGTAGAATAAGTTATTCGGGAAAATTGGCAATCTATACAGCAGCCACGTACATTGACAGATGGATTTTTTTCCTTACATATTCAGTGATCTAAATGTGCTGTAGTGAAGATTAGCAAAATGTTGATAATTTTGAAAATATGTCCTCACACAGTAAATATTAAAAAAAAACAAACCCCAAAACATAACCCTGACATTCTAATGTCCAATATACAACCAAGCAAGTCCAAGAGCCATCTGGCATCATAACGCCAGATAAAATGTCCACCATGTGTAATGTGGCTTAAATCCAGATCAAATACGTCATAAGTGTGACTTTAAAATTAGTCAGGACTCACTTTACACTTTGATTTTGGAGGGTTCTAACTTGTTCTCGATCTGATTCAATTTTCTACAATTTCACACAAACATTCAAATTTACAACATCACACTATGACATTATATGCATGTAAACAGATCTCAGTCTTTGGCTTTTCCAAAGCATGAAGACAATTTGGACCAAAGATTTGCATGGTCAACTTGTGGTTCCACCTCACCCCACCCCTGATGTTGCTGGATTGCAGTTTTCATCAGCCCAGTCAGCATAGTCAATGGTAAAGAATTGTGGGAGCTACAGTCCAAAAACATCTAAAGGACTGTACATTTCTCATCCCTGACATAAATAGGTATATACACACGCAATCAGGGCTCAGCACCTGAAGCCTGGTTGACCTCCAGAAGCTTAGATGTTCAGTCCTAAGGCAGAATAGAATTGTCTTATTTATTAGCAATATTATGTTCTCCCACATCCCTAACATGATCCACTTAATCATTTAGGAATACTCATCCACTGATGTATATGGAGAGTTGATGCAACTGGATACTGCTGAAGTGGCTTTGGAACTCCTGCGGGAACAGCCATTAAGATTAGCTTCCTGTGAAGGTGTTTTTTTTTTGCGGCTGGACCTGGCACTTTCTCCATCACTGGGGTCAAACACTACAGACATGCTGGATTCCATTCTGGAGACAGTGTATAAACTACTGTGCCTGGTAGGATTGAACCTGGTTGTCTTAAGCTCCAGTTCATCATAACTAGATACTTCAATGAAAGGACACCATTGGAATGCTCTCTTGAAACCAGCTCGGAACCTAAAACAAAGACATCTCTAGTAATTATATATTATATACTCTAATACCTGAAAAAATATAAGAAAGTAATAATACAGAAGAATACATCAAACAGTAAGCACGTAGAATAACATGCCCAATTCTGGGGCATTACATTTTAAGAAGCATCTATATCTATATCTATATCTATATCTATATCTATATCTATATCTATATCTATATCTATATCTATCTATATCTATATCTATATCTATATCTCTAGAGTGATTAAAAATAGGGCAACCAGGACGGTCAACAGTTTAGAAAGATTAGAGGATTAAGGGAAGAAATGATAGCAGGCTGTTATTCTAGAACAGGGTTGGGGAACTGCATGGTGGTTGGGGACCTTGAGACTGCTAAGTAACCTGCAGAGGTCAGCAAAATAGACTTCTTTTGTCAGCAGTATCCTCACCAAAATGGTGACCAGAAGTGATTTTGCATCAGTTCCAGTCACCATTTTGGCCAGGATATGGCTGAAGGAGCTATTGAGGGGGTTCTAGGTACTTTGAGGAATGTTTTTTTTTTTAATTGCAGGTGCACATTTTAATGTGCCTGAGGATGGCAGTGGCATGATTTGGGCAAAAATTGTTTAGGAGGCTTCAGGGAAGGAGTTTAAAATCCAAAAAAGTGAGGTCCAGGGGCCAGAATTCCCCACACCTGATGCAGAGGGCAGGAAGCAGATCTCAGCTAAATGTTAGCCACAATGATAAAGACTGGGAACAGTGGGAGTGAACAGTCAGCCTCCAGAGGTAGTGGGCTCTCCTTCATTGGGAACATTTTAATAGAGACTAGGTGGCCCTTAGGATAGTATAGTTGCCTCCTGCTGTGGTGATGCTACAGCCAGCCAGAGTTTGATTAGATGACCTCCAGGGTATCATCTATCTCACTTCAATATGTCCATGAGACTTACACTGACCTGTAAGGTTTTTCTTTGACTTACATCTGAAAGGCCTACTTAAGCTTTTCCTGGTACAAAACTTTAATAAACCTTACATCTCATAGTCTTGTGACCTTTCAATCAGAGTTGGAAAAAATTACTTTGTTGGACTAGAAGTCCCAATAGCCATTATACTTAGGGGATGCTGGGAGATGCAGCTCCCTGAAATAACTTTTCCAAGCTATGCTTTGGATATGTGTTAAGATCTTTGATGCATGGGTGTCTTCATTTGATTTTTTAATCAAGCAATAAAGATGTTGATTAACTCCCTGTATCTATGAATTCATGTTAGATAAACATTCAAATTTTTTAAAAACAAAACAAATCCCTCCCCATGAATTATGTATGTGGCCTGTGTTAACCCAATAGGAGAGGAAAGGCAGATGAGCAGATACATTTTTATCATATAAAATGGGTTTATGTTCTCATGGCCATAATCAGTTAAATGTTTCATCTTCTGTCTGAAGTACTTTAAAAGTGATTGTGTAAAAGTCTGGTGAAAATAAAAAGGCAGATCAGAGGCTAACAAAGGAATTAAAAGTTGAGATGCTGAGTAATGAGTAAGGAAGCTGCAGGAAGCAGAAGAGCAAGGGCAAAAGTGTTTTGTATACTGAACTCATTATGCAAACACTTTGCATCAGGGGTGTAAAAATTATGTTAGTCTGTTACAATAGTCAAAAGATGAACAGATGTATTGTGACATGAACTTGCTCTACAGTTCATCTGTTTGTCTTTTCAGGTGCCAGCTGAATCAGTAATAAAGAGTTGGTGTGTCCAGAATTCAAAATAGTTTTCAAATGGAGTTCTAGACTTTCTTTGCTGAATGTTTGATGGAACTGTTGAAGGAAAAAGCTGTTCCCCATGCCTTTGATGATTGCATTTAAGGCTTAAGACAATAGAGCAATGTTTCCCAAACTAAACTTCACCAGGTATTTTGGACTTCAGCTCCCAGAATTCCTGATTGTTGGCCCAACTGGCTAGGGCATCTGGGATTTGAAGTCCAAAACACCTGGAGGACCAAAATGTGGGAAACACTATCAAGAGGAATCAGGACCCAAAGAGTTGGAACACTGGACCTATTCCTTAATTAGCAGGGAGGCTGATGTCAACTCTGCTCTTCATCTATCTTATTTCTTCTGACCCTAGCTGTGATCTGCACAATAGCTGATACTGGGGTGGGTAAAGAAATGAATTTTCCCAGCAACAATCTATTTTGCAAGTATTTTCACTGCAGAAATAATCTAGTTTGATATCACTTTACTTGCCATGGCTCAATGCTATGGAATTCTGGGAATTGTAGTTTTGTGAGACATTTAGCCTTCTCTGTCAGAAATCTCTGGTGCCACAATAAACTACAACTCCCTGAATTTTATAGCATTGAGTCATGACAATTAAAATGGTGTCAGACTAGATTATTTCTGCAATTCAGATGTAGGCTTAGTCTTGAATGACCAGTGAAGACCTATGTGCTTTACAGAAGATCTATTTCTAGTAGAGATGGAAGCTGCTAGAACTAGTTTGTTGACATGGATATGCCAGACGGGCTTTCCTTGTGGCTGTAGCTATGAGACTGTCATGTTTCAGATTTGTATTTCATAATTTGCCTTTATACCACTGGTTACAGGTAGGGTATAAACAAGTGAAATATCCTCTGGTATCTATCCATTACATTACTGTCTCACCTCAGAGGAACATTCTTGAGACAGATCAGGACCAAATTAAGTGACTTGCATAATGTTTTTTGATTTGTCAAACAGCTGACAAATTTGCTGCTGGATTCCTAAATTCAAGCCCATTCTTCCAGTGACCAGCAGTGGTGGCTTCATGGATGATATCAAAGGTCACTGTGATGAGGAATCTATTTAGCCTGAATTTTCATGGAGCTATTCAAGGTGCTGAATGTATTTGCAGGATAGGTTTCAGCACCTTGGTATACATCATTGTAAAATTCAGATTCAAACCTGGAGCAGATTCATTGCCCCACTGACAGTGGAGCTGCCAGCTGCCACTGGATGGTATTAGTGATTTAGGTATAATAATGAGGAAACCTCCCACTATCACAGGAAAAAAGAAGAAAGAGAGATGGCCCAAGAGTGCAGTGTTTGTGAATTTAGAGAAAATAAGCATACTGTGCTGCATGGAAGTTACTCCCATTCACTGTTCTTCAACTCAGAATGCCACCATGCAGGCAGAAAGGTGGTGATAATAGTATTTATAGTATGAAATGTTGTGAAGTTGATTTAATTTTTTTTTTTATGTCTGGTAAAGGTAGGGGCATACAGCTGAATCATCCAGCAGAATTCAATAACATTTTCCTTAGACCCTACCTGAAATCTAGACTGAAACTAGAGTGTTTCTGTTCAGGCAAATATATATGCATGCATGCATGCATACATATATATGTCTAAATGAATATGCCAAGGACAAGACTCCCCTGCCTCTGTTTTAATGTATTTTGTTGTTGCTGTTGTTAGCCTTGTGTATGTGTGTGTAGCAATCTACCACCTGTAGTCTGAAGCAATAGTCTAGGAAAAGCCTTGTTAATTTTGATGAATGTATAAAATAGCTTAGAATAACTGATATAGCGATATAATTTTAGACTCCTATGCAGGAAGGTCTTCTCTGTTATATTTGGTAATATGAATTGCTTTAGTTCCTGTCCATTCATATCTATTTGGAAATGTATATTGCTTTAGTTCCTGCAAAATATGGTAAGCCAACTTGTTTAAATTTGGGGTCTTTCCTGTTTATTCAGCTGGATGGAACTGTGTAGATCTGCTCCAAGGTTCACCATGAAAGGACCATTAGGGACATTTGGTAATTTAATCTGATCTATATTTTAAAGCAAAATGACAATCTCTATTTTTGGGTCTAATATGTCAATCAAAACACAATGACTGTGGACTGTGTATGTTGTCAATTGGTGCAATGATGACAAAATGCAGATTTTAGGGGGAAACACTTATGTAAATGCACACTTTAGGGGTGATGCCCACATTAGGGGTGATACTTATGTAAATGCACACTTTAGAGGTAATGTGTGAAAAGTGGACATTGTAAGGAGAAATTCATAGAAATGTATGCAGAAATACATAAAAATGCATGCATGCATAAAATGTATGCAGAATGTGTATTTTAAGGGAAATACATACAAAAATGTTGAAGAAAAATGGATACAAGTTAAATACACACTCTCCATGAGTGTATGTCCTTGAGCATCTAAAATTACTTGAGAAATAGGATGGAACAAAACAAAAATTGTAAAACTGGAAGTAAAAAAATTCACTGGAAGTAAACAGCTCTCTTTGTCCCTATAACAATATGTTGAGTGTATAGCCGATCAGATGTTTCTGAGCAGAGGCTGCTCCATGTACAGTCAATATGTGAATGTATTATAATACACTGTATTATAGCATTGATAAAAGTAACAATGTTGCATTGAAAAGGATTGGTTGCTGAGGCTCATTTGAGTTGGAACAAATGACAGAATAATCATGAATGTCATCATGAATGTTTCATATACCAGGAAGTACTAGAAATGTTAGGGATTTACTTTCTTTTGACTGGGAGGCATGGAGAGCAAGAGATCAATACTCCTGTACCAGATGAAATCCTGATGGGAATAAGTATATGTTAAATGAGACTGCAGCAGACAGGTGTTGGATCAAGATGCAGAAAGACAGTGGAATATTTGTTCATTAGGCTCCTGCAATCATCTTAAACTATTTACATACATACTGTAGCAATTAGAGAGTGCTATTTGGAAATCATTCCAAAGAGATTTCAAAATAATATCCCATAATAGCTTCTCAATATTGAATTAGAAGATGCTGATTTTGACCATGAATTGATGTTTTTATTCTTGTTAAAATAGAATAGATCAGTCCTAGGCAGATTTACTTGAAAATACATTCCACAGTGTCCAATTCTTGTTGGCTTTCAGTTAAAGTGAAACACAGGATTTTGTTTCAATTTGTGAAAATTCCAAGAAATGTCATATAATGTTCGTATTGGGAAAAACAGTTTGATGGCATGGGCACAATGCTGGTATGGCATGGGCTTTGATTTTGAAATAATGATGCTCCAAGCTTGCAATCTCATAGGCCTGAATTCCACTAGTAATTCCAGTTACAGTAGACTAAGGGCCAATGCAGACCAGCTCTAGGAGCAGTGGATCAGGGCTGCAGCAACCTAGATTTCCAGTGCCATGTGGCACTCTCTGCACACTGCTATGTATTGGTACCTGTGTGGTGCATCTAACTTAGGTAAGTGATTGCAAGAAAGGGAGAAGAAACTGCTATGGCATTATGGATCTGGAGAACTTTTTGGTTGGAGATTGCTGGTTGATGGATGCTGGGGGTTAGAGTCCAAAGTAACCTTTCTGAGTTCAATGTGGAGTGAGTTCACTCTCAGAAGCAAGGTTTACAGAATGGAGGCTCTGTTGTACACACTTTCTCCTATCTTGTTCTTCCTCTTGATCTGAATAAATGAAAAGAATAAATAAAAAGAAAATTCCCAGGACTCTCCTAATCTGGTAAGTTTGTCTTGTTTTACAGCCACACTTAAGGTATCCATTAGGCAACCTTACCTTTTATTGAGACAGCAGTAGATAATGGGATTGTACATGGTAGAACTCATTGCCAGCCAAAATGTGGCCAGGTAAATTTGCTGAATATACTTCCACCGGTTCAAATTCTCATAGATCCCAGTAACTATAAAGTAAATGTGGTACGGCAACCAGCAGACTGCAAATGTTACGACGACAACAATCATCATTTTCACCACCTGAGAAAAGAGAAGTGCCATTTTTTTGACAGCCACACAAACCTGAATGCCTGACATATTCTTTCAGCACCAAAATGTTGATGTTGCCAGGGTGCAGCTGCTGAAATTCCAGAAAAGAACATGGATGATAATGGGAAGGAATGAAAGAGGATGCTGAAAAGAGCAAACATCTCAAGGTTTTTGTTCTGTTCTGTTCAGGTAATGCAGACTATTTTGATATGGAACTGGGCCAAGAGACGCGGTTTGAATGACTCATTTTCAAGCTATTTCCCTTGTAAGTATAAACAATGGCTTTTCTACACTGTACTTTCTCTCTGCTTGGGGCAGATTGAGGTCTGAATTGCTAAACATGGCCTGTGGGGTACAGGTGGATAAATGGGACTGCTTTATGGGAGGGGATGAGCAAATGAACCATTTACTTTTTTCTAGAACTTGAAAAAGTAGTAGTAGTAGTTGTTTATTATTATTATTATTATTATTATTATTATTATTATTATTATTATTATTATTTTACAAAAAACCCTCCACTTTCAACCAAATTCTGTATTTTCTAGTGTTTGGATATATCTAGAGCTAGCCTAAAATGAGGTTGTGTTTAATGAAAAAATTATGACATTCCAGACTATTATAATTGGGCAAGTAGCTGCAAAAGAGAATGAAAATATTTTGGTATTCTTTCTGAAAGGGTAGAAAGAATTGCCCTCACCATGATTTGGCTTTAAGATAGTGTCACACAGCCAAACCCAAATGGGTAAACAGTATTATGATGTTAATATACAGGCTGGTTACATAATTTTTCTTTTAGGTGATTCATTCAAAACAGATTTGGATTACAATTCTTACTACCTAAAATAATCATCCAGTGAGTCCTGGCCTTTGTGTGCAATAGAAAATGGGTTAGCAGGGTCAATTACTATATTAATGACATAGGCTGAAAATCAAAACCACTAGGACAACATCTTGAGTTTGAAAAAAGTTATTTGGACTGCAATTCACAAAACACTTCAACTAACATGGCCTGTTGCCATGGTAGGTGAAATATTCTGGCAGTTGTAATCCTGAAACAATGTTTTCAAGTTGTTTTCTCCCAGTTTCTTCATACTGCCCCAACATGTTTTGAGGACCTTGCCTCATTAAAGGAGAGGGTTTAATTAGGGAGAATCTTTAATTCATGGCCAAACTTAGGTTTGTCACACACAGCCAAACTTATACTATTATTTTATATAGAAGTGAGGCTATTGTGTTCAACAGGGCTTAATCCACTCTTTTTTTCTGGTGAAGGCCACAGCTGATGTTTGTAGCATCCTTGGGGGACACACATTTGAAAAAGTATGTCCAAAACCTAAGTAGGAAGGGCCAGAACAAGGAGTGGGGACAAAGCTGCTTCCAAGTCAACAATTTTCTGATTCATCATTAGTATTAATAAAAGTATGCTACATATTTCTCTTTAATTTCATCACATAAATTACTACTGCTTTTCCTTCTTTTTTTTTTTTTTGTCTTTGTTTCATTACCTTCTATTTCAACTTTCAGATAGTAGTCTATCCCCTTCAAAACAGGGGCTGTTTTTCAGTATTGCAGTTGTGGATTCGTAATTTAGGATTACAGATCCATAACTGGTATTCAGTTAAGACTAGGTAGTCTTACCAGAAACGTATGTAAATGCTACCCCAGTCCATTTTAAGAGCTGGATGCAGGACTGGGTGAAGGAATTTTCATAATTTGTAACTTATTTTTGCACACTTTTTGTGGAGAAAATAGAATTTCCTGTGCAGAAAATACTTTGGTGCAGAAAAAATATTTTCTATGCAGAAATGCTGTTTCCTATGCAGAAGATGCTATATTCTATGCAGAAGATGCACCCCCCACATATGAATTTTGCACATGATATATCCCCAACTACAGCATTTTCTGTACAGCAAACAACATTTTCTGTACAGCAAACAGCATTTTCTGCACAGAAAATAATTTCCTCTATAGAAATAGCTGTTTTCTGCATGTGTGAATTTGGCACGAAATAAATTTTCAAATGTGAACAGTCTTTGAAAATTGTGCAGTTTTGAATACTTTCATATAACAAGAAGAAAATCATTTGGCACAAAATAATTTTTCAATTGTGTTTAAATTGCTTGTTTCTTCATTTGAAAAACAGTGAACAGTGAAAATTACATTTCTAATATTTAGGCAATCTACATTACAAAATTGTAGCAATTTTATACCACTTTAAGTACCATGGTTCCATCCTACCTGGTGTGCTGACTGAGGTACAGCTACTAGAAGGCTATGGCAAAAAATTCTAAGCACCTTTTCCCAAACTACAAATCCCAAGGTTCAATAGAATGCAGCCAGGAAAATTATAGTGGTATTTAAGTGCTATGATTACATAGTGTGGATACACCTCAGTATATACTTTTTAAAAGACATCCTTTTCTCTAAAATCTTTTATCTTCTTCTTGAGTTCCAGAAGTGCTGACCTGTCTATAGTATGTCATTTTCACTGGGCTAAAAAGCAATACCCAATACTGCTGGACATTATTTTTTGTCATAAATCATATAGTAATTCTCATGGCAAATTGCATTCCTACACCCCATTACTTTTTTCCCATAGGATGGATTATTCCTTGTATATTGCTGCCAGACATACAGCCTCATCAGTTAAGTGATCAAGCATTTCATGTTAAGTCAGTCTTCTTCACTGCAGGTCTTACATTTTTCTCCAGTTCTACTTTTTGTAAGGAACGGGTAAATAAATTTTTGGATACAGTTGCTGATGTAAGGAGTGTTTAAAACTAAAATTAATTTAGTACCAGAACTATTCTTACTGGGGCTGCCAAATGAGCATGTTAGAGTGGTATTATAAAGTCCTTCATTATATGATTTTGGCATCCAGAGCGTTGTATGTGAAACAGTGGAAGAATCTGGAGATTAGAAATGGCTGGAATGGATAAGCTGTCTATCTTGGTGGAAGATAAGGTGCAGAATAACTTATTGACAGACTGGGAACTATTAATTGCATTTTAAAAGAGGAAAGATGGTATAAATGTGTGAGATTTGAATACTTAGCTGTATTTAGTTTAATTTGTTTGGCAGAAGAGTAAACCTAGAACAAATGAAAATGAAGAAGTACATGAAAGGTGTGGGATGAAGGACTCAAGTGGTTAAGACGCTGAATCTGTTGGCTGCAAGATTGTCAGGTTGGCAGTTTGAAGCCCAGGTGTTGCATGATGGGGTTAGCTCCCATCACTAGTCCAAGCTTCTGCTAACCTAGCAGTTCGAAAGTATGCAAATGCAAGTAGATAAATAGGTACAACCGGTGGGAAGGTAAACAGCGTTTTGTGCAATCATGCTGGCCACATGATCACAGAGTAGTCTCTGACAATGCTGGCTCTTTGGCTTAGAAACGGAGATGAGAACCACCCCCTACAGTCGGACACAACCACCTTGTCAACAGGTAATACCTTTACCTTTATTTACATGAAAGGTAAATCTATTTATGTAATTATGTATACCATCAGGAGCCCTGGTAGCACAGTAGTTAAGTGCCTGTACTGCAGCCACTCAGTGACAAACCTCAAGGTTGCGAGTTCAATACCAGCCAGGGCTCAAGCTCGATTCAGGCTTGCATCCTTTTGAGGTTGCTAAAATGAGTACCCAGGTTGTTGGGGGCAATTAACTTATAGTTGTAAACTGCTTAGAGCAGGGGTAGGCAACCTTTCCCCTTTAAGGGCCAAGGGACTTCAGCTCCCAGAATCCCAGGAGCTATTGGCCAACATGGGACTATTGGCCAACATGGCTGAGGCTTCTGGGAGCTGAAGTCCCTCGGCCCTTAAAGGGGAAAGGTTGCCTACCCCTGGCTTAGAGACTGCATAGCGTGGTATGAAGCAATATATAAATGAAGCTGCTATTGCTATTGCTATTTGGCTTGGAGGGTGATAGGTCAGTTTTAGATTGTACTTGTAATGGGGAGGGGGGAGCCTGTTTTCGTTTGTATTGTATGGAATTGGTGGTTATCTTGTATATCTTGTGTACACTGTGTATGTATATACATGCATGTATGTTTTGTCTCCACTTTAACTGCCATGACTCAGTGTTATAGAATGCTGCAAACTGTAGTTCTGTGAGATATTGAGCCTTCTCTGTTAGAGAGCTCTGGTGCCACAACAAACTGCAGTTCCCAGGATTTCATTGCACTGAGCCATGGCAGTTACAGTGGCATCAAACTGGATTATTTCTGTAGTGTAGGTGCAGCCATTCAGATCAAAGTGTGTACAAGTGGAGTTACATATGCAGTGCCCGAGGACATAAATGGGCATAAATGGCAACATCAAAGGGCTAGAGTGTCTAAATGTATGGAAATAGCCAGATTAGGTAACTCATTAAACAATAAGAAAGGAAAAATGGAAAATGAAGAAAGAAGAAAGAAGGAAACGAGAGGAGAAGATCAAGCTTCGCAAGGAAAAAGGAATGTGAGCAAACAAGTAAATATGGACAAGAAGGAAGCAGACTATTAGAAGAAACAAGGAATAAGAAAATAAGGGGGGTTAATCTGGTGATATGGATGTTTCAACAATTGTTTATCATGTATATGTTTGGTTTTTGTTTTTTAGACTGCAAATAAAAATATTTTTTAAACAAAGGCTAGAGTGCCTGAAAACAAAATCTGAAAGACAAGAGAGCAAACAATCCTCCACAGGAAAGTTATTCCACAACTGGATCTCTTCCAAATACACCTTGCCTCTATAGCATTAAAATCTTTTTTCCTAGATGGAGAATGCTTTGTGACAGCCAGCTTCTAATACAGAAGGAATAGGGGAAACTGGAGAAGAGAAACAGGCTGAATCTGTGGCATACAAAACAGCAGGTATGAGAGAATCACCCCCTTTGGCCTAACAAGGGCATCTTCTGTAAGTGTGTGTATGTGCCTTCAAGTAATCTGTTGACTTGTGGTGACCCCATCAATTTCAGTTTATTTTTGTTTTGGTGGAAAATCCAAGGCAAGATGGCATTCACTTGTACAATTGCAGCAGAAATGTGGAATGGAAAATGAGGACAGCATTTTCTAAAACAGAGCTGTGGAGAGCGGACAGAGTGTTGCCAGCCCTAGCAACAACCAATAGGAAGAGAGCTGGTGCCAGCCAATCAAATTGAAGGCTGGAATAGATAAATAGGTCAGCTGTTGACAGTTAGAGCCAGATAGGGACAGTTAGTGTTGGAGTCCAGAAGTGAGGGAGTCAGGACACATACAGAACTCAGAGAGGGAGTTGCTGTGGTGTAATATCCTGTGGGATATATAATTAGCCTTGGTGGCTGATACAGAATTAAGTTTAGGAAAGTAACCTAATTTAAGGACTGTGTGGGTCCTGGGTAAAAGTAACTATTGCTTTCTGGAGAGAGTGTTGTGAAGTAAACTGTAACTGTAACAAAGTGAAACCAAGGAAGTAAGACCTTGAACTAACAAGCGTATAAAACATTTCAACAAGTGAAACATTGTTCACATCATCTTTCAAATAAAGTTTTATTATTGTTCAAATACTGGCTTGTCTGGGACTTGAATAACCACATTACTGACATTTACAAACAGGGATTTAGGTCCAAAGCACACTGCAGAAATAATCCAGTTTGAGACCACTTTAACTGCTCTGGCTCAATGCTGGGGAATTCTTGGAACTGTAGTTTTTTGAGACATTTAGGGGCGTTGCAGACTGCCAGAAATAGTGCAAATTGAGTCCACT
>CM034708.1:25459055-25482571 GCA_020142125.1 Phrynosoma platyrhinos
AAAAAGAGATCAGATTTGTCTGGCATGACCTGTTTCTCTGAATAATCAGACAAGAGGGAAATTTAAAACACATATCTGAATAGACTAAGATCTTTATATCTAAACATATATAAGATCTGAACAAAACAGTCTCTTCCCTCAGTGAGTGAAGAATGGCTAATGAATGTGTGTGCATGTGCCTTCAAGTTGCCTGCTGACATATAGTGACCACATGAACTTTATAGGGTTTTCTTAGGCAAGGAATACTCAGATGCTAGTTTCTTCCTCTGAAATATAGCCTACAGCTCTCGTTATTCATTGGCAGTCTCTCACAGCCCTGAAAAAATGATGAATTAAGTCATTAGTGGGGCTTTCTAATCGTCAATCAAAATCAAGTTGTTAGTCCCAACTAGAGCAGAGTCAATTGAATCCGTGAGATTTTCAAATATTGACTTGGTGATTCAATTGTACTACTCTGGTTGGGATTAGCAATTGGATTTAGACCTTTATATTTGTACCACTGGAATAAAATTTATAGGGAAATGTAAAACAGGAAATTGGATCACAACGAGACCTTAGGGGAATTTAGATTCACACTTTAAACCAAAGGTGGGCAAAGTGCAGGCCCCAGAAACCACCCAAAGCCCCCAGAACCACTTCCCCCCAATTATTGGTTTTATTCAGGGTGATTTTCAGGCCATTTTCTTTCCAAACCAACCCAAAGCCCCCAAGGCCACCCACAAATGGAGCAGTTTGCTTTCCCCCAACTCCTGGAGTTTTCCAAACCCAGTAAAGTCCAGGAAAAAAAAATCATGACTGCAAACTGGGCAAAATGGTGACCAGCCATGAAGTTATGTCACTTCCAATACACTGAAACAAGCTGGTTTGGCCTAGCAGGTGGACATAGAGGGAAATGCCACCCCACAGTCTCTTGGCAAACAATGATCAAGTGAGCCATTATATTACCAGAGCATCTTTGTCTCAAGATTGGCATAACAAAATTGTAAGGTTTTTATTTTTTCAGAGCACTCCAGTGATAAAGCTGTTTCATTGTCCATTGTAGTGGCTGTTGATTTTTTTTTATAGCTTCAATAAATTTACTCTAATAATTGGGATTGATGGGACAAATAAAATACAGAATGCTTGCAAAGGTAGGAACTGTATCTTCCTACAGATTCATACAGAAATATTGGGCAATAGTCTGTTAACTGTTAACAGTGACATCCTGCTCACAATCAAGTACTGAAATTAAACTGCAGAATCAAGAGGAAAAAATATATTTAGGAAAAAAATTGCTACAATCAGGTTTGTAGTGATAAGGAGAAATGGTTCACCTTTCTCTAACTTTGTTATTTGAAAGTTGAGATTAAAGTACTGAATGAGTCTCAGCAGTGAAATTGGGTCACAGAAGCATATAAAAATCTAAGAAAGAATCACAACTAGATGTGAATGAAAAGGTTTTTCTGTGATTCATGGCAAGAAACAATTTATCCCAATGGCAAAATACCATTGAGGCATTTCCACTCCCCACTATCAAGTCCTGTAGGTCACACTACTGGAGCCAATACAGAAAGATGACAACATTAGTGAACTAATTTAAAGTCTAAACATCTAATACAGATAAACTAACACACACACACACACACACACAAAGAAAGAAAAACATTTCTAGTTGTCCAGCAAATTCCTGGCAAAGGTTTCCCTGAAATTGGACTGGATGCTTTAAAGACAAATGCTGGAATCCTGTTGGTTAATACCAACTAGATTAGAAGAATCAACGATTGAATGATAAGTCACCACACAGGTAAATCTGTTTCGATGGCCCTACACTAGTTGAAACTCAGGGCAGGATTTAGGCTCAGGGCTTTAAAGCTGAAAAAGGGTAGAGCCTGGAAAAGTTACCCTTCTGGACTACAACTCCCAATATGGCCAATAGGGGATGCTGGAAGTTGTGAAAAAGGTAACATTTCCAAGCTCTGGAAAATGGTTTGCCATGAATTAAGTGTGGAAAAATATATTCTGAGTCAAATGAAGACAGTACCAGAAAGAGATTTTGGGGAAACCTTGGAAGAATGCCCTCAGAGCCTCCTGTCCTCCACCTCACACTCCAGAAAGAGAAGGGGTAAGACAAGCAGTGGTTATATTCATTCTCTTTATTAATATTTTTTTAACCACTCATTTACTTGGAGAGGTAGCTTCTGATGCTGGCTTTCTTACCATTTCCTCCCTGTCTCCCTCCGCATGTGGTATTTCGGTTTAAACTAGAGTATCTACTTCCAGATGTTCACTCAGTGGCAGCTGGTGGCTTGCATATGGCAGTGGCAGCTGGTGGCTTCCAGATGTTCACTCAGTGGCAGCTGGTGGCTTGCATATCAGTGAGGCAGTGAATCATCTGCTGAACAAATTTTAGGTATAGGGGTCATTACTTTGGGCAGCTCTTTTAAAGAATGGACTAAAACAGAGCAGATTCATTGCCTCAGTGATATGAAACCACTAGCTGACATTTTGTTCACCTGCAAATTAATCATATGTGAAATTTATGCAAACCTGTGTTCCCTTTTGTCCCCTTTCACCAGGTGCTAGAAATGACTGTGCAAGGGCTACCAGGTGTATGAAACATTTATCAGTATTAATAAGATGTATTCTTTTTTTCTAGTAGCAACTTAGCATGCCATTTAATGGAACAACATAATCCAACAGTTTCATTGACAATGCCATTACAGAGCAACACTTAAAAGACTACACACATCTGACACAAGGTATTTATTTGGACTATTGAATAAATATGACGACAAGATCAGCCCAGTAATTTAATTTGGATAAATCACTAGGAAATGTCAAAATGTGGGAGCATATCTGCATGTCTATGCTTGAAATCCATTCATTACTAAGTTATACATCAATGGCACTTTACGCACACAGATTTATCGATCATAAATCAAGTGTAGGAAATTTAATAAACTGCAATTTAGTTAGTCATTGCAAATGGCATAGGACAGGAATGACTCATTGCCTTCGATTGTGAAGCAAATGGTGTGCAATTGCTGAAATTCAGGCGTTAACTAGTTTAAGAAATTGGAGGTAGAAATGAGAATACAGATCAGATGGAGGAACAAAAATCTTCCCTTTTTGGATAGTTAGAATGAGAATTGTATACAGGGATTAATTAAAAATCTATGTCCTCACCTAGACAGAAAGAGAAACAAACAAAAACAGGTTCTGCTTATGATTTTATTGCTAGCAAAACAGACTTTGAGCAGGAGAAAAAAAAATACTTATCATTTCCAGGGAGGGGCACAAGCAGAGTGTCAAAAACGTTCCTGAGTGTAGGATCAATGTTGTCAACACTGCTGAACACCTAATGCATGGAGGAGTCCTTGGATTGAGTTTGAGGATTTCCCTCACCATTTTGTGAGCGGTCGGTCAGTCAACTGTCTTAGAGCCAAAAAGAGCTACCATTTGCTTGTAAATATAGGCATAGGGATGAGAGCTGTCCAAGTGCAGCATCCCTCAGTAAGAAACAATATATTAAGTAGTGTAACTTTTAAAACATTTCTGCACTTAGAGCAAACCTACTGATAGGGGCAGGGCATAAGTTATAGTCCAATGTTTTTGGACTGCTACTCCATGGATTCCCAAGCCCTAGGACACTGCACTATATTGATGGATTCAGTATACGGATTACTTAATATTGTCAGCTCAAACTAGCTCTACCAGGGTTTCAAGCAGGATTCTTTTCCAGCCCTACCTGGAAATCTCCAGTATTCCCTCATCCAAGTACAAAACAGACCCAGCCCTGCTTTTCTGAAATCTGATGATATCAGGTATGTTCAGGGTAGTATGGTGGATTCTGGAAAGTGTAGTTCAAAAGTAGTCCAAGTTTTTGGGGGATGAGGGGAAATCCAAGAGCAGAGATACTGGACTATTCAAATCCCTTCCAGGGCTTCCACTGGCAGAGCAGAGGGGAAAGAGTGTCGCCATCCTAACCCTCTTCCTTCCCCTTCTGGAATTTGTGTCTGTGTGAATGCTAGGGATGGAAATTACGTGTTCCCTTCCTAGAGCTATTGTACCTCTCTCTCTCAGTTGCATGCTTAGTTTGGATAAATTACTAGGAAGTGTGGGAGCAGTGACCCTTTTGGCCTGTACCAACATTATACTTCCTTTTCTGGATAATAAGGGAACTGCATAGTTGAAAGACACACTAAGAGTTACCTAGTCCAACCCACTGGCACTGCAACATCATTGAGTCGGAATGAGCCTATCTGTCATGCTAAAATAAAGTCTTTAAAGTGTCGCTACACTCCCCCCATCCCTTCCTCCTTTATAGTTCTGCTTAAAACATACAATGAAAAAGCAATCTTCATCCATCATTTGGTCTATTTTATTTTATTTTTTAAAATTTATTTTTATTAACATAATTTTACATGACATATAAATATATACTTTACAAACACAACAAACCTTTACATACATTAAACATTCATTTAAAAACATTCTAACACTCCTCACATGTAATTTAAACATAAACTTAGCTTTCTTTGTTACTATAACCTTTTCAATTTTCCTTTTGACTTTCTTATTCTTACCCATTATCTTAAGATTTTTTCTATTTGAAATCCTTATTTTGATTCCTGTTCTTTTCTTTATATTTCACTTTTCCTTTAGTCTTTTGTTCCTTCACTTACATTTTATATTATAATCATATCTCTTTTCATTTATCGTTATTTACATATACTGTGTGTTGGGATTTGTCATTCATAGTGTTAATTTTTCAATTTTCCAATATTTTTTAAATGGTCGCCAGTCTTCATCTATATCTTCCACTGATTTTTCATTTATTAACGCAGTTAGCATATCTAGTTCTATAGCTTCTCTCATCTTAGCTTCCCAGTCTTTCCCTGATTAGCTTTTTTCTTTTTTCCAGTATTTTGCGTATATAATTCTTGCCGTTGCAGCTATATATAAAAGTTGTCTTTTGTAATTTTCTTCTGTCTTTGCGTCGATCGAATGTATTATATTCAGTAGGAAAAATGTCGGGTGTAGTGGGACTTGTACATTTAGAATTTGGGAGCTTTTTTTTGGTACTGTTTTCCAAAATTTCTTAGCTTCTCGACACTCCCACCATAAATGGTAGAAGGTTCCCATTGTCTTCTTGCATTTCCAACATTTTTTCATTTCAGGAATTGTAAATTTTGTTGATTTTTACCGGAGTCAGATACCATCGGTAAAGGATTTTTATGTAGTTTTCCTTGTAATCTTGACACCTAGTAAATTTATTTGTATCTGACCAAAACTTTTCCCATTTATCCAATTCTATAATTTTACCCACATCCTGTGCCCACTTAACCATTCCGTGTTTTATTTGTTCTTTTTCCAATTCTCTTTCTTTTAGAACTTTGTAATATTTTGAAATATGTTTCCCTTCTTTGTCAAAGATTATTTTATCTATTTCTGTTTTCTCATTTGTCATATCTCTATCTTTTTTATCTATTTTGAAGTGCTCCTTTAATTGTCTGTTTAAGAACCAGTTTTTTTCTGTCAGCTTGTTTAATCTCTCCTCTGTTTTTATTTCTTTTTCTCCTTCTCCATTCCACTTTATCAGTTCTTTGTATGTCAACCATGGTTTCTCTTTTATTCTTGATGTTGCAAAAAAAGCCTCTTGATTCCTTAGCACTGAGCCAGGGCAGTTAAAGTGGCCTCAAAAGTGGGTTTTCTTGGCAATTTTCATCAGAGGGGGTTGCCACTGCCATTCTCAAAGGCTGAGAGAGTGTGACTTGCCCAAGGTCACCCAGTGGGTTTCATGGCTCAGTGGGGCTTTGAACCCTGATCTCCAGAGTCCTTGTCCAACACTTGAAATACTACGCCAAGCTTTCACATACCCAGTTGATTTTCTTCTCATTATAAATTATCTGTATCTATATCTACAGTATATCTATAACTATATCTGTATCTCTATAGGGTGACTAGATGTCATAACTGCAAAATAAGACAAAGCACCTTACAAGAAAAATGTAAGGCATTACCAAATAAAAACTAAAAACACTAAAATAAATCTGAATTCATGCTTCCTTAGTCATGCTGAAAATGGAGATTTTGAAATTCCTTATGGACAGAAGGTTGAAATCTCCTGGAAAAGGATGATGTCTGGTCACCCTTTGTGTGTGTGTGTGTGTGCGTGTGTATATATCTATCTGTATTTGGGTCAGAAATATTCTCTCTCTCTCTCTCTGTATTGTTTTGGACCAAAAATCAGATGCTACTTTGAATGCCTGCTGGCATTTTGAAGAGGTCAGAGTACAAGGCACTAGAATTCACAGGAGAACTTCAACTGAATTAGCATTTGTGACCTGGTGATCTCACTCCATCTAAAGAACCCATAAACTGGAAAGTGTCACACTCGAGTACTTTGCTCTTGTTTTTAAAAAGCTCTAATGTGTTTCCATTATATGTACTTTCCGTACTACATTATCTGCTTGTTTCAAATATCGAACTGAGTGTGTCATGCTGGGTGGCTCTTGGCTCCCATAACTGTGAGAGAATGCCTAATTATGTCACATTAATATGCTAATTTGTTAATGTTATAAATCACAGATGGAAAACCCATAGGAAGATGGTAAACTAGTTGCTGTTGTTGTGCGCCCTCAAGTCGTTTCCAACTTATGGCGACTCTAAGGCAAACTTATCACAGGGTTTTCTTGGCAAGTTTCTTCAAAGAGGTCTTTGCAAATCTCCCAATATTCACATGGCCAGAAGGAGGAGGGGCCAGCCTGCAAAAGATACCTACACTTACCATCTTAACTAAGGACAGAAACATCTAAATGCAGGCATCTCATTAAACATCTCCAATTTTTTTCTCCTGTTTGGTTTGTAACATCTTGCCTGATGAAGAAGCCAGTGGAGCTTCAAAAGCTTGCAACAAGTACATTGTGCATTTTGGTTGGCCAATAAAGGTATCACTGTTTGGTGGATTTGTGTTTGAATTTGCTGAATGGCCACCAACACAGCAACCCTGGCATGTTTCTTCAAAGGGGTTGCCATCCTCTGGGGCTGAGGCAGTGTGACTTGCCCAGAGTCATTCAGTGGGTTACATGGCTGAGCAGGGACTTGAACCCTGTTCTTCAGAGTCATAGTCCAATGCTCAAACTCCTACACCACACTGGCTCTCCAGTAGTTATGAGAAAGGCAGCAATACCCATATCTTAGAATTATAAGACTGATAAGGAACAAAAGGGCCATTTAGTACATGTTTGGACCAGATCCATAAGAAAAATCCTGTTGGGTCAGACCAAAGTTCTATCAGGTCTTCTATCCTATTTCTCACCATGGCCCAGGAATTACTGCTAGTAAATCCCTTAACATAATATCCTCCTTAAATTGTTTGGTTATTTAATTTCTGCTTTATTCAGGTCTCACTTCACATTCAGTGTCCAATTCTGGATACTACACTAAGGTCACATGGAAATTTTTTTCTTATGGTAGCACAGCCAATTGTCAGAAGTCTGATCAATGACCCAGAGGTTCTTTCTAAATCTATGTTTCTATGACATTCAGAGTGTATCCACACTGCAGGAATAAAGCAGCTTGACACTGTTTTAACTGTCAGGGTTCTAACCTGTGGAATCCTGTGATTTGTCATTTAGTGAGGCACCAGACCTCTCTGGCAGACCAGACTGAATATCTCATCAAACTACAAATCCCAGGATTCCACAGCCATGACAGTTAAAGTGGTGTCAAACTGCTTTGTTTCTGCAATGTGGCATTAGCTCTTTAGACATACTGTGCGTTAAGTATCCCATTGATTAACAAAGTTAATGCAAGCAACCATTGATAATCGTAGGAGCCATGAATCTGCCAATTTCCAGCCTGAGTGATCTAAGCTAGTAGCCATCAACACATCCATTAACATGATCGCTAGTCATAACAAAACCTTATGCGTTATTGGTTAATTTAATTTTCATCTAGGATAGCCTACCATATTGCTCTTCGCCAATGGTTTAAGTCATCCCATGGTGCTCTAAGGTGCATCCTGGCATTGTTTGGAGATGAATGCAATTCACAATCACTGTCATTACCACTTCCACTGCTAAATTAAAATTAGGCTTTCTGCCACACCTCCTACCTACTTCTAGCCATGCTACTGCAATATTCAGGAAGCCACACTAATTCTACTGGCAACAAAGAAGAAAAGGTCTGGTAACACTATCTGTGAGGACATGAGATCTGAATTTAAATTATATCAGTGAAGAAAACAGTATCCCCTGAATCCTATACAATCCCACCTGTGTTTTGCCAGAGACTAGACCCACACGCTGGCTCAAATGTTACAGCAGCTGCACTTGGCAAAAAATCTCATGCCTTTAAAAAGGACTCACATGAATTGATCACACCAGCTTCAAGTAATTAATAATGATTAACTACAATTCCAGTTAATTTGTACTTTCAAGCTTTACCTCAGCACACAGTGTCTTATTTAGAGTGCCACTGTGTGTTTCTCTTTCATAACCAAATGCTAGAATCGCATTACCCCTCCTTCCATGGGTACAGATCATTACACATGCTAAATAGCATGCAAAAACAATATTGCAGTTCACTCAAGTAAAAGGATAGCTATTACTTATTACAGGAAGAAGAAACAATAAACTAATCTAAGAAGCAAGTCATCCAAGTGATCAACTGAGTGATGATTTCCTTCCCTTCACAGTGCAATCCTAACTGGCAAAGATGGCCAAATGCCATCAGAGATCATATTAGCTGAAGCTATGTTATATTCAAAATCCTTCCAGCCTAAAATGCTTATCGCACACTTAAATAAACTGGTTTACCTGATCCAGCTTAAAAATAAATGGGGGTGGCATCTGGACTCTTATCGCAAGGGTTTTCACCACAGAAATCGCTGCCCAGGACCATCCTGGGGCCATCCCTACTCCTGAAGCCGCTCCAGTGGCCATTTTCTCAAGCCAGAAAATGCCCAGCTTCTAAAAGAGTCACGTTGAGTGGCTCTGAAAGTGGAGATGGTCCCAGGATGGCCCTGGGTGGCAATTTCAGTGGCAAAATCCTTGCGATAGGCTCTGGACCAGGGGTAGGCAACCTTTCCCCTTTAAGGGCCGAGGGACTTCAGCTCCCAGAAGCCTCAGCCATGTTGGCTAATAGTCCCATGTTGGCCAATAGCTCCTGGGATTCTGGGAGCTGAAGTCCCTCGGCAATTAAAGGGGAAAGGTTGCCTACTCCTGCTCTGGATGCTGCCTGCATTTATTTTTAAGACAGATTAGGTAAACCAGTTTATTTAAGTATGTGATAAGCTCCTAAGAGTTTTGGAAATTGCAGACTGCCTATTGAGTGTTTCTGACGCATGAAAGTGGACCTCTGTTAAGTGAATTCGCATAATATGTGGGCCGTTTGTAATATAATCATGATATCTGAGCACAAAATTAAGAGGCAAGCATGGGGAACATACCTTCTGTTTCTTAAAAACTCTCCTCAATCATTTTCACCTGACAAAGAAAGATAAAGTTTCTTAAATGGGTTTGATACATAATCCCTTCATTTCTTAATAGAGGAACATATTTGGTCTGCCTGTTTATCTACTGCCTATGGTACTCTTTTTCTCTTTCATAGCTCTCAAGCCATCCTGACATACATGAGCATTAATTTCACTATCAATTTGGGTTATCCTCTTTTTCCTAATGTGAGAATATGAATCTTCTTTGTGCCAAGATTTGCTTTCAAATAAATTTTCCTCTGCACTTCATTTCTTTCACAATGAGTGATTTTTTGTTTTATCATCATAATCAGACCTCCGGCAAATCCTCAGAAGCAGAAGGTCCTTCGCTCACAGAAAAGGAGCTGGTGGCAATAATCCAGAAAATTGCCTTGTAGAGCATTTCTCTGCCTTTTGTTTTATAGTAGTGTTTACCTTAGAAGCTGAACAGAGCAGGAAACATTTTAATGGGTGACATTGTACGTGATATTCCCATTCACATTAGCTATTTATGCTAATGGCTAAACATGCCACTTCTGAATGGTACATTCAGCATATATAAAAACAATTTTGATGGCCTTTTCTCTTCTAGTGATTATTTATTAAATACAGCAGGAAGATATATTGGAGAAATGCCTGTTGGTTTAATATTACCATTGCATTCCCATCAGTAATATGGGAAAAAATGATTTCATCCAAATTGTGAATAGGCAGCTCCAATGGCAGTTTAGTATTCCAGAGAGAATTGCAAACAGCATTCCAAAATAGCAGAATCCTAAAAAAGAACAGGGGAATTCTAAAGAAAAGGGAGCTAAGGGATTGGGACTTAGCTCCTACCTCAAACAAAGAGGTATTTTATTGGGACTGCTATACAGCAACTAAAGTTTTTCCCCCAGATGCCACAATACAAAGGCTTCTTGAGAAATTCAATGTCTTCTGGCAAAGAAAGGGTCCTCCTCTTTTTCAAACACACACACACACTTCTATGTGGGAGGGGGAGAGCTGGAGGGAAGGGCACCTCCAGTCCTAAGAAAGCAAAAAGTTTCACCACGCATGCAACATTGCCACATATTTACCAGGACACAAGAAAGCCTCCTCACTGCTCCAAGTCTCTCCTTGCCTCCTTTCCCTTCCCGCTTGTGGGTTCTGGGACTGGCACACCTGCACAGAACCACCCAAAGCCTCAAGGGTGAGATCTGGATGAGTTTTCCCCTGTGATTTCACTCTTGCTTTCAGGAATCCAAGACTTGCTGCTTTTCAAAGACTTCAATCCAGGACCTTTATGGTTTTTCAGCAGCAATGGCAACCCTACTTGCAACCACCATCCCCACAATTCCCTCTGCCCCCTGCTGCTCTTTCCCCCCTCAGCACCCCCATGGAACTTCCCAACACCCCCCAGGGGACCACCCACTTTGGGGACCACTGCTCTAGACCATCCTAACTGACAACAACAAAAACAACATTTTGACAAAATGTAGTCTGGTGATTCTTGCCATTCTTTTTTATTTTCCTGTATGATTTTAACACTTTTTTTCTCTGATGAAGGACCCAGTAGAACTTTGAAATTCATGATGTAGTTTGTGCATTTTTGGTTGAGCCAATAAATGTATTTCTGTTTTGGTGATTTTGGATGGTATTGTATTCTGCTGTATGGCCAACATTGTTACCACAAATATAGGGGTTGCTTGAGGTTTTTTTGGGCATTCCAGAGGAGACATATTAGGTTCTGCAGATGGATTTTGCCCACATGAGAAAACACACAGACACACAAATCTATTAGTCTTCATGAATTATAGCAGGGTACAAGTTCTCTCTGTGCACTCTGCAGAAATATCTAATATAGATCTGAAATCTTTCATTTATTTCAGCTTGTAGTCTGCCCTGTTAGAAGCTTGCAACTGGTATTTTAATTAAAACAGCAAGAGAAAGACAGGTGCTATACATTAAAATAGCATCCGTCCCAAACAGGTACATGTTGTACTCCCTACAGACATCAAACACATGTGCAAACAGAAAGATGTTAATGCTCCTTCTAAAACTGAAGGTGTATCTGTGATGAAAAAATGAATCAAGACCAGTTAGCCAAGCATTTCATCCCATGCCTTATGCAAACAGCAGGACATACTCAATCAAGGAGTAATAGAATGTCATTAATGTCATGGAGAAAACCCACTTTGATAAATGACATCATCATTTTAACTTTGGGAGTTCTTTCATTGCAGTTTTTTTATTCTTAAATACAAAGGTCTTTGGGAAAATGTCTGAAAGAACAGCAAAGCACAGTCACAATTCCTTGGCAGACTGTAAATGGATACCTTGTCATGATACCACGACAATACCAAATGAAAGTTGGGATATGTTCCACATCTTTTTTTTTAAAGTTCATTTTTTCCATCTTTGCAAACAGCACCAGTGAAATGAAGTAGAAACAAAGACATTCAATATTTTGTTTTTGCTCTTATGTGTCTTCAGATTGATTTTTATTTATGACAAGGTTTTCCTTTGCAAGAATTATTTAGAGGAGATTTTGCCATTGGAGATTATTGCACTATCCTTTCCTCACCTGCTAGATGCAGGATGTAAAGTTCAATATGTGGATTTTATCACACACCCTTGTGCCTAGGCAGGAGACATCCTGTTCCTGATCTGGGTTTCTCCCACACTTTGCAAAGAATGAATTTTTTCCGTTCTTTGCAAGATATGGGAGAATCCTGGATCAGGTACTGGATGCCTCCTGCATGGGCATGGGGGGTGCAATAAAATCCACTTATTGAAGTATACATCCTGTGTCCAGTATAGGAGGAAAGGGAGGTCTGATAATCTCGTCTTCTTCTAAGGCTGAGAGAATGAGAATTACCCTGGGTCATCCAGTGGCTTTCCATGGCTGAGCAGGGATTTGAACCTTGGTTCCATACATTCTGTATTGTTACTAAAGAAGAGGCAGCTTAACAGCTTCTGTTCTCTGTAAGGTTAGATTCTGGGTTCAGTTCACCATGATCAAAGATTTAGAGGGTTGGTCAAGCAATTAAGGGAAGCCATCAGAAAGAGTAGCACTGTAAATACACACTGAAGTTATTCAGTTATGTTTTATAAAATTATTTTGGTTTGTTGGCTTACCTGGGGGTTATTTTCCAGCAACAGCAATAGCAAGTACATTTATATACCACTTACGGATGTACTAAGCAGTTTACAAAGTGTAAACTAATTTCCCCCAACAAGCTGGGTATTCCTTTTAGCGACCTCGAAAGGATGCCAGGCTGAGTCAATCTGGAGCTCCTGGCCAGTACTGAACTCACTATGAAATCCTGGGAACTGCAGTTTGTTGTGGCACCAGAGCTCTCTGACAGAGAAGGCTCAATATCTCACAAAACTACACTTCGCAGCATTCCATAACACTGAGTCATGGCAGTTAAAGTGGAGACAAAACATACATGAATGTATATACATACACAGTGTACACAAAATATACAGGATAACCACCAATACCATACAATACAAATGAAAACAATCTCCCCCCACTCCCTATTACAAGTACAATCTAAAAGTGACCTATCACCCTCCAAGCCAAATAGCAATAGCAATAGCAGCTTCATTTATATACTGCTTCATACCATGCTATGTAGTCTCTAAGCAGTTTACAACTGTAAGCTAATTGCCCAACAAGCTGGGTACTCATTTTAGTGACCTCAAAAGGATGCAAGCCTGAGTCGAGCTTGAGCCCCTGGCTGGTATTGAACTCACAACCTTGTGGTTAGTTAGTGAGTGGCTGCAGTACAGGCATTTAACCACTGCGCCATCAGGGGTCCACAGATGTTGTACAGGGAGATATGCTTGCACAGCAGTTTTCCCCACTTGCAGAATGGCTGCTAGACAGACCAGGGTTCCAACTGTGTCCCCACCCTTGACTTAAACCACTGCTGAATGTCTAGAGGGGGAGGGCTCTCTCATGTCATCAAAAGGCTGAAAACTATGGTGTCCTGGAACCTCCTGTGTCAAGTATGTTGTTAGAACATTATACTTTACCAGTAGAAAATCAGATCTTGGTCTCAGTATTTCCAAATGTTTCAGAATAACTCTAGACTCTTATCCACCAGAGTAAGTAATGCTTGGATTCTTGTATCTTTTAACCATTCCATTTTGAATTGCATTTAATCTGGTTTTATGTTCTAATTGTATTTGTGTTTTTTTTAATTTGAATTGCATTGTTATTAGCCAATTGTTGGCTTGTTAAGTGCCATTTGATGTCAGAAAGGTAGCCTATTAAATATACATGCATACATATATATAGGCACATACATTCATACATCTACATTAAATAGAGTGACCTTTGTAAGGCCAAAATGCTAAATAACACGATAGCAAGAAAAGCAATGAGAAAGAAAACAAAACAAAAAGTTGTCAATGCAAATTAGTCATTCCACTTAAATCCAGTTTTATCATCTCTCTGCATGTAAAAAAAGCAGCAGGTATGACTTTTCCCAAAAACAGTATTTTTCAAAGCAATAATTTACAACCAAAATGATGAAGCTATAGAACTTTCACACTAACAATGAAACAAGACTTAGAGGTACATTACCTTCCTTTTTGCTTTCAGCTGTTCATGATATTTGTCAGATGTATCACCTGGGATCTCTCCACCCCAAAGAGTAATTCCAACAATTGTATATGTGATGCCCATGACAAGCAGTGGAAAACAATAGACCAGTGCAATCACAATGACATGGTACCTGTAAAAAAGAAACACAGAAGTTACAGATTCTTTGGGAAAAACCAATCAGAAAAGGACTGATGATAAAAAAGTTAAAATGCCATAATAAAAACTATGAAAAACTAAATAATCATAAAATATGTTCTTCCCAATCCTTTACAAAATTTCCTGTATTTGGCTGGCTGGGAAAAAGAAAGAATGGTTATTAAGAGAAAGAAAACACTTACTTATTCTGGTACTAGAAATTTAGGGCCTTTGCTGACTGCCAGAAATAGTGCAAATTGAGTCCACTTTAAGGGTTAGGGGAATCATGGGAACTGTATTTTATTGTGGCACCAGAGCTCTCTGACATAGAAGGCTCAATGTCTCAGGAAAAAAAACCAATTCCCATGATTCCCTAGCACTAACCCTAACCCTTAAAGTGGACTCAATTTGCACTATTTCTGGCAGTCTGCAAAGGCCCTTAGAGTGCATGGGCATGCATGTAGACAGACAAATACAAATACACTTTTCCCTCCACATTTGCGGTTTTGACTTTTATGGATTTGATTATTCACGGATTTTATTAGTATGTTCTCTCTAGGAATATTGAGGTTCACCAGCACAATTCCATGGTCATTTTTTAATAAAAAGTCATATTGAAGGACCTAGAGATTCCTAGAGAGAACACTCCATTTGTAGCTTCTCCAGTGCTCCAGTGATTCTATGGTCAATGTCTGGCAGATGTTGACCACAGAGTTGCACTGGAGGACCTAGAGATTCCTAGAGAGGTGTTCTCTCATGTAAAAAGAATGTTTTTGTTATTTGTGGTTTTTCCACATTCACGGGGGTTCTGTGCCCCAAATCCCAGCAAATGTGGAGGGACGAGTGTATATGGCAGAGAGTAGAGGCAGACAGATGGGATGGGCAACTTTTTGCTCTCAAATGATACACACAGTAATGGGTACTGGGTTGGTGGACAGGGCTGGTTTTCCTGTTTCCTAGACCTCAAGAGTAACAAATTACTAGTGATGCAATTATCTGTTGTAGGTTTTGTGGAACCAATGAGGGTACAATGAAGAAATATTTTAGAAATAACAAAATGGTCGGCATTCTGTTACTGACACATGCAAGTGTTCCCAAAGCCAGATGGAGACTGATGATATCATATGCTGAGACCTTGGGAGGACTCCAGCAGATCTTGGCAGATCTGTGTCTGGCTAGGGGACCAAGGATGTCTTCTGCCCAGATCTGCTGGGATCCTCCAGAGGTCTCAGCAGATGATGTCTGCTCCAGTCCCCCTACCTCTCTACTAGGCATGGAATGGCCATTGGGATGGTTCTACTAAAATGATGTGGTGAGTCCTGGGTCTGGTGACGGGGGAGCTGTTGCAGAGTTCAACACATGGAATTCTTATGCTATGCACAAACATGTAGAATTTTGGCCAAGAAGATGTTAATGGTGGTGGATCTTTTAGAGGGAACACAAGTAATGCTCTCCCTAGTAACACCTAAGTGTTGTTTTGAACAAAAATTTTCAAAGTTTTTTGTGGGTTTTTCGGGCTGTGTGGCCATGTTCTAGAAGAGTTTCTTTCTGACATTTCGCCAGCATCTTTTCAAATTTTCAAAATTTTATGCATCAAATTTTCAAGTTTTATGCTACTCACCTATCAATTTCTAACCTATTATATTAAAAATCAATAACAAGTAATCTAGAGATGCCCCCAAGACTGTTTGATGGTCATCAGTCCCACCAGATTCCCAAGACCATGCTTTTTTCTGCCAAAAAAGATGTGGGGGTGAATTTACCTTTTTGAAGAGGTTACATCTCACCTACACAATGTTTTTTGTTGAAAATGTGTTTTTCAAAACCAGAAGTGGCAGAAAATTGGCGCTGGAGATACTGCAGTTGTCCACTTCTGTTCTAGGGCATAGAAGAATGGAGAAGTTCATTCCCAACCCTGACTTACGTAAAACGTTGCTTCACACCACCTGGCCAGAAAACGTAGCACAGAGTTCTTCCAGGCATCACTTTAGTCTTAGAAAAGAGACATTGAGGAAATGCAAGTAGGAATGCCAGGATCCATATGCTTGCAATCACCACTTTGGTTGCGGTGGCAGACAGTCTGGGCTTCAGAGGATCAATAATTGCCATATATCTGTGAAAATGAAATGAAACAACTTTTTTTATAGTGGATGTTATAAAATTAGAAACGGTAGGAAAATGGTAACTTGGAGGCAACTGTTTTCTCTTGCAACATTGTACAGGAAATGAAAGTCACTCTCCAACACTGCTGTCACCCCTCATTTGAGGACAATCATTCTCAAGAAAATGGCTACTGTGCCACAGGACGTAAATTAAATAATTGAAAACTTCACTCAGTCCAAAGTAATTACCCACAGAGCAACAGTCCACCAAGTTCACTGCATGATTTGTTGTTCTTGCCTTTTCTCTTTCTAAGACATTTCCCTGGGGAGTAGTAATTCTGATTTGTCTCCATGATTCAATGTGACTGGATTCCCTTTATACAGTGGAAGTGTCATCATTAATAGGTCCATAGAGGATTGTGCAAGACAGATACTATGCAGGCTGGAATGTGCATGTGTACACCCCCCAAACACCCACACCCCCATACCCCCACACTAAATCCACCTCCACCCAAGGGGGAAAAAGTGCTCAGAACAAGCCCATGAGGATCAACTTCTGTGTAAAGGAAGAGGGGACAAAATTCAATCTGCTAGGTACAGGTACAATAAAAAACATTTCATGCTCACTGTGTTTATGGTACTTCCATTCATTTCCTGCTGCCTTTGTTACTCTCTCATTTCATTGCCAATGCCTTTTTTTCTTCCTTTCTCATTTCTTTAGTATAGTCAACACACAGCTCTCCAGATGTTGTTAGACCTTAGTTCCCCTCATCCCTGTCAATACTGACTAGGTTGCAGTCCCACATCTGGAGAGCCACACCTTCCTACGCTCAGGGTCACTGACAACAGTGGCTATTCAGCCTGTATTCCCTCTCTCAAAGCCTATAATTTATTGTTTTGTATCCAAATAGCACAGGCACTTCTAGGGGTTGTACAGTAGACAACATCCAGGAAAGCTTATGCTACAACTTCATTCGCACAGCTAGTCTTAAAGGCAGATACTGATATTCCAGACTAATATGGTTATATTGTTTATTTCTTACGTTGCATACAAAAAGCCTGGCCCAAGAGATAAATCAATTTTAATTACAAAAAATATCATGGACAATGAAAGAACTGAATTATAACAAATTTTGAAAAAAAAAAAAAGCAAAGTATTTAGGAATCTGGGCAACCAATAAAAACACAGAGCTATTTGATAACAATTACGGAGCTTCATGGAAAAGCATTCAGAAAATTTTACAAAAATGGACAAAACTCAGATTATCCTTCATAGGTAGAATGGCAACTATTAAGATGATAGTACTCCCTAAATTTAACTTTCTCTTTGCAAACCTTATGATTATAGAAAACCCATTCCAATTATGGAATAAAGAACTTAAGAACTTTATATGGGACGGGGAAAATCCCATGTTAGATGGAAGACTTTAACTGATTCTAGACAAAACAGCAGATGTGAAGTACCCAATTAATTTTTTTTGTCAGGAAAGCCATTATTAACATCTGGCTAAAAATAAAATTGGCTATCTACACCAAAATACCAGGTTGGGTGTCACCTCAAGAAGCCTTTTACAACAGAACTAGCACATCAAAGAATTGTTTAAGGTACAGAAACATCATAGCAAAAGACAACCAACAATAGTATAGCATGAAATCATTGGAAGAAATCATAGAACTTGAACCTAAAAGCCACTGGTTATTACATAAACAATTATCAGATAAATTTAAACTTGACTTAAAACAGGAAGGCTTCAAAATCATGAAAAATGCTGGAAGGCAACAGACAAAAATTGACATCAAAAATTTACAAACTCCTCTCAAAAAGAATTCATGAACAAGGGATCATAAAAGAAACAATTATAAGATGGGCTAATGACATTGGTAAGCAAATAGATTTAGACAGTTGGCAATAGGCTAGAAAGAAGACATTCAAATTTTCCAAGTGCCAAACCATCAGAGAAAATTATTTGAAAATGTTTCTCTGTTGGCACTTAATACTGGCCAAAATAGCTAAAATATATAGAAACAACAAAAATAAATGTTGGAAATGCGAAGTGGAGTTCGGAAGCTGGTATAATATGTGGTGGAAATGCCCTAAAATTCTGGAGGAATATTCATAAAGTTATTCAAAGCACCTTACAAAATGCTCTCAGAAATTTATTTGTTAAATATGAGCAATAAAATTATTGACCAAGATGTGAAAAAACACCAAAATATTATGTTATATATGATTAACTCTGCAACTATGAGCACAAAAAATGGAAACAGAAAGACTTACCTACAGTAGACGAATGACTAGAAAAATTGTAAGATAATATAGAGATAGACTGATTATCAAAATGGACAGAACATAAACCATCTGATACAATTAGAAATGAGTGGGAACCACTAGTTAGATACTGTAAGACAAAATGGCTGTAATACAAAATGCATAGATACTGGAAATACCCAAGACATCTCAAATAGAGAGGAATATTTAGAAATGTGTTGGAGTCACAAGAAAAAGTCAACATAAGAAATAGGAATGCATCAAAGCAAATCAAAGATACAAAGCAGCCAAGAAAAACAAAGGGAGTTAAACTGAAAAAAATGGTAGATTCTCATTTTTTCACATTTTTCCCATTGGAATTATAAATATTACTATATGCCAATAACCATAAGAAATAATGTAGAAAGAGATATATTGTAAAAGCAAAAATATAAATGTTTAAAGAAGTTGTAATAAAGAAACTTTTATTAATTAAAAAAAAAAAAAGACTGGCCCAAGATCTTTTGCTTCCTAAGGAAAAGGACAAGGTGGTAAACCTCTTATTGTCTCAATTAGTTTTGGACATTCAACCTTTCCCCTCATCTTGAGCTTTGCTTCAACTTGTCTATGCAAAGCCTCTTTCAAAAACAAGGCATCACCAAACAGGCTGACATAACAAGCCCTATTTCAGAAGGATTCTGAACAGATTCAGCTATATTCCTGTGCTCTTCTTTAGCTAATATTCCTAGCTACCTGCTCACTGGTTTCAAGGCAACAATCTTTGAGATTTCAAGATTGACATTTCTTTTCTTTTCTTTTTATTACCTCTGAACATTAGTTTCCACTGCAGATTTTATTCCAGTTCTCTCTGCTCCATTTTAATGCTTTTTTATTATGTTCATAAAGTTTTTAGGTTCTTTTCTGATTTAGTTGACGTCTGTGTCTCTGACAGCAGCAAAATATAGTATTATGTGTATATGTACAGGAAGGGGTAGGCATTGAAAGGAGACAGCTGCACTCATCTAATATTAATGGCTAAAGCTATCTTGTAAATATATATGGGATCGAACATGATAGTTCATAGGATGGTAAATGGGTTGTTTATAATCACTAGTGTCTATGTGACTTGACTTGCTGAATGCTGAGTGCATATTCCTGAATGGCATGGGGTTGGACTGGATGGCCCTTGTGATCTCTTCCAACTCTATGATAATCTATGAGGCCCTGTACTGGGAGGAAGGCAAGATATAAGTAAACATAATAATAATAATAATAATAATAATAATAATAATAATATACAATGCTTCATAGTGCAAAACTGCATAATGAGCAGTTAGTATTCTAGCAGAATGCTAATAGGGCTAAATGTCAAATCGCTCTAAAATTTACTAGGGCATTTTTTTTAAAAAAAAATTGAATTTGAAATTTCAACATTTTTATTCAGTATTGTTGTAAAAGGTAATGATCCTAATGATCTGGATTTAAAGACTTTTCTTTAAACTTAGCACTTCCATAATTAAACCTAAATACCCCAAAGGCACCAGATCCCATCTGATCTTAGAAGCTAAGCAAGGTCAGCCTTAGTTTGTACTTGGATGGGAAACTGCTAATAAATACCAGATGCTATAGGCTTTATATTTAAGAGGAAGGATTTGGCAAAACCTCCTCTGAGTATTCCTTCTCTAAAAAACCCTATGAAATTAATTCATGGGGTCATCATAAGTCAACAACCAACATGAAGGCACACAACTGGATGTGCAACATAAAGAATCTCTGCCAGCTTGTTTGATAATAGAAGCAATTAAACAGTTATTGAATCTCTCAGAAATGGAAAAGCTCTGGGGCCAGATGGTTTTCTTATCAAATGGTGTACTCATATATACTGGTTCACAGAATTTTTTGTTTGTAACAAAGGGTTTTGCTTCAGGCTCCTTCCCAAGTTCTTTTACCAAAGCCTTTATTTTTGTTAGTTCTAACTCAGCCAAAGATCATACAAAGTATATGAATTATAGTCCAGTCTCTTTATTAAAAGCTAATTTTCAAATACTAGATGTTGTGTTGGCTAGCAGGCTTTGAAAGGTAATAATAACATTAATTTACCTGGCCCAGGTAGGCTTTGTTGACCACAACAGGGAGGTGATCATTTAGGATTAGCTACAAATTTGATTACTTTAAATACTAGAAGACTTGACCCTGATGCCATTATTCTATTTGATGCTGGAAAAGTGTTTGACAAAATTAACTAGCAGTTTATTATTATGACTTTAAAGGAATTTGATTTTCTGCCAGATCTTTTGAAATGGATTTGGATTTTCTACCTCTCTTCGAAGTAAACGGTGATTACAAATAGGATAGCATCATACTTTTTTAATTGAATAAAAAGTACAAGACAAGGATGTCTTCTCTCCCCATTGATATTTGATGTATGTTTAGAAATGATTTACTATTTTATTTTATTTTAATTTTTTTATACCCCACTTTTCTCTTTCTCTTAAATGAGGCCAAGTTCACACATGAATTGAAACACAGTTCATAACTTTGATGTGTGCAGGCAGGCAAAATCTTGAAATCTCTAGATTTAGACATGGAAAATATGATTATGAATCTTCTTTACTGGAGCTGATACAATTAATTAATAGCTTTGAGATCCTTTCTGGTTAGCCTATTAATCTGTCTAAATTCAAGTCTGTGCCTCTTGGGAATAATATGCCGTCTGTTGTTTGCCAATTTCATTGGTGTTCTGAAGCATTTAAGTATTTCAGTGTATTGATTCTTTGGGATATTACTCAAATGATTAAAATTATATTGTTTACACTGCTTGCTGAAATACCTTGCTGATCTGAATAGTTGGATATCAGTCAAATTAAATATTAGAAGTAAGGTTAATATACTTAAGATTAATGTTTTATCACATACTTTGTATGTTATTTGAGGTGCTTCATTGCATATTCCCCAGGTTTTCTTTAAGAAAATTAATACCATCTTTAGAAATTTATATGGAGGCTGTTGCCACTATTTTCTTCTCAAAAGGATTTCATTTTTGAAAAGTGTATTTAATTTCCCAGATTTGAGTCTATATCGTAAGGTATATCTCCTGGCAAATAACTGGCTAATATGGCCCAGTTTAAATACTGATCCTTGGGTGATCTTGGTAACAGTTTACCTGGAGTCTCTGTTTGGATGGACTGACTTTAGTTTTTTTCATTTAGGGAAAAAAGGGATGGTGTCTTCATTTTTTTCTGCCAGGGTGACCTAGTGCATGATCTCTTTCAATTACAATTTGAACTAATACTGTCACACTACACTAATTCTATGGATAATCCTAATTTGAATTTTGTTAAGCAACTCTTTTCATGGAAGAAATAGGTTTACTGTAGGATTTATGTTCTGGATCAACTGTTAAATCCAGATCAAGCCATTCTTAGTGTTGCAACCTACTTACCAATTACTTATGGATGCACTGTGCTAATATTTTACAATTACAACACATTTTGGTGTCTATGTATGGACCATTAGAACTGAATACCTCAGCTATTCCTACTGTGTTAGAAGCATTAATTATATCTTCAGAAGAACACTTTATAAATGTTTGTTAGAAAGTACTAAATTTGACTGTCTCTTGTGAAATGAATTCAGACTGGAATGGATTTGTCCTGTGCAAATCAATCAACAGACAAGTGCCTAGCTTCAACAACAACAACAGCAACAAAAACAACACATCAATAATAATAATAATAATAATAATAATAATAATAAAATATCCATCTTTCTCCCCAAAATTGGGACTCAAAGCAGCTTACAATTTAAAATAATTGTACAAACGTGAGCATAAAAATAGAATTAAACTATTGCAGCATTAAGACATATCACATTGCATTAAAAATGATAAAAGCTTAATTTCTAAAATCTCTTTAGACCTGAAGCTACATTTGGTTCAGCGAAAAACAGATGTTTCAAATAGATGTTGAACACCCATTTACTGCTTTTGGGAAGAATGATCTACTTCAATTAAATGTTGCCATTACAATAAATATAGGCAAAGTTCATGTAGCAGGAAACACAGCTATGAAGATGTCTTCTAATGCTACCCCTCAAATCCTACCTTTTCAGCAGCACATCCCTGGCAACAGAAAGATTTCTAAGGTGTTAGAGAGTGATAACACCTCCATCGTTCTTCTGGCAGCAATGTGTTTTGTAAAAGGCAGCTATAATATGATCCCACAGGTACTGCTGCTGCTGGCTGTCACAAAAAAGGCCTTGTGACTGGAGAGGGCTGGAGGTATCACTGTATACTGTCCTTCTCTCCAGCACTTTGGAAATTCTTCTGTTGGTAGGGCTGTACCTTTGGTCATTATAATGGTGCAATAACTATACATGTGGATTTCAAAATTCAAGATATTGCATGTCTGATTTACAACATTACAAATACTGAACAATATGTCAGCTGTTCTGTATCCTCGTGATATATGATATCGATATGTTCAGTAGTTACCCCCTTTTGGTTGCATGTATTACAAGACATTAACTTTGTACTGGAAAAATCTTTGGCATTCATAAAGGCATGCGTTCTTTTAAATTATATTTCTGTGATGTGTATTCTAACTAAAGGTCAACATAACTGGACCCAGTGTGCTGCAAAAAGACTTATATTGAAATGTTGGAGAGATGCACATTTACATATTTTTTTGATAAAATTACCAGCTTGGTAGATGAAGGGAATGCAGTAGACATAGCATATCTTGATTTCAGTTAAGGCTTTTGACAAGGTCCCCCACGATATTCTTGCAAACAAGATAGTAAAATGTGGGCTAGACAATACAACTGTTAGGTGGATTAGTAACTGGTTGACTGACCAAACCCAAAGGGTGCTCAGCAATGGCTCCTTTTCATCCTGGAGAGAAGTTACCAGTGGGGTGTCACAGGGCTCTTTCCTGGGCCCAGTGCTCTTCAACATCTTTATCAATGATTTGGATGAAG
>CM034708.1:25490868-25506719 GCA_020142125.1 Phrynosoma platyrhinos
AAACAGTAATGCTGGGAAAGGTAGAAGAAAATAGGAAGAGAGGAAGGCCACATGTTTGATGGATGGACTCTATTAAGAAGGTCATGGGTATGGGTTTGCAGGAATTAAGAGAGCAGTGGGGGACAGGGAGTCTTGGAGAATACTCATCCATAGGGCGCCATGAGTCAAGATGAACTTGAAGGTAGTTAACAACAAAGATGAAACCTATAAGCAACTGCTCCAAGCTGGACATAGCTCTACCTATAGTTTATTAGCAATACTGCAGTTAAACTTTATATCACAGTGGCAAATGGCAACTTTAAATCAGCACTGTAAACATGACTGAATACACAAACATTTAAGAATTAAGGGTTCAAATCTTTGGGCCTGGATGAATTAATCTGTTAGTTTCAGTTTCTGGAACTGGACTAAAGGATTTAAAAATAATTTGCTAGTGTTCAGTGATGAAAAGACCGTACACTCCAAATGTCTGCATGTTTGCACAAAAACCTCTCATTTGCATGAAATATATTGTTTTTCTTCATGCTTTATTGTTGTTGTTATGCACTCTGGAATGCTACATTTGCATATTAGGATTGCACAATCTCCCCCCCACAAAAAAGTCCTGAAGTGTAAAAAAAAATCATTGGAAAATGTGCAAAACCCACCATAATCTCACCCACCAGGTGTGGTGGGGGACTCTTAAAATTAACCCTTCTTGCACATGAAAATGAAAGAAATTAAATGAAATGAAAGAAAATAATTACATCCCTGCCTAGAGTAATTCATATTACTCTAGGGGACAAACCAAAGGGACAAACCAAGTAAGTATTTCAACATCTGCATTCAGTGCATCTACATTTTCTTACAACCCAAAGAATATTTTAACATATGGAAACGAAGACATGCAAAGCAACCTTGAACTTCTAACTGTGTTGTAAGACCTTAAAAATAATAAAAAAACAATATTTTAAAAAAATCTATTGAAGTCTAGTTTGTGAGTCTTTGACATAAAAGGTTGTGATCAGACCATACACATTTGGGACATGAATTTTCACTGAAGAGATTGGTAAGCCCAAATTCTATTGCTGAAGCATCAAATTAAGAATTTAGTTAGAAGAAATCCTTGTAAAACCAAAAACAGGTTGCAGTGGGTGACCTAAAGTAGAACATCCAAGCTTCTATTTCTATTAGTTGTTGTTGTTAACTGCCCTCGAGTCAATCTCAACTCATGGCGACTCTATGGATGAGACATCTCCAAGACCCCCTGTCCTCCACTGCTCTGCTTAAATCCTATTAGCTAGCAGAAAGCAAATGCTACTCAGCTTTATTACTATAAAGATCAGCAGAGGAATAGTTTGAGATATACTATATGTACGCTGGAGACAAATAAAACTAATTGTCCATAAAATAGCTTCTTGTAAAGAATTTTTTTTCCAAGAAAGAGGAAATATCTGAGGCAGAGAGAATCTCTTCTAACCCTCTTTGGGAATATCATTTTAAGACAACACTAGAAGACAATGTCTTTCTGTAGAAACTCAGGAGAAATAATCAGCCGAGGCTTCTCACAGTTTTAGCAATGTAAGCATCAAGGACATCTAATATATGATACTATTTGAGTCCTACTAGACTCATACACATAAAACTCATACACATAAAACTCTAACCAGCACTTTGAATTGTGCCCAGAAACAAATTGGCAGCCGATTGAGCTGTTTCAACAGGGACATTGTGTGGTCTCTCTTACCTGCCCCAGTTAACAGAGTGGCTACAGCTCTTTGGATCAGCTGGAGTTTCCGAACACTCTTCAAAGGTAGCCCCACATAGAGCCCATTACAGTAGTCTAAATGGGATGTAACCAAGGCATCCAAGAGTACCCCCAAATTGCAAAACTGTGTCTTCAAGGGGAGTGTAACCCCATCTAATACAGGCTGGATCCCTATTCCCTGATTTGCCTTCCAACTGACCAGGAGCACCTCTGTCTTGTCTGGATTAAGTTTTAATTTGTTTGCCCTCATCCAGTCCATTACTGATGACAGACACTGGTTTAGGACAGGACAGCCTCCTTAAATTGAGATGGAAAGGAGTAGTAGAGTTGAGTGTCATATGCATATTGATGACGCTGGATCCCAAAACTCTGGACAACCTCTCCCAACAGTTTCATGTATATGTTAAATAGCATAGGAGACAACACAAAACCCCGAGGAGCCCCACAGGCCAATGGCCAGGGGGTTGAGCAGGAGTCCCCCAACACCATCTGGGTTCGCCCCTCCAGGAAGGAATGGAGGCACTCTAAAACAGTACCACCAAGTCCCATCCCAGAGGCGACCCAGAAGGATACCATGGTTGATGGTATCGAAAGCCTCTGAGAGGTCCAGTAGAACCAAGAGGGGCACACTCCCCCTGTCCAGTTCCCTGCATAGGCCATCTGCCAAAGTGACCAAGGCTGTCTTTGTTTCAAGGCCCAAGTCTGAATACAGATTGAAATGGATCTAGGTAATCTGTTTCATTCAGAAATGCATGGAGTTGGGAAGCCACCACATGTTCCAGTACCTTGCCCAAAAATGGTAGATTGGACACTGGATGATAATTATCCATTATAGTGGGATGCAGGGATTTTTTTTAACAATGGTCTCACAACTGCCTCTTTTAGACACATTGGGACTTTTCCTTGTTGTTGGGAAGCACTGACTACCTCCTTCACCACTCAGCCAGTCTCCCTCTGGCCTATTTAATCAGCCAAGAAGGACAAGGATATAAGACACATGTGGTGGCTTTCACCTTTCCAAGGATCCTGTCCACATCATCAGAGTGCACAAGTATCCACTTATGCTGGACAGACAGGTGCCAAGGTTATATCTACTGGCACTGTAAAGCTAAAAGATCTGGTCTGAAAGCTAAGCAGGGTCAATCCTGGTTAAAGCTGGGTGGGAGACCAGTGGCATCTAGCAGGGAAATCCAAGGTAAGGCTAGGAATGAATCCTTGGAGAACTGAAGTGAGTGTTGGCATCCCAAGGAAAATGCCTATACTGCAGCCACTCACTCATAAACCACAAGATTATGAGTTCAATACCAGCCAGGGCTCAGGCTAGACTCAGGCCTGCATCCTTCGGAGGTTGCTAAAATGAGTACCCAGCTGTTGGGGGCAATGAGCTTACAGTTGTAAACCGTTTAGACACTCCATAGCGCGGTATGAAGCGGTATATAAATGAAGCTGCTTTGCTTTGAAATCCATAAAAGACAACTTCCCATCTTCATAAAATGTGGGTGGAATTAAGGAGCACTTTTTCCTGTTCTTGTGTGACAGGTAAACTGCCTGAAGAGAACTGAGGTTGTATAGTCTGACCATGAAGCATTCCTGTAAACAAGCACTTGAAGAAAGCAGCAAAGTTAAATGGAAAAGGACTGTCTTCCACTCCATTCTGATTGAAAGCTTTTTGCAATCTCTAGACCCAAAGTATTCTGAAATGTATAACGTATAATCCTGAAGGCCATTCCAAAGTGATTTATAAAAGAGAGGGTGCAAGGCTAAGGATATGATAGAAGTACATGAGGAGTGATAAGTATATTATGAAACAGCATTATTAACAAAATTATACTGCTGTTAATAAAAGTTCTTAAGAGTGATTCCTTAAGGAGTCTGTACTCTTCTGGAAACTTGGATTTATGGCTGTCAGCCTGGAAACCACTATGGCTTGCTTATTTATTTACTGAGTGGTTATCAGAAATGGGAACAAAAGTCAAGCTAAACTCTTGAGCACTCTGAATCATACTGGGAAAACTTCCCTTGCATTTGTAGACTAGATTTCTGTGGCAGTGCTTTCTCCCCCAGACTAGATTTCTGTGACAGTGATAAAAAGAGTCCAAGAATTTTTGGACTACAGCAGCCCATTGCTTATGCAAAGCTGAATCTGGCTGAAATTACAAGCAGCAGAACCTTCTTACCTGCAATATGAGGGGGTATCGTAAAGTTTTAATTATCACCTTTAAAAAAATTGACAGAAAGTATGTTTTGATTTGTAGTTGTTAACTTATCTCTACGTAGTCACCATCCAGATTTAGCTACACATTTCCTCCAGTGTTTTTTAACCCTCCAAACATCTGATATTGTAGAAGTCTGCAGAATGTGTCTTATGAGGGGGTATCGTAAAGTAATAATTATCACCCAGAAGTTATTATGGTATATTGATTATACTATGGAAGTTGTTATGGCTCATTGTGCCCTTTATTTTTGTGACAGGTTGTGTCAGAAGTGACTAAAGTGTAAAATCCTCGTAAGGAGCAATCTGCAGACGTCTATAATATTAGGTTTTCGGAGGGTCAAAGAAACACTGGGAAAAATGTGTAAATCTGGATGGTGACTACGTAGAGATAAGTTAACTGCAAATCAAAACAAACTTTCTGTTAAAAATTTTTAAAGCTGATAATTAAACTTTACGATACCCTCTTGTACATGTCTATGGGGGAAGGACCACAATTCTGTATCAGACCATATGATCTGTATGCAACAGATCCCAGGGTAGAGCTAGTCAACCAAGACAATGGAGAGCTAGATGGAGCAAGCAATACAGCTTCCTATATTACCAAGATCAGAGCTTGGAAAATATTTTTTTAATTGTAACTAGTGGCAGCTATGTCTGTCAGGCAGTATGTCTTGTTTTCAGTGTAACTATCAAAGCGCGCACCTCCGGCCCCCTGGAAGATCTGGGGACCAGCAAACTGGCCCCCGGATCCAAAAGTCCAGGGACCCCTAGTTTAGAGGATTAAGAAACAATGGCTTCACATTCTAAAGAGAAAATGCTGAGAATTCTATAGTTATATACAGATGGCTGGTCGTTTCACATATTCTGAACCCAGCTCCACACAAACAGCAGATTAGAGGGCTTTTAACTGCATGATTCTATCCTTTGGCATCTTAGGATTTGTAGTTTGGTGAGGTACTAGAGCTCTCTGCATGAGAATTCTAAATGTTTCTGTGTGTATGAGCCTTCAAGTCACCTGTCTACATATGGCAACCCCATGAATTATATAGCCAAGGAATACTCAGAGGTGGTTTTGCCAGTCCCTTCCTTTAAAATATAGCCTACAGCACCAGGTATTCATTAGAAATCTCCCATCCAAGTACTAACATCACCCTAACCAAGGTTGATCCTGCTTGGCTTCCAAGATCAGGCAGGATCTGGTGCCTTTAGGGTAAACTGCAAACCCCAGGATTTTGTGGGATAGAACCATGGCAATTTAAGAGGATTAACACTATAATTGTTTAGTGTCAATGGATCTGAGGTGTCCAAGTGTTCCTGGGCAGCACCACTTCTCAATGAGGTGGAGAAACTTGTGTGAGTATATACTTCTGTATACAAGTCCACACTCTCCAACATTTCACATTTCATGAGGAGACGTATGGCCAAGCAACATCAGAGTGTGGCCGAGATGGCAGAAGCTATTATTGAGGAAGAACAGGCAAGTTAGGAGAGGCTGCAGCAGTTTGTTTTTGCCTGAACCTTCAGAGAAGGGCAAAATTCTGCCTCCTCCTCACCTCTCCTCTCTGCTGAGTTAACTGAGTGCAAACTAGTAGTTGATCAACTCAGGAATAATGAGACCAAACACAGTAAGCTGGATTGTAAAATAGACCAATTTATTTAAGTCTACCTTATTGTATTCTTCTTACGATCTGCAAAAAAGGGGGAGCAAAGTAGTGTGAGAACAATTGAGCAAGGTGGCTTCCCCCCCAGATCTCCTCTGTTGCTTCCCTGGGAGAGATACCTGAACCCCAAGAAAAAACCAAAAGGTGGATTGTTCCCTGGCTGGCCTGTATCTGTAAGGCCAACTCAAGATCCTCATCCTCAAGTCATGGTGAGCATCCAACCCATAGGCCAGCCTCTTTCCCATCCTTCTAGTTGCAAGACCTAAAGACGATGTTCCAGGAGTCTCCCCTCCACCAAAGGGGGTACCATAGGTGCTACTGAAATTTTACATCTCCCCTCACAGCAACCAGATCTGCAAAAAAGGGGGAGCAAGGTAGTGTGAGAGCAACTGAGGAAGGTATGGTAGAGGCAGGAGGGTGGGTCAAAAGAAGAGAAGACAAAGAAGAAAAAGAAGGTTGGCAAGGCCTTAAATAGGCTGACCCTTCGCTTCGTCCTCCCCATCCTCTCTGTCATGGCACTGTGAACCCTGATGTTTAAACTGGTCTTGTTTCTCTTGAGGCCAGTAAACCCGTCTCTCCCATTGCATGGGATTCCAATTTTGCATTTTGAACCCAGTTTGCAGCAACTGAAATAAGCTGAGGCAAAGGTGCAAAGTGGGAGGAGGAGAGAGAAACTGGGGACAGCTGGGAAATATCTAAGTCTTCCTGCACAGAGAAAATTAGCTGTCAGTGAGAAGAGTGCTCTTGCTGGAAGGAGACCCTAGAGATCCTGAATCATTGTGGGCAATTAAAATGGCTACTCCCACAGGCTTGTATATGTTCAATCTCACAGGGATCCTTTTTTCTCACTACTTCTTCCACCAAGAGGCCCAACTGAAGCAGGAGGGTGTTCAGAGGAACTTATCTTGCTGAATGCTCCTGCAAAATCACCCTAGAGAAAGTGAAAACCTTGCCTCTTGCATTTCCATGGCTTTTGCTCAGGGCCTGTTACTGAACCATTTGAACCATGATGACCAATACAGTTCAATGCTGGCTCTCCTGTTCTTTCTTCCTTACTGCTGCAGGAACACTACAGCTCCCACTGCTCTAGAATACAGATTTCTTTGCGGCCTCGTGTAGTGCTTCCTTATATTGGTTGTTAAAACACGATCCCAGTGTCACTTAAGTCCTTCATACCGTTTTCCTTCTTTAATTTGGTTTTTAAAAATTAAATGGCAATTATTGCTCATGAATTTTAATGCTGCATACAATATGTTAGGCACATTGGGCAGAGTTCAGGGAAGTGATCTGCCTCCAAAATAACAGTGGTAATAAAACATTTTGCTTCATGTTTTTCACAGAAATCAGAGCAAACAGTTTAAGCCTCTTAGGTTTTCTGTGAATTAGAAAATAGAAAGGTTGCTATCAAAATGGAGGCTATTCCCTGCTTAAAAACACAAGCAACTGCAATCAGTGACTTTTAAAAACACACTATTATGAATAATAGGAACGAATTACTTTAAAAAAGTACTCCTCAGACGAAGACAAACAGTGAACATGTATACGTTATTTATTTCATTTATAGCCCACTTTTCTGCAAACAGAGGATCTAAGGTGGCATTCAACCAAATTCAATTATAAAACTTTTAATACAACAGTTACACACATTTAAACTCAATTTCTATTTTAAAAAAGTTTAAAACAGCATTAAAAAGTTTAAACCAAATTGAAAGATGCTTAAATCAAAATAAAAGCACTACACCCGCATTAAAGGTCTTATCTGCCTTATCACACTAAAAGCCAAAAACTCTAATATAAAAGTCTTTGTCTGCCAGCAGAAAGACAGCAGGGAGAAGGCCAATTGGACCTCTCAGGGAAGGGAGTTCATGTTTGAAGATTTTTTGCATTCTCTTTCCCCCTCCTTAGATAGGGATTTCCTGCATGCAAATTCCTCTCTCTCAAACTAATTTAGGTCACTCCCCCTTTGGGAAAAACAGACTTTTCTCTCTCAAGATTTTCTATTGAACTGTTAGTCCTCCATCTTCCTACTCTTTCAACATTCTTTGGAAAGATAGTGAGATAAATATTTCTTTTACCTGAACTATTCACTAGCTAGATTAGGATATAGCTTCTATGTAAATATAGATTAAAGCCATTAGTAAACTTTTGTTTTAAACTTCAAGCTATGTGTTTGTTGTTTTTGAGTTATTAGTCTCAGTTCTTAGGGAAGACAAAGGCACATTTCTGCTACTCTGCTGATTTCAAGCGAGACTCTAACAGGCTTGGCTTTGATAGTAGGGTAGAGAAATCTGGCAGGCTGTTTGTGCAGAGCACTAGAAATACTACATATATTCATCAAAACAGGTAAGTAGCAATATTGAAGACACACATCATTTTAAGCTGATTTCCCAGTCAGATCGGTGATAATTTGTATCCTGCCTTTCTTCATTCAGAATCCATCAATAAAATTACCTTTAACGAGACAAAATTTTGTGTTTCAGCAACCTCTGCTAGGAATCAGCTAGTTAAACCCCCTTGGTAATCTCATCATACTAGTAGACTCTGATAAGATACCTTATTGAAGACATATTTCTGTTAGTGTGTATACCTTGAATTCTCCTAGACTTGTAATTTCTATTTACTTTGTATTTTTTAAAAAATTTGTAACTTTAGAGGCTGGTCTATGACCCGAACACATGTTATATTTGTACATATCTGTACCTATAAACATAGGAAAAGTAGCATAAGTATATGGGAAACATATTTAGGGGTAGCTGCGTTGGCCAAGCAATAAATCCAAAATCTACAAAAGATCACATTTTGATTTACCAATAAATCTATCATTCTTTTGTGGATTTTGTTGTATTTATATATGAGAATTCTTATTGTTATTGTTTGTGATAATGTCCACTGGCATTAATGGTTTTTCAGTTAAAGCTACATACAGAGCTAAACGAGTGACTGCTCAGTTTTCTAAGAGGTTAATATGGTTTAATTGCATTTACAAAAATACTGTATTTTTAAGATATCACCTAGAAGGGGTGCATCTACACGGTAGAAATAATGCTGTATGATACCACTTGAGCTACCACGGTTTCGGCCATCAAAATTCTGGGATTTGTAGTTTTCTGAGGCACCAGAATGCTTTGGCAGAGAAGGCTAAAGTTCTTGTAAAATTACAAATCCCAGGATTCTATTGGATGGAGTACAGCACTTAAAGTGGTGTCAAACTGCTTTATTTCTACAGTGTAGTTGCACTCCATGATTTCACTTGAACTATCATAGCTGCATTCTGTGGAATCTTTGGGTTTGTAGTCCTGTGAGGCACTAGAGCTCTCTAGCTAAGAATTCTAAAAAACTGTCCCTAAACTGCAAATCCCAGGATTTGATAGGATATTGCCATGACAATTAAAGTAGAATCACAGTTCTATGATTGTATAGTGTGAAAGGGCCCCAGATCTGGACTTCTGACCATTTATTGTTTTTTGACAATTCATGCAATCTTCATAGGGGAAGAAAACTGCCCCCCAGAACCACTTCAATTTCGCACCCCTAACCTATGCAGATGCTGGTCAGATCTGAACTATGTGCTATCTGTGTCACTTAATGTTTCCTTTGAACCAAAAAATGCTTATGTAACAATAAGTGGCACTGAGTTCATTCCTTATAAGCAAGCACAGGGCTCCAGCCTTAGGCATAAACTTAGAAAGGGTACCTATTGCAGATGTATCACACAGTAAAATATTCAGCATGTCACAATTATATATACTTACAGCATTGTAGGATCGCCAAGATGACAGCTGGAGATTATGGTAGCTTTAAAAAAGCTACTTTCCCAAGAATGGTAAATGTCAGTGTAGGGAGGAGGTGTATAGCACTTATTTCTTGTAGCTTGCTATAAAACCCTAGGCAGACTCTGTCTGCAAAAACAGATTTAAGCACTCAGAGGAAAACATACAAACCTATTTTTCTTTAGCAGCCGAATAACATGCCTACCTCCAGATATTCTTTTCCTTTGCTTACATCCAATGCTGGGCTTTCATACATGCTTACCTTTTCACAGATGAAAACTAGAACATGTGTGGTCAAGCAACATCAAAGTGTGGCCAAGATGGGAAAATAATAAGGAATAATGGACAAGCTAGGAGAGGTTGCTTCAGTCTGCTTTTGCCTGAGCCTACAGGGAAGGGCGAAATTCTTTCTATTCCTTTCCTCATTGCCCTGCTGAACTGAGAGCAATTTGCTATTGTTGCTGTTGTTGTTGTGTGCCTTTAAATTGTTTCTGACATATGGAGACCCAAAGGTGACCATAACACTGGGTTTTCTCAGCAAGGTTTGTTCAGAGGAGGTTTGCCATTGCTTTCGCAGAGGCTGAGAGGGGAACTGAACCCGGGTCTCTGACACTAAAAAACTTTACCACACTGGCTCTCTGAGTACAATTTAGAACAACAGAAATAAACTGAGGACAAAGGAGTAATGTGGGAGGAAGGAAGAGAAACTGGGACATTTTAAACGCAGCTGAAAAAAGTGGCACAACGTACAATTAATTGGTACTAACCCCGCCAAACTGGGACAGTTGCAGGGTATGGCATTTCATCGCTGAGGGCTAGAAAGTTATTTTTAAATGCTGCATGCAGTTCAACTCTTGCTTGCAGCGCTGAGGATTCAAAGCTTAACTTTGAAAGTGAAAATGGAATGATCATTTAATGCTGAACAGGGATACTCCACACAACAACATTTTCTCTCACATTCCATTTTTGCAATGTTCAAATGAGACGTGTATACACATGCGTTCTGTCTTGTGAGAAGTGTAAGCTATATCAGCGGGTGCCAGGCTGGTTGCCTGAATCCCACAGCTTTGACCTTCAATAAAGGGGAACATCTGGAGGCAGTGTCCGCTGTTCTCTTCACATCAGCTCAGCATTTCTGCCCTGGGGGGGCTTCTTCCCTCTGTTTAATGGCAGGGCCAGCCCTGACACTATGGATCTTATGTAATGGTCTTTAGTTCATGAAGGCACATGTCATCAGAAAGACAAATGGCCCTTTGCTAGTTTTACTGCAACAGGCTAAAAATGATTACTTCTGGATGGTAGGAATGGTTTTGTGGCTTACGCCACATGTATTAAAGTTGTTCCTTATAAATATTCACATATGTAGTTTCATAAATAGCCTCTTTCTAGAGCAGGGGCCGGCAATCTATGGCCCGCGGGCCGGTTCTGGCCCAGGGCCCCATGCTTATCGGCCCAGGCGGACCCCTGCCGCCACTGCCGCTGCCGCCTCATGTTTTGGTCGCCACCAGCCGCGCACGACGTGACCGCCATGTTGATTTCAAAAATGGCGGCTGCGACTCGTTTGCGCATGTGCACTACTCCTGCACATGCGCAAATGCGTCACGGCCGCCATTTTGGAGAACAAAATGGCGGCCACGACATGTGTAGATGCAGCTGCGGCAGCACGCGTGGGGGGGTCGCACACGGCGGCGGGGGTTGCACGTGAGCGTGCGCGCCGCCATCCCCCCCCAGCCCGCCGGAAGGGACGACTTTGGGGGACCAGCCCCTGGCTCTAAAAGGTTGCCTAGCCCTGTTCTAAAGTTTCAAAGAATGATCACTGCTTGACAGAGCAACCAAAGGAAAAAATATTTTAGTTATCAACAGCCATCTTTTAATGTGCATCCCTGCAGTACAGATTATTGAGCAGTCTGATAATCTACTCTAGAAATATATTTCCAGCCTTCAGTGAAGTACAGACACATTTCAGTGAAAAGTTTAGGTTGAAGAATTTTAAGCAAACAAGGAATTTCCAGCCAGACAAGAATACAAACACCATTCTGTTGCCACTCAACACGTTCAGTACTCGATGGGTTGTTACTGAATCCTGCTTACTTCCTTTTCAAAGTATTTGTATCCCTATAAAACTTGGCATTCCATCAAAGCTTATTCATACCTCTTTTGCATAAATGCTGCAATACTCTCCAGTGTTTCAGATTAAAACCAGGACATGTATGGCCAAACAGAGTGCGATCAAGATGACAAAAATTATAAATAAGGAAAAACAGTTAGGCTAGGACAGGCTGCAGCACTTTGCATTTCCCTGAACCCACTGAGAAAAGCAAAATTCCACCCTCCTCTCCTCTTCTTCCTGATGAAATAAAGGAGTGCAAACTACTTTTGCACTTTAAACCCATTTGCAGGAATGAAGTACACAGAAGACAAAGGTGGAAAGTGAGATGAGGAGAGAAAATTGGGATATTATAAAAAACTGGTATGATAGAGGATCAATTTGGATAGTCCCAGCCAAATCAGGACAATTGGAGGGTATATTAGTGCTAATAAAGGGTTGTAAAATGTTAAAGCGCAACACCAGGATGAATCCAAAAATGTAAGCAGATGGATAGATGGATAAATTGACTGACTGATCTTCACCAGAAGCAAGCCTTTTTGTAAAGCTAATGGATCTTGTGAATGCAATACCAAGCCACCTCAACATCCTTTGGATTAAAGGTAAAGGTAAAAGTTTCCCTTGACATAAATGTCTAGTTGTAACCAACTGTAGGGAGCAGTGCTCATCTCCATTACTAAGACAAAGAGCCAGCGTTGTCCAAAGATGACTCCAGTGGTCATGTGGTCTTCTTTACCTTCTTTACCTTCCTTGGATTACAACACAGGTAATTCATAAAAAAAACAAAACCCAGTGTTGCTGGGTAAATCCATTTCTCCTCCAGCTACTGTGGGGTGTCTAACTAAACTCAGAAGAAACCAGAGAAGCCAAAGGGGATGAAAACTGATACCACAGTCCTTGCTTAAAAATAATAATCCTGGGGCCCATTCCTACTATAGAATTATAGTACAATTATTCATTTAAAAAATAACTGAAAAGTGGGATGATTAAAGATTAAATCAGGACGCTTCCATCCAAACTAAGACAATTGGAGGGTATATGCTCCAAAAACCAATTCATGCTTACACCTGAAATGTGGCTACAGGCACAGTGGTTTTTAATTTATTAGGTACAGGATTAAAAATGTAAACTTTGCATAAAATATAACATAAACATCAGGGATGGATAGACTCTGGAGTATAAACTCTGTGAAACTGCAGTGGGACACATACACATGCTAAAATACAGGAATAAAGTTTCTTTTTAAAACTACTTTTGATTTTTTAAAAAAGAAGTGGAATAAGATTAAGAAAGTTTATGCCTTGAGGAGAATTGCTGCTTCTGAAGACCTCCAGGAGCAGCAACTTTTCTTTTGATGGCCAGCCTATTGTTTTGTGTGGTGTGCATGTGGAATAGAGATGTAGTATTTCTGGAAATTTTGAAGTCGGGGTTGAGAGGAACTCATTTTATTCCCCATTAGCAAAAGGGAGCAAATTATTTTATCTCCTCCAGTTCTCTCTATAGGGTCAACCAACGTAACACATTCATTCCCATAAACAAAACTGAGTAAAAGAAACAAAGCCCAAGAATTGTAATGATATTTTACATAAAGTTTTCTTCTTGCATAGTTTTAAGAAATGATTTTGGGGTAGTAAATATTTGAACACCTTGTCTGAAACATTTTGTTGTCATCGTGTGCCTTCAAGTGGTTTCAGCCCTAAGGCGAGCCTATCATGAGGTTGTCTGGGCAAGCTTTTTTAGAGGGGGTTTGCTATTGCCATTATTTTGTCCATCACTGTAAAAGGAAATGTTCATAATCCATTTCCCCCAATTATCCTTTAAAAAATCCAGGAACATGGTTTTTCATGATTTTTTTTTCCTCCCCAGGTATTCACAGCTATAGTGAGAAGGGGGTCTTACCCTGAGAGCCATGCATGGTATGCAAGAACACACACTGAAGAACAAGGAAGGGTTACAGATGTCTGTTAAAGCCACTCTTGTTGGCAAACACAGATTTATTGCCATGCCATCTAGGGAACGGCACTTTGGAATGGCAACCTGTCTCACTGCGATGTCTCCAACTATTTGTCTCCCGCTTGATCCCTTTTATGTTCAGTTACACTGGGACAATTTCTGCAGGGAGCCAGGCAGTTCTTGGAAGAGCTATCATGATGTTACACACCATCCAAATGACTTGGCTTATCTCACACAGAAGAGTTTTTTGAGATTTTGTTTTGACTGGGGATAATGGCTCCTTAAGGAGAGAAAGTTTTCATCATGGCGAACTTTAGACTGATCTCTACATTCAAGCAGCAGGCTCAGAAATGACTCAGTGTGGGAAAGGCAGAACAGCACACAAGTGAATCCCCAGGACCTGTCTTATAATGGAGCATTAGCAGAATAAAGAAATAACAACAATGCAGAAAATATAGAAAGCACTGACAGCTATGATTTGGGAAAAATCTAGAATATTTTCTCCACCTGCCATATTTTTTAAATGTTACATACTCCAGTATCCCAAAAAGTGTCCCAGGGAGTTATCTGCCTCAACGATCACTTCTGTGGGACAGAGCAATAATTTCTTTGCAATGACACATTGGGATAGTGTAAAAAGTAGATACTAAATGTGGTGGGAGGGCTTGAAGCCACAGGTGGGGCCCTATCTCTGGCCTTGCAGATACTGTATTATTCAATTCTATTTCCCACAAGCCCCCAGACAGCAGGTCAGTTGTCAGGGATGATGGGAGTTCCAATTCATCATAGATGGATACATGTTCTTCACCCTAGATTTAAAGCATGCTGAACAGGGATAACATTGGGAGCCTATGGGGCAATACCTTCCCTCCCTCCATATTTTTGATCCTATTCAGTGACTCTTTGGAAGTTTTTATGTCTTCAAACTGTTCTACCCATTGAGTTAAATCACTGAATGTAGAGTCATAGAATCTTAGAGATGGAAGGGACTACAAGGGCCTCCTAGTCCAACCCTCTGCTATGCAGGAATACACAATTACATACTCCTAAAACAGGGGTAGGCAACCTTTCCCCTTTAAGGGCCGAGGGACTTCAGCTCCCAGAAGCCTCAGCCATGTTGGCCAATAGTCCCATGTTGGCCAATAGCTCCAGGGATTCTGGGAGCTGAAGTCCCTCGGCCCTTAAAGGGGAAAGGTTGCCTACCCCTGTCCTAAAAGATGCCCATCCTACCTCTGCTTTAAGACCTCCAAAGATATAGAGTCATAAAAAGGTAAAGGTAAAGGTAGTCCCTTGATATGAATGTTTAGTTGTAAGCAACTGTAGGAGGCAGTGCTCATCTCCGTTATTAAGCCAAAGAGCCAGCGTTGTCCGAGGACTGCTCTGGTGGTCATGTAGCCAGCATGAGTACACCAAATGTTGTTACCTTCCCACCGAAGTGGTATCTGTTTATCTACTTGCATTTGCATGCTTTTGAACTGCTAGGTTGGTAGAAGCTGGGACTAGTGACAGGAGCTCACCTCATCATGTACCACTCGGTCCTCAAACTGCCAACGTGATGATCTTCCAAGTCAGAATTGGCATGTTAAACACTAAGACACTGCATTCCATAGAGCAGGGGTAGGCAACCTTTTTGAGCCGGGGGCTGGTCCTCCGAAGTCTTCCCCTCCGCCGGGCCGAGGGAGGGGGAATGGCGGCGCGCGCGCTCATGCTCATGCATGTGCACGCGCACCCTGCGCCACCATGTGTGACCCCCCCTGTGGGTGCTGCCGCCGCCGCCGCTGCCTCCGCACATGTTGCAGCTGCCATTTTGATTTCCAAAATGGCAGCTGTGATGCGTTTGTGCATGCGTAGTACTCCTGCGCATGCGCAAACTCCTGTGCATGCGCAAACAGAAATAAAAATGGTGGTCGTGGCGTGCGCTGCCGCATGGCAGCCAAAATGTGTGGCAGCGGTGGTGTGCGGTGGCGGCGGCAGCAGGAGTCCGCCTGGGCCGGTAAGTGCGGGGACCTGGGCCGGAACCGGCCTGTGGGCCGTAGGTTGCTGGCCCCTGCCATAGAGTCATAAAATCTTAGAATTGGAAGGATGTACAGGTTATGGACACCAAAGTCTGAAATCTTCAGACAACTAATTTTTAAATTATTCTACCTTCCTATGACAAGGGAACTCAAACAGTATACTGACTTCCCAGAAGGTCTTTCCTCTAAGGATGGACCAGACCCAACCTTGCTTAGCTGTAGATAAATGATATGTATCATGCACTCCTGTCCAGGAACCATAAATCAAGCCATTTTGGCCTCTATGGGTAATACAGATACAATAGTTATGCAGGTATTTTAGGATGGTTGAAGAATAACTACTTTGAGTGAAAGTAATTTTTTAAAAACCCAACCCCCCCCCC
>CM034708.1:25512628-25525448 GCA_020142125.1 Phrynosoma platyrhinos
TATTGTTATTATTATTATTTTTATTATTTCTACAGTGTAGTAGATGCACTCCAAGAATCCATTTGTATTAGTGACCTCATGTCATACTTTTTACATTAGTTTGGCAGTCTGAGGCTGGGAAAAGATATGAAGATTGTGAACAGACTGGCTGAGTGATTTTTCCTCTTGTACAGTTTTCAGAAGTGGGGAAATAAGGGATGGATCATGCTTGTACAGTTTGATTTTTTCCCCTCCTGTATTGTAAAACTCTTGGGAGTCCATCTTTCCATGATCTCAGTCTTGGGACCAAATTTGATTGCCAACTACAGACAGTCTGGCTAGAATCAATCTAGGAGCCAAATTCTATCATAGGCTGTGAGAGGACACTGGACCCCAGCAATGAAAGAACTGGAATGCTTCTGTGCTGTGTACCATCTCCTGTGTCATCAATAAAGTTTATGCTATAGCAGTAATGTGCACCCATGGCTGCATCTGCATTACAGAAATAATCCAGTTTGGCACCACATTAAATGCCATGACTCAGTGCTATGGAAACCTGGGCTATTTAGTTTGTTTTGGCACCAGAGCTCTCTGATAGGGAAGGCTAAAAATCCAATAAAATTACAAGTCCCAGAATTCCATAGCATTGAGATGTGGCAGTTAAAGCAGTGTCAAACTGCATTAATTCTGCTGTGCATATGCAGCCAGCATTCGGCACCAAAAGAACTCTTGGAGAATACTGGAACTACACCTTATTCTGGAATAGAACAAGTGCAGATAAAATTCCACATCATTAAGACATATCACAGTTAAAATATAAATAAATTATAAACGAGGTTGAAAGCAGTCCAAGAACATACCCACTTTAAAAAGCAACAGAAAATATATATAGAGAGAGACATCATGGCACATTATTGAAAGTCTGTTCCCCACCAGCAGTTCTCAAAGCTTGTTTAAAACAAAACAAAACAAAACAAAACAAAAAAGCCTTTCCCTGTCTCTGGAAGGATACTATGGAGGATGCCCACTGAGCTCCTGTAATAAGTAAATAAATAAGCAAACAATCATCTGTGGTAGTAATGGGGCAAAGAAATTGTACTTTTCTGCTATCACTCTGTTTTTCAGTTGCCATCCAAACAAACATTTTCGCAGGCTACATGGCTGAAGCCTGCTGTGACATGTTTATGAAAGAAAACCTTCCTGACTTGGATGCCAGAAATGTGCACTATGATTTCTAGTTCTGATTATGGAGACTGGCAATTTTTTAGGGTGTGTTTTAGTTTGAGGTCATGACATTGATAGCATGCACCCTACTACTTGGGTGTACTCAATTTTTGCCATTGTTGGGTGATGGTGATAAAACTTACACTCCTGCATTGTTCAGCTGAACTAGGAACTGTTTCATTTGGCAGGTGTTTTGACAGATGGAAAAAAAATCCTTGCATATTAGGGAGGGCTTTCTGCCTGTTCTAGATTTACAACTCACTCACAATTCTTTCACAAACATCCCCATGATACCATGTTTGTTATGGCATCTTCTTTATGCCAAGCAGTTCTCCTGAGAATGGCAGCCCTACTTGGCTTTCAGTCTGAGAATATTTCTACTGCATTTATTTGTGGAATTGGTCACATTAAAAAAAAAAAATAAAAATGAGAAACCACACCCTAGCTGATTCTTTCTGGAGGTTCACCTATTCTTGAAAACTGTAACTGAGATGCCCATTGAATGGTTTTGTGAAAGGTGGGAGGATGTACTATTGACTACAAATCCCAGGATTCTATAAGATGAAACCCTAACCGTTGAAGCTATATGAAACTGTGATAACTATGTATGGCTGCTCTAATGGTAGCTTGAGCACATATTTCTTCACTTTTAAGAACAGTATTTTTCCAAGCTATGTCTGGTACCTGCTCTCCATATTTCACCAGTCATCATACAAAAGACAGATATTTAGCATGGAAGAATTCTGAGTTTAGGAATGTGTTGTGAATACTAGAACTTAACAAAACTCATAGTGTTACCCAAAGAACATGTGGTGGTGGGGACTGGGTTGTGCTCATCTACTGTCAGTGTTACTTCAAATATTGAGGAAATTAGCTTTGCAAGAGGCTTGGATAACCATTGGACCATGTGCCCTGGTCTATACCAGTATGTTGGGTGAATTAAGAAATTTTTATTTATTTAGAAAATATACAGAGTGCAATCACACACACAAGGTAGCAATTCACAGAAACACAGCACAGAGAGCTAACTGAAATGGAAATAAGGAAAGGGGATAGAGTTTTTAGGGGTTGCAGTGGGGTTATAGTTACCAATCAGATAAGAAGACCGTGGAAAGCTGGAAAGGCTCACTGGGAAGTCCAAGGGTGGCACAGCACATATACAGTGTGTGTGTGTGTGTGTGTGTGTGTGTGTGTGTGTGTGTGTGTGTGTGTGTATGTGTATGTGTATGTGTATGTGTATGTGTATGTATATGAGGGCTGGGCTGTGTGCAGAGAGGTTAAATTTTGAAACGATATTTATACCTTAAAACTAGCTCTAGGAGATGGTCTATCTGTCCAGGTACCAAAGGTTGAATGACTTGTCCCACAAATTGACAATGGGGTTCCAGACTGGTTAATGGTTTTAATGATTGGATCAGGATATCCTTGAGATGGATGGATGGAGAAGTTTGGCTGGGGACACAACTTCAGGAGGTAGGCTTTAGGAGCGAAGAGATCCTTTGACTCAGGTTTCAAGAGGAATTCAAATTACTTGGGAAAAGGGAAGAGCATTTTAGATGAGATGGTTTTGTTTAGTTGGATGTACACATGTCTCAGGGAAATTATCATTTTTTCCTGGAAACCTGACCTAGTGTTCTTGAGAGATAATTGATCTCTTTAAAACATGCTATCTCTAGATATGAGATATGAAAATATGAGAACCCCAAAATACACTGTGGAGCAGGGTTCGGCAACTTTTGTGCTGGGGGGCTGGGGGGGGAAATGGCATGGGGGCGCCATTTTGGAAGGCCCCAGCGCACCTTGCCAGGGCCCAGGGAAGGCCCCAGCATGTCTGCGCAGGGCGAATTCGTCTGGTACATGCACACTGGGGCCTTGCCAGGGCCCAGGGAAGGCCCCATGGCAGCTGCGTCGTGCAAATTTGTATGGCACAGCCACCATGGGGCCTTCCAAAATGGCAGCCGCATTCGCACGCATGCATGCACAAGTGCGGTCGCCATTTTGGATGCCACGAGCCGGTGCCAAGGCATCGCGGGCTGTAGGTTGCCGACCCCTGCTGTGGAGTATGCAGAGGTGTTTAACAATAAGCCTTTTACAACCAAACCCACTTCTTGTTATCCCAAGTTTTCATTTCAGCAGCAAAGCGGGGTGTATGTCTCTTGCTTAAACAATCAGAAGTCAGAAATATCTGCTAAACTACTCTGGTGCCACAACAAATTACCCTTTCCAGAATTCCATAGCATTGATCCAGTTAAAGAGATGTCAAACTGGATTATTTCTGCAGTGTGGATGCAGCACTAGAGATCTGCCATAGATTCATAGCTATATTCTGGCTACCCATGTTTTAAAGTAAAAAGAGTTCTGTTAGAAAGAAGTTGGCAACTTTTCATCTTCAATATTCTTTTCCAAAGGAAGTGTCTCTATTATGGATGCAGTGGTTTCCCTTAAAAGTCCTTTAGGGATTTTTAAAATAAAAAATCAGTCTCTGCTTGAGCACTAATAGTTTCAAATTGCACACTTTTGTTTTGCAGTTCTTTCATGGTAAAACCTAAATCCGGTAATAATTGTTATTAAAAGTATTTTTTTTATCACAGCTGAAATGGCTAGATTTATTGAGAACAAAAGAATTCTGAAATAAAAATGGATTCAGACAAAATTCTGACCCAGTCTGGTGCCCTCCGGCTGTGCTGGCTTACAATGTCCATGATAGCTGGGGATGATGCGGGTTGTACTTCAGCACAGGAAGGCATGCCTTGGGAAATGTTGGGTTAAGGCAGCTATGTTCATAGTCTAGTCTGCACTGTATAAATGTAGTTTGACACCACTTTAACTACCCTGGCTCTATGCTATGAAATGTTAGGATTTGTAGTTGTATGAGATATTTATCTTCTCTGTCAGAGTTCTGGTGCCACAACAAACTTCAAATCCCAGAATTTTACTCCAAGGGAGTGTGTTCCAATGTCAAACAGCTCTCACTGTCAGGAAGTTCTTCCTAATGTTGAGGTGGACTCTTTTTCTGTAGTTTGCATCCACTGCTCGTGTCCTGTTCTCTGGAACAGCAGAAAACAATTTTGCTCCATTCTCACTATTGACATCCCTTCAAATATTTAAACAGGATTATCACCTCTTAACCTTCTCTTCTCTAGGCTAAACATACCCAGCTCCAGTCTCTCCTCATAAGGCATGGTTTCCAAACCAGATTGAGATATGCAACAGATGTGCTGTTTTTAAATGTAATGTGTTAAATATTTTAATTTTTTTTTAAAAAAAGTGCCTTAAAATAGTACAGAACTGTATTTTTATGATGGATTTTTAAAAAACACTTTTACAACTTTTGGATTACATATATATATTTTTCTTTTGTTTTAACTTATATTGGAAACCTCTTTGAGCCTCATTTTTGAGCCTCATTTTGAGAAAGGTAGGATATAAATCAAACAAGCAAATAAACAAATAAAGTGTACTGTAAGTTTTTTTTAAAATTCTGTAGATAATTTAATTACATTTGAACTATTGTTTTTGGAATAAAAGTTTAAAAACTTTTTCTGCATCCCTTATTTTAGAATCCCAAAATTTGAAACACTCCAAAATCCAAAATTGTCTACGTGGATGGTGGGAATAGTGAGACTTTTGCTTTCTGATGGTTTAGTGTACAAAACTTAGGGTCGTTGCAGATTGGCCCAAAGGGCTGGCCTGGGGTAGAGTTGGGGTGGGGCAGCTGCATGCCAGCCACCCCAACCCCATCCTGATGCCGTCCTGACACCGCACGGCTGTACGCACGGCGTGTGGTGCCAGGACGCCCTTCTGGTGCAGCGTGCAGACATGCTGCACCGAAAGGGTGCGGGAGAGCTGCGACGCTGGCTCTTAGGGCGGCCTTTTGCCACCCCTAAAAGGAGTAGCATTTTTCTGCTCTTTTAGGGGTGGCAAAAGGAAGGATCGGGGCCACTGTGTGGGGTTGCTCTCTGCTGTCCCAAACAGGCCGTCTGTATCAGCCCATAGTTCCATGCACAAAATTATTAAAATATTATATATAAAATTACCTTCAGGCTGTGTGTATAAGGTGTATACAAAACATAAATTTTCTGGCTGTTATGAATACTGCTTATAGGACATCCACACTTTACATCTAGAAATAATGAATTTTGATGCCCATTTAAAGTATGGATATTGTGTAAGTATGCTTACACTTTGCTAAATTTTGCATCATTTTGTCAGCTATTACAAGTTATTGGAAAAGGCAAAGATTTGTGCAGAATCCCTTCTTGTCACTCAATCACTAGAAATCTGATTCCATCAACCTTCTAATTTTTGAGATTTCAATAGGCATTGCCTGCATTTTTTAAACTGACATCACCCACATGTCAATTACTTCATAGTCAAAGGGACTAAAACATTTTTTTAAAAAAAGTAACTTCAAATTTTTAGAATGATGTGTTCTGGTGCCATTATCTCACATTTTACTTTTTATGTGCTTCTCCATAAAGAAGTGCATACATCCTAGATATATTAATTGTGCAGTATTTTCAGTAGAATATCTTTATGGTTTTTTCTTCATGAACTGAGGATTTTTTATCTCCAAAAGAACTAATTTCTCAGGTGCCAAAGCAACATGGTCATTTCATAGTGATTGCTCAAGATGAAATTGAGAACAGAGCTGTCTTCTTCGTTTGGAATATGAAGTTTGCATATGAAGTTTTTTTAAAAATCTAAGAAGCTACATAGTCCAATGATGTAAATTAACATTTACGGTAATTTCTCAGGATGTCTCTGAACAGTCAGATATTCTCAGACAGCAAATAATGGTAAGGCAACACCCAAATCCACCATTTTCATGAGCAGTCATTTTCCAGTCATTTGCTCCCCGATTATTTTTCATTTTTTCATTTTGACAACCCTAGGATTGTTGGGTCACAAAAAAGGCCTGTAAAGATATTCTGAATAAATGGGCAGGTTTGCACAGGAGAGGGTGTCCTCCAGAAATCCTGTTCCTAAATTAGTCTGATTTTTTTGATAGAGCAAGAAACTTGTTAAACAATGAAGCCAGTTTAAATATTTGGTTCTGGGATAGGGGTGCAAATTGTGTGGCACTCTAGATGTTGAACTTCAACATTCAAGATTCCTCAGTATTGAACATGCTCATGAAGGCTGTTGAGAGTTGCAGTCCAACAACATTAGGAAGGCTGCACAATTCCCACTGAGCCAGACTAGGCACTCAAGCTACAGCATCAGCAGCACCATCAGAAATGTTGCTTGGAAAGGAAGAGCAAGATGAGAAAGCACAATGTACAAAACGCTAAGAAGGTCCAAGGATACAGAATATGAAGGTTGCATGACAAAGCCATAAGAATTATTCTGTTGATCAAGTTTTACAGATGATACATTGAACAAGATTCTCTCAACCTCCTTTGGAAGGTCATAGCTTTAATTTATGATGACCTTTAAAAGGTGGCTAGACCAAACGTAAATTAAGACATCCAGAATACATAAGTGGATTTTTTGAAGGAAGAAATGTTCCATTTATTTTATCAGCACATTGTAAATAATGATGCTTTGGCCAGAAATGCTGCTGTAACATTCAATGTGTGAGTTAAACACTCATTTTTCTCGCAGAAAGAATTTTTTAGAGGAGAAAGTGCATCCGTCATCTCCCGCTGCATAAGGGGTTATAAAATAATCTGAATGTTCTCTGGCTTTGAATCTTGAAACCCTGTAATGGACAGAACTTGTTTGGACTTGTCCTTAAGGATACACACTCCATGTCTGAAGTGAATATAAAAAGTCAGCGAACAAGAGCAACGTGCTTCTCTTAAAAATAAAAGCATGTTGACCTTTTCAGCTACAAATCTTTAAATGATTATGACTGATTTCTTTTTCCTGAGATATTATATTTTCACTTTTTGTGACAAGAGCGTTCATTGAAGATATAATACTATCACCACCACTAACAGCAACATCAATAACTGTGTACACTCCAACTGGTTTGACAGGAACAGTTATGATTCTTCCTTTTTAATTTAACTTTTTCAGCTGCATTTAATATGGTCCTGTTTCTCTTACTCTCACTTTCCTTGCTGCAAACTAAGTTCAAAGTGCAATAGCAGTTTGCATTCCATTAGCTCAGGGGTAGGCAACCTTTCCCCTTTAAGGGCCGAGGGACTTCAGCTCCCAGAAGCCTCAGCCATGTTGGCCAATAGTCCCATGTTGGCCAATAGCTCCTGGGATTCTGGGAGCTGAAGTCCCTCGGCCCTTAAAGGGAAAGGTTGCCTACCCCTGCATTAGCTCAACAGGGGAGGAGTGGATCAGATGGGATCATGCTCTTCCCAGTAGACTCAGGCACAAGCAAACTGCTGCAGCCTCTCATAGCTTGTGTGCTCTTCCATATTAATATTTATGCCATCTTGACCACATTCTGATTTTGCTTGACCTCACAGGTCTTGGTTTTCATCTGTGAAATGTTGGAGAATATACAATTGTATTTAATAGGTGGAATAGTGAGGCTGAAAAATAACAGTTTTTTTTTTAAGCAAAACGGTAACTCTATGGCTGAAGTGGGCCTCTGTATAAGTCACACTTCAATGTATTTATGGTAAAAATTTTCTGATTTCAGGCTCAGAAGGAGGAGTAGTATGCTTATGGTATTTTTTCAAACAGGACAGGGAGACTGTATATTTCAAATATGCCCACTTTTAAGTATCCAGAAAGCTTGACATGTTTTTCTTCTATATTATTAGATTCACTGGAGTGATGCTACAGAAATGTAAAAAATTTACATTGAAAAGTAAACCTTTCTTCTTTTGTCTCTCAAACTCATTCACACACATGTGCACATGCTTATGTGCACACGTGTGTGCACACACAAACTGTAGTGTGTCTGCACTACAGAATTATAGCAGTATCATACCATTTTATCCTGGGATTTGTATTTTTGGTGAGGTACATAGGAGTATGAGTCTGGAGACCTGGCTTTGAATCCCTTTTTGGCAGTGGAAACTCACTGGGTGACCTTAATGAAAACACACATTTTCAGCCTCAGAAAACCCTGTGATAGGGTAGCGTTAGGGCTGCCATAAATCAGAAATGACATGAATGCATGCAACAATATGGAATTCTCTGCTTCTCAGTGCCATCTTAACCACACTCTGATGTTGCTTGACCACACATGTCTGTTTCCATCTGTAAAATGTTGGAAGGTATGAAGTAGTGGTGTGATTGTTGAGTTCAAAAACCCCTTTCCTGAAACATGATACCCCAGATTCTTTAGTCTTTTCAAGCTGCATCCACACTGCAGAAGTATTCCAGGTTGGCACCACATCCACATTAACTACCATGGCTCAATGCCATGGAATTCTGGGAATTATAGTTTGTTGTGGCACCAGAACTCTCTGACAGAGAAGGCTAAATGTCTCACAAAACTACAAGTCCCAGAATTCCATAGCACTGAGCCATGGCAATTAAAGTGGTGTCAAAATGGATTATTTCTGAAGTGCGGATGCAGCTGTTGGCTTCTGGAAGGCATCCAAATGGGGCATTCCAGAGGTTTGTTGGGAATGGCCTTGGCAAAGTCCCCTTGTTCCAAATCATTCTCATCCACTGTATCAGTCTGGGGCTGGTACAGTATTTTTTCCATCTGATTAGTTTCAATGACAAGGTGAAATCAAGGGGTGGGAGATGCTGATAGAAGAGAGAGAAGCTGCTCACTTATTGGTATTGACAATCTATCAAGTAACACCCCCTACACACATACACTTAGGAATTCTTTGTAGATTAATGCTGGAAATAATCAATAAGACATCTGTGCTGCATATAACCTACAAAGTTACAACCAAGTGTTTATCTTATTAGCTTTACACATTATTTGTGCAGAGTGAAAGGGAAGACTGAGAAAGCACAATGAAGGGAGTCAACCTCTCTGTAATTAGCACCATCTTTTTCTATTTTGCTACTGGTTTATGAGAGATATTCACTTCTATTACATTTTTCTCCTCCTAGATTTGGCATGGAGGAAACATCTACCCGGTCAGCATTTTCTTTGCTTATGAGATGCTTATCATTGCTATTTCCCCACCTTTTCTCAGTTTCCAGAATGCTGCGTGGACAGACATGAGACAAAAGGAACTGATTGATCTTTAAATAATTTAGCTTTATCCAGAAGCCAAATGAGGACAAGTCCACTTTCTCAGTTAAATTATGAAGATTGATCTGAATTGTTGTAACTTCGTCCATGTCACCAAATCATTGTTTGAAGCCACTTGTGTCTCCTCTAACTCTGCAAGTCCAAAACATTGGTTTGTTGTGCTGTCAAAGGTAATCAGGAGAGGGAAATTTTCTTTTATTTAATGAGGTATAGTGTCAGTTCATATGTAGCATTTTCTCCATGAAGAAACAGTGGAATATGTAATAAAAATGAATAAAATGAATAAAAATATTTTAGTAGGAGTGATGAAAATTGGGTGATCTGCTTGTTAAAGATGAATGTATGCTTTGCCAACTCTTCCACTGAATACAAACTTCACTAGGATTTTGCAGGAAAGATGTGTACTGCAGACACTACTTGAACTTCCATGCTATGGAATTCTGGGATCTGTAGTTTAGTGGGGGATCAGAGCTCTCTGACAGATCAGGCTGAATACCTCACCAAACTACAAACGCAGAATTCTGTAGCATTGAGTCATGGCAGTGAAAGTGCTGTCAAACTATTTTCTTTTTGCAGTGTGGCTGCAGCAGGACACAAGCCAATAGATCTAAATTACAAGAAAAAAGATTCTACCTAAACATTTGGAAGAACTTTACTGTAAGAAGCGATATTCTCACAAATCATAGAACCTTAGTTTTTAAAGAGGCTACAAGGACCCACTAGTAACTCCCTGCCATCTTGATCGCAGCTACCCCTTCCTGTCCTTCCAAAAATTCATGTGGAAGCAATGCCAAATATAAAGTTGTTTTTGGGACACTTGGTGTGAGAGGACAGAACCCCCCCAAACAAAACCAAATGTTAGAAAGAGCTGTTCATGCCATAGTTGTGAAACAGATGGCAGGATTGAGAACAGTAGCAGTAGGTAGAAAGTTTTGCTTCTTAATTTCAAAGCTATTCAACTAGACTAGAGAATCTGTATTTTTCAGAGCTTTATGTTTTCCAATTTTGTACAATGAATTTCATAAAGAATTATTTTGTAAGGATCAGTCTGATCTTGGGCTTTTTTGCTCTTAAGCATGACTTGAAGAAACAACCACACCAATAGCAGCTTCATTTACACATTGCTTCATATGTGCTATGCAGTCTTTATGTGGTTTACAACTGTAAGCTAATTTTTTCCAACAAGCTGGGTACTTATTTTAGTGACCTTGGAAGGATGCAAGCCTGAGGTGAGCCTGAGCCCTGGCTGATATTGAACTCACAACCTTGTGGTTTGTGAGTGAGTGGCTGCAGTACAGGCATTTAACCACTGCACTACCAGAAACAATAGCATTTCTGAGATTTCCCCTCCTCAAGAGTAAACAAATCCATTTGCTCAGATTGCTCCTGATGAAGGGATTTGAAAGAATTATTTTCTTTAACATTAGGAAAAGAGCAGGCAGACATGTTACTCCTAGTCAAAATGATGCATAGGATGTCAATTTTCTGCTGCAGATTTGAGAGTCAAACTAGACATTAAGAGGAATATATATTCTCTGTGATTAATGCATTTTCCTTTCCACACAAGGGAATTTCCTCAAAGACACATGTCTCAGCAATCAGATTTTCAAATTACATCTGTGTTTACTTTCTAATCACCAATCACAAAATAAAGCATGCTAAATGCCAGTTATGTAGTTGAAAAAAGCCAAACAACATTTATCATTAGTGTGAGCACCTGTGCCAAAAAAGAAGAAAAAAGAAAAGAAAGAAAGAAAGAAAGAAAAAGAAAAGAAAGGTGATAAACACATCTTTTAGTTTAAGACTTTTGATGAAGTGCAGCATCGCAAGTGCTGTTGAGCAACTTTCAGTATCTCTCATCATTGACTATGCTGGATAGGACAGATGGGAGTTGCAATTTTGCAATCAACCCAGTTTAGTTGGACCCCAAGACACCCAGTTTCAAGCAGGAAAAGACATTTCCAGAGACTGAAAATACTCACTATCACCTCCCATGCTCCAAGGTATGTCTGAGGCCGATGTGGCAAGAGCATGCAGGATACACTACAGTCAGCCCTCCATATCCATGGGTTCTGCACCCATGGATTCAACCATCCATGGCTTGAAAATATTCCAACAAAAATAAAATGCAAACTTTAATTTTTATATTTTATATAATGGACACCATTTTACTACACCATTGTATATAATGGGACTTGAGCATCCACAGATTTTGGTATCCATGAGGGGGTCCTGGAATTAAATCATAGCAGATACCAAGGGTCCAGTGTACTTTTTTTTGTGTAATGTCAAACATTGGAAGATCTTCAAGCTATCCTGAGTGGTATAGCAGCCCAAAGGTTCTGCTGCAGATTTCTAAAAACATCAGCAGTGGTCTGCAAAGGGGACCAGTTGTTGTAACCCTATTGTTGCCCTGGCATTTCCCCCTGTAATTTTAATTGATTTAATTCCTGTATTCTCCCTGTGCTTTGTAGATATTTTCCTAGTAAGCATGCTGGTTGTATTATTATTATGTTCCTGATGTGCTTTTGTAATATTTTAAGACAAATAAACTTGATGATAAAGAGTGATGTATTGTAATACTTGAAACATTACAATCTTTTTCAGAACAAGCTGAAACTACAACTTTGGAGGCCCACAGAGACTAGAAACAAAGAACCTACTGTCTTTAGCTGCTATTTTTAAATTGAGGGATGGGGAATGAATGGTCCTCCAGACTGGAACTCTGGCTTCCTGACTAGGCTGATGAAACCTGCAGTCCAATGGCGACGGGAGAGGAGGACGTGACAGCCGAGCCCTGCCTTGGCTCTCTAAGAGCCCTTTAAGACCTGGTGGCAGTGTGGCCTTGATGATCTCCTGCAGGCTATTTCTAGCCCCCCCTCACCAGCCCAGAACATCAGAGGCGATGGGAGAGGAGGAAGCGGCAGCAGAGCACTGCATTCGCAGTGGCAGCGGATCTGGGGAGAATGTTGGCGGGTATAAAACCCCACCCAGGACCATCTCTCCCCTGGCAACATGTGACGGCAGTGGCGGCGTTCTGAGCCACAGGAGGATTGAGTCAGCCCGATTCCACTACCTGTTTTAGGCGACACTGCCCTTACATTTATTGTGGGATGGGAGCGTAGTTGGATCATTTGTCATTGCTACCATGTAATGTAGCCGGGAATGGTCAAGGAGTGGGGATTGAGGTTGTATGGGGGAAGGGAAGGTATGGCGGCAACAGAGTGAAGAAATGTTACAAAAGAAGAAGGGATCGATGCTTAATATCTATCCCTTCTTCAGTTCACTCTGTTTCCCAGAATAACTTGGAGAGCGTACCATCCATTCCACAGACCCTTACTCTGCTCCTTTGCAATTCCAGGTTGATAAAAAACAAAACTCATATCCATGACCTTTTATTGGTTGAGGCAGCCAACCTGGCATGCTTTACGGAGACCTGGCTGGGAGATGCAAGCGCTGTGATGTGGGCACAGGCCCTCTCGGCTG
>CM034708.1:25550558-25561517 GCA_020142125.1 Phrynosoma platyrhinos
AAAAAGTCTAGTTGGTGGTAAAAGACTGAACAAAGACAGCAAGTCAAAGATACAGCAGGTCAATTAAAGAATAGGACTCTGGACTTTGGACTCTGGAGGTATTAGATGACTAAAACAGATAACGCGCCTGCGCCATATTTGTGCTTGCTGTACGCGGATTTGAGCTTACGCATATGGTAAGCCCAGGAGGACAAAATGGCACATGCGCTGCATGAGAGAGTGCACCACCAGAGAAATCAATGTAATTTGAGCATACATGTTTTTTCCCATATGCGGGGGTGGGTGGGCCCAGAACGGATCCCCTGCATATAGGAAGGGCCCACTGTATATAATTACAGTTATTCATATGCTCTCAAGATGGAGAAAATAATATGGAGGAAAACATTCTAATATTGAAACACCTCCCATAATTTCATATGATCCATTGTTGGGCCATGTGGCAAGGAGTCTTTGTTCACACACACACACACACACACACACAGAGAGAGAGAGAGAGAGAGAGAGAGAGAAAGAGAGAGAAGAAAAGAAAAGAAAAGAAAAAGAACAAATTCCACCCAGCAGTGAAAGTGTCTTTTCTGCTGTACTGACAGTGATGGGCTTTAGGAATTATAGTTCAAAAAAGAAATTTCTCAGACTAAGCTCTGACCTTTCCTACATCTAATCATTTTTTAATTCATGCTTTTCAAGAGAGTCCTCAGGTCAAATTCACTTTGCAATGCTGGTTGTTGTTGTGAAAGAGAACCATAGGAAGCAGTTTCTGGATGACTAGTATTGATTCTAAACTTGGAAGGCAAAAGTCTGTTTAAAAAGTGCCCCTTTTGCATGTATATGCTTAACAGAGTGCTCTTTTATACTAACAATTCTCATTTCAGGAAAGTACCCAATGAAGTGTGCATCTTAATGCCAACCATGAGAACAGCCATGAGATAAGTGAGTTATTGGATTAAAGCTCCTAAGAAACTGGGTGACTGGGAGATTATAGGTTGGCAGTCCAAAAATGTTGTGCAAGTCAGCTATTCCATGCTAGGAAGTATGTGCTACCAACCCAACTATTGTTTGTTAATGATCATAGGGGGGATGCAGGCAGGTGGCCTTGGGCTGCCCTGGGAAATGGAGGATCGAGGCCAGGGCTGCCAGATGCGTCGGCCCCGGTCCTCCCTTTTGCCGCTTGGGAAAGAAGCGCCAAAACCGTGCTCCTTTCACAGGCGGCAAATAGGGCGCTGTGATTATGTCCTCAGGAAGGGGTTGGGGTGCCCGGCATGCGGCTGTCCCTCCCCTTCCCTGCCTCCAAGATGGCACAAAGCACCGTCTGTAGATGCCCATAGTTAAATTAATGATATATATGTTTACTTCTTACATTTTCACTCCCTTCCACTCCACTAATTACATTTTCCACCCAGAAATGTGAATAACAAAATGCTGGCTGAATTAAGTTTTTTAAGAAGTTCATTGATAGTTTTTTTGTGGGTTTTTTTCGGGCTGTGTGGCCATGTTCTGAAAGAGTGTCTTTCTGACGTTTCGCCAGCATCTGTGGCTAGCATCTTCAGAGAAAAGTTCATTGATAATATATAATACTGCCATGTAAAGCTATGCAAAAACAAGTCAGCAAAATCAACAGACTCCATGGCCCCTAAAATACTAATAATTGTATTGTGATAATAGTAGCTTTCAGCCTCTGTGCACATTTTTAATAGTTGCACTTCCTCCTGCTATTCCTATTGTCTTATAGTTTTCTGTACACTCTTTGCAAAACAAACTTCAGCTAGACATTTCCTCAAAAGTTAGATTTGCTGCTCCCAAACTCCAACATTTATGTAGGGAACTGGGACAAAATAGGCCAGGCATAAAATTACAAATCTGTAAATATGTCAGTCATGAGTATGAAACTTCTTTCATTGGCTAACACACTGAAAGTTGAACCTGGCTTGTTTCTCAGAAAAAATCTGGCCAAAATAATGAATAATTGTTTAGTCCCATATGTTGGTTCCTACAATAGCAAGAGACTTGATTTTACAAAAAAGGAAGTCTAGAATCAAGTAGGTTTGGAAAGAATATTAAAAAATATTTGAAAAATTGTTTCCCCCCCCCATGTTTTCTGAGTGTTGAGAAACCCTGAAGAGAAGAATCCTTTATTGATGAGAATCTTTGTAATTCAGACATATTCTGCACAAAATTCATATGTGGTGGTTTTGTGTGAACAGCAGCATTTTCTGTTCAGATTTATTGTTGTTGTTGTTGTTGTTATTGTTATTATTTTGTGTGTAGATAATACTGTTTCCTGTACAGGAAATACTGGAATTGGGGATTTATTCTACACAAAATTTGCACACAGTTGATTTGCATAAAAAGTATAGAAAATAACAGTTCTGTATATAAATATTATTTTCTGCACAGAAAAAGCAGTTTGTATTGCTTTGCAGTTGTGAACTTATCTCTATGTAGTCACCATCCAGATTTACAATTTTTTCCCAGCGTTTTTTGACCCTCTGAATACCATTATTGTAGAAGTCTGCAGATTGCATCTTAAACCACTCTTCCATTTCATGAATGACGTCATCTGTGTTGTCAAATCGGTGTCCCCTCAATGGATTTTTCATTTTGGGGAAAAGAAAAAGTCACTTGGTGATGATGACACTGACAAAATTTCATCAATATACCATAATAACTTCTGGGTGATAATTATTACTTTACAATACCCCCTCGTACTTCTCCATCTTACACTTTAGTAACTTCTGACACAACCTGTAACAAAAATAAAGGACAGAATGAGCTGATTTTCTTCATATCATGGATTTAGGGACCAATGATGACACTGACAAAATTTCATCCATATAACATAATAATTTCTGGGTGATAATTATTAATTTTTAATACCTCTCTCTCTCTCTCTCTCTCTTTCTCTGTATATATATATATATATATATATATATATATATATATATATATATTTGTAGTGCCAGCCCTGAACAGTCTGGCTACATACAAAAAAATTAATACCTAGAAGCATATACTGTATATACTCATGTATAAGTCTAGAAATTTAGGTTAAAAAATTGATCCCAAAAACCTGAGTTGACTTATCTATCAGTCAATGCATGTACTGTAGTTTAAATCATATATGTATAACCATCCCCTGGTGAAAGGCAAGAGTTTAATCTGCCCTGGAAGCACTGACCAACTTCTACTCTCTGATCCATCCAATCTTATGGGTCAAATAATTATATCTGCTGGAATTTTGTAAGTTCTTTGGCATTGTTTTTCCTTTGCTTCATCCTTTATATCCTTTGTTACATGCCACTAAATTTTACCCTTGACTTATCCATGGGTCATATCAATATCCCTAATTTTGGCCCCAAAACCTGCCCTTGACTTATACATGAAGTCGACTTATAGTCAAGTATATACGGTAATACTTTTATTTTATCTCAGACTCATACAGAATATATGTTTGGTCCTTGTCAAAAATATGACTACAGTACTTAATATCACATCTGGGAAAATAGAAGTGTATTTGTTAAGATTCTTGTGTGGCTGTTTGATCACTGATATAGTTCTTTGTTCTCTCTTATTCACAATCTAAACTGTGTGAAAGCCATATTTTCATAGAATCTTCCATATGTAGAAACATTTTCTACAAAGAAATTTAAGGGCTGTTTCTGTTTTACTTCTGACTTTATTTCATAGTAGTTTTTTTATTTGTCCACTGTGATCAAATGCTTTCAACAGTAAACTAAAATATATATATGGCATATGTCTTCTTCTGATTTCTTTTTCACACATTTCATATTTAATGACCCTGGTTTGTAAGAAATCTCCCTGAGGCAATTACATCTGAAGTTATTGTGGACTGAAGAAAGGAATTTATCATGATGACCCTGGATAACAGCAGCTACTTAGAGATCTGAGCACTAGCTTTTTGCTGATGATAATCCAAGAGATTTTCCTTGTTCAGTTAAAATATATCAAGTTTGAGTGATTATTGTTCTTAGCATTTCAACCTTTCTGCCAGGAGGAATTAAAAAACGTCCTCCATTTTGAGCAGGACTAAGAACAGGGTGACCAGATGTCCTATCCATAACGGAGGACAAAGGTACACTCAAATGTTGGACATTGAAGAAGAAAAAATGTAGGGGGTGACCAAACAAAAAAGATGGAGAAACACTCACATAAATGTCAATGGAGGATGTTTTGTGATTCCTCCGGGAGAGAGAGGCTGAAATGTGGGAGAGTCACCCTATTCTTAATCATGCTCAAAATGGAGGACATTTTGGGATTCCTTCTGGACCAGAAAGGTTTCAAATGTGGGACATTCCTTGGAAAAGACTGAAAGACACTCTTACAGAAAAGTCAATCCATGCTTCTAAATCAAAATGGAGGACACTTCGGAATGTCTCCTGGAGAGAGAGAGAAATCTGAAATGTCCTGGAAAAGGAGGGTCACCTGGTCACCCTGCCTCCAGCCCATAGATGCCCCTTACATTGTCCTCTCTTGCTGGGGGGGGCAGCGCTTGGTGTCCAGTACCCATTTCCCTTGAGTCCCAGGGCCACCCCACATCCCCCATTCCCGGTGGAGGGTTTTATTTCTGAGGAAAAAATGACCCCCTTACCCTCACCCCCTCTGATAGGATTTTTTTAAAAAGTCAATCAAATCATATGCACCTTTGTTATATTAATGATGTGAGTATTTAAAGGTACTGTCTACTGCAGCCATGCAGTTTCAAAGGTTTGCATAAGCTGTCATTTTATTTATTTATATTTTAAAAAGTACTATATATTAATAATGTTCCCAGGAGAACCCCCTTTGTGGCTTTGGCTTTGGCTGGCAATGAGAAAGCAAAGGGGTGGGCATGATCTGCCCCCTGTGCATTAGCCCCATCCCTTCCTTGGCATCAAATCGATTCAGCAGCAAGTTCCCATTTGCGGCTGGTAGAAAAAGACTGGTTCCTTTCAAAAGAACATCTGAAATCCCCATTTCTGAAAAACCTGGGTTAAGGGGGATTTGACATAGGCCCACCCCAGTTCGGGTTGGAAAAACCCAATTCAAGTGTGAATGACCCACTTTTACACTGGTTTAAGTGTTTGGGCACTTCAGAGATTTGACACTAGTAGAGTTCCCACACAACTTGAAACAGTTGTACGTGGACTGGTGCAATGAAGAGTGGATTCACTGTCCTGTCATGGGTGGGAGTGAGAACAAAGTGTGTATACACCATAGGATATTCCCTATAGCAAATCATCATCATCATCATCATCATCATCATCATCATCATCATCATCATCATCATCATCATCCTACTTCCCCCCCAAAGATTGGGACTCAAAACAGCTCACAGTGTAAAAGAACCAGTACAGTTTAAAATGTAGAAAGAGTAAACATTAAAATAGAATTATTTATAGCAGGGATAGGCAACCTTTTTGAGCCGGGGGCCGGGTTGCTGTCCCTCAGACAATTGGGGGGCTGAAGCACAAAAAAATTAAATTAATTAAAAAATTAAAATATATTTTTTTAAAAAATTAAAAATGTTAAAAAATATGCATGCACACTCTCTCAGCCCCAGAAAAGCCATGGCAAGACCCCTGTGGAGATTTTGCCAAGAAAATGCCAAGAACAAGTAATAACAACAATAATCAATATCATCATGGCAGGCAGCGGCGGTGGCGGGGTGTGGCAGCAGTGGCGGCAGGACCAGCCTGGGGCCGGTCCAAAGGCCTCGGAGGGCCGTATCCGGCTCTCGGGCCTTAGGTTGCCTACCCCTGATTTATAGTATTTTTAAAACAATTTACCCTCAATTTAAAAGGATAAAATGCAATAAAAAAAAAGTTATTAAAAACAGTTCACTTAAAATAATATATTACCCCTAGGCTGTTCTTTAAAAAACTTTCTGGTTTAAATTCCTATTTGAATAAAAATTCCTATTTAGCGGCTCAGCGGAAGGACAGAAAGGAGAGGGCCATTTTGGGAAGGGAGTTCTGGCAGCCACTGAGAAAGCTGTCTTTCCCATCCCCACCAACTGTGCTTATGATGGTGCTGGGACTAAGAAAAGGACCCCTCCTGATGATCTTAGGGGGGTTGCAGACTGCCAGAAATAGTGCAAATTGAGTCCACTTTAAGGGTTAGGGTTAGTGCTAGGGAATCATGGGAATTATTTTTTTCCTGAGACATTGAGCCTTCTCTGTCAGAGAGCTCTGGTGCCACAATAAAATACAGTTCCTATGATTCCCTAACCCTAACCCTAACCCTAAAGGTGGATTAAATTTGCACTATTTCTGGCAGTCTGCAGCCCCCCTTAGAGTCCAGGCCAGCTCATTATAGGGACATGGTCTGCCAGATAGCCTTGACCTGAGCCATACAGGACATTACTACCAATCCCCGTTAGTAACTTAGGAACTTCAACCAACTAAAGTTTCAGAGCCTTTGTGAGAAATTCAATACCATTTTTTTTGTTAACTGCCCTCAAGTCAATCTTGACCCATGGTGACCCTATGGATGAGACATCTACAAGACCCCCTGTCCTCCACTGCTTTCTTCTTCTGTGTCCAAGCCTGCTTTTCTTATAATATGTTCTGCATACAAGTTGAACAGATAGGGTGAAAGTATGCAACCCTGTCTGACCCCTTTGCCAATTGGGAACCATTCTGTTTCTCCATGTTGTGTTCTGAAAGTAGCCTCTTGTCCTGAGTACAGATTCCTTATCAGGACTATCAGATGTGTTGACACTCCCATGTCTTTAAGGGCATTCCATAGCCTTTCATGTTTTATGCAGTCAAAGGCTTTGTCTATAAAGCACTTGCTGATATGATGCAAAACAGTAATCCATTTGGCAAGTTACCAAAGCAGAGATAATTGTTGCTAGGCTATAATCCTGAAGTTGGTGCATCATCACAGGGTAGGCAACTTTGAAGGGTTCAAGGGCCAATGTTGGGGATTTAAGACTCACTATAGCATATGCATCCCAAAATGTATAAAAGTAGCATACAAAAGTATAATGCATAACTAGAACATTTTTGTTTTGATAGGGGGGGGCTCCACCTCTAGGAAATTCCTTTTTTTTTGGTGGAGAAAAAAAAATCAGTGAGGAAGGGCATGGGAGGGCAAACCCCCCCCCCCAAATACAACCTTAGGGGATATGTGTGAGTTGCAACTTGCCCACCTGTAGCCTATACTGATGATAGGTAACCCTTTGCAAATAAGGCTACCAGTGCTTCAAATAACAATAAGGGATCCAGTAGGATCCCCAGGCTGTACATCTGAGGAGTGCACCCTTCTTCAGAATAGACTAAACATGCAGCTGGGCAGATGTAGCACCCACTAATAAGTCTTTCATCTTGTCTAGATTGAGTTCCACATTTTAAGCCCTCATTCATTAGATCTTCCTCAGGCATTGATTCAGGACAAAATCACACTGAAGAGCAGTGGCTGGAAACAAGATTACAAATGCTTAAAAGCACAGAACAGCAATGCTATGTACTGTTAATTCTACAGGAAGAATATAAATAATGAGAGTATAAATATAGTAATGTGAATAATCAATATATAAAATCAATATATAATGTAAACATAGATATAGCATGTTATACAAATTGCTATGAAAGCAAAATAATAAAAACATTGGCAGAAAGTCAAATAATAATCAATCACAAAATACAAGAAATAAGCAACACGAAAAAGAGTAAAGCCAAGATGTTAACAGAGGCAAATTTATTAAATAGCAAGAAGTTGGAATTAAAATAAATAAATACAGGATTTCTAGATATTCTTCTGTTTTGACATACCTTCTGCAGCTTGGCCATGTTTTTTTTTAAAAAAATACCTTTTCCAGAAAAGCAAGGTGGATAAATCTAGATGTAAAACCATGTCAAATAGTTGTATGTTAATTATCAGCACTCACTCACCACCTCAGATACCTTTTATTGTCCTGGATATCATGGTAAAGAGCTGTTTTATACAAGTTCTTCAGACAAAATGTCTCCAAATGGTCTTTAATTATATTTTACAGCCCTTTTGACTGAAGAAATTGAATAAAACATTCTGACTCCTCATAGTTTTAAATTTAAATTTATCTATCTGACTTTTATAGGGGAATAAGATATGTCAAAAGAGAAGTATATGTGGAAATCAAGCATTTTTGCCAGCTTCTTGCTATTAATCTGTCTTTGGACATGTCTACACTGGCCAAAAAAGCCCTACTCACTTTGTAGCCGCTATGACCTGGACACATGATGTTTGTGATAAATCACTGACAATGTGGGACTATTCACCAAAAATCAGTGTGGTTTGCTCTGGAATGGAAAGCACTAATACTATATAAGGTAAAGAAATCATAGCTGAAAAACACATCCCCACATTTAAATGCAATGTAGTATCTGTTCCTGGTGTAGGACAACATTGTCTGAAAGCACACATGCCTAGAAATTATGAGCCATTTGTATATTCTGTAATGTGTGTTAAACAAATTCCCTTCAAAATTCAAAATATGGAAAGAATTAATAGGAAAGAATATATTTCAACATCAGTTGGTTACTATTTACAATGAAGAATATGTCTATGATAGAGCACAGTCAGTGTGCTTAACCCTAATGAGTCCAACAGGATTAAGTACACTGAACTTTTTAAAGATTGTGTCCAATGAATTTTGGGCCTCTAATAAAATGTTGCATTGCAAAACACTCTTATCGATGGTTCCAATCAGCCATGTCCTCTTCCAGAATACTCCATTTCTCTTCCTTCCACACTGGTTTCAATTTTTGTCTCCTTCAATACTTGATGTTCCATGGCACCAGAGCATTTTTTTGGGGGGGGGGGAAATCCTTCTCTTTTCTGAAGGTTATGCACTCTTCCTTATTTGAAGTTTTCAAGCACCTGATGGCCACCTATCAAAGAAGGAAAAACAGAAGATTCCTTACATTAGCAGGATGGCTGGGGATAGAGTCATAGACTTGATGTACATTTCAGCTCTTTAATTCTATGTTGTTTATTTCTTCTTTTCTTCTTTCTCTTTTTCAAAACAATAGCCTTGATTTAGATCACATCTCTACTGACAAACAAGAGCAAGCATAATGTAGTGGTGTGAGTGTTAGATGACCATGGAAACCATAAATCCCTGCTGGACCATGGAAACCTACTGGATGACCTTGGAGAATTCACACACTTTCAGCCTCAGAGGAAGGCAAAGCCAAACCCCTTATGAACAAATCTTGCCAAGAAAATCAAATTATAGGCTCAGCTTAGGGTCACCATAAGTTGGAAACAACTTGAAAGCACACAGCAACAATAATAACACTACTGTCAATAGCCTTGTCCTGCAAAGAAATCAATAATGAGGCAAAGAGGAGATGGAAAATCTATACAAGAATTTTCTTTTCTCATTTTTCAGGTGAGAAAGATTCTACCATAAAATCTTACTATTATTGGCGAGGAGTGTGTGCAAATGTCCTATCTGCCAAGGCTTCAGTCAAACAACTTGTAAACAGCCCTCTCAAACTCATTTTCTCTTTTTCAAATTTTTATTTAACTATGCAATTGTTAAAACAATGTTTGTCCTATTTGTTCACTCATTGAAAATGTTTTCAGGTGCATTAGGGGATTTTTTGTAATCTGAAGTTATGAGAAGAATAAGGTTTCATACAAATGCATAAGTTGCTTTACACATGCAGTTGTATTCTTTGGGCATTGTGCAATGGATGTATTTGATTCATTGTTGGGTAAAGAGTACCACAAGTATAACTGTTTCACATGAGTTTAAATCTTATTGCTAGTTCCGATTAGATTACAGCCATTGAATTAATGGGATTTTCCTACCTGTTGATTAACCATTCAACAATTGAGTTAATGGATCTACTTTAGTTGGGACTCATCAACAGGATTATAAGCATGCAGTTGTCCATTCTTGGATAGTGTGTAACTATTTGTCAGTGGCTTCAATCTATCACTTTATTTACTACGACTAAAGAAACAGTCATGGTGCATTCCCCATTGAACAAAATGGAGAATAAGCAGGCACATTAGCAGGTACACAATCAGTTGCACAATGGTGGTATTCAGCAGTGTGGTGGTGTAGCGTAATCATTGTGTAACTATATGAGTGTAATTTGCACTACATAAATGCCATGTTGGATCTCAACCAAAAAGTACTAATATTCATTAACATCATAAAATGAAGTTTCAAAACATTATTACATTTTTTTATTAAAAACTGCTTATCAGTCAGTTAATTCCAGTTGTTAGATACTATTGGCTGTTCTCTGAGTAATTATGAAGAATCAAAAAAATGACAGGCCATAATAACTGTTTTAAGTACTACAAAAAGAAAAGTCAGGACCTTTTCTTTAATTTGCTCAAAAAAGAAATACACAGATTTTCATTTCTGAGAGTTCACAAACTCTATATTATTCCTATAATTAACTACTCCATGCTCTTTTAATATCCCATGTTTTAATTAATATGAATCTGCTCTATTAATAGTCTTATTATTTCTTTTTAAAATGGGTTTTAGAAAGTTCCCAGAGGGTCTTCAGATTCCCTTTATTAGTTAGTCCACTCTGCTCCTCAACGCTTTTGTAAAATATAATTAGTTCTGCATAAAGGAACAGGTGAATTGTTTACTAGAGTGACAGTTAATTTGGACCTACCATATTTAGTTTGTTTATTTATACAGATGTGAGGATTGCCAGCAGACACCTTCAGAGTTGATGTCCTACAGCCTCAGTGAAGTTTGGAAGGTTCAGAGACCTGTAGTTGTCTACAAGTTCCATCCAGATAGTATTTAAAAAGTATGCAGGACATTAGTGAAAACACTTTCTTGTCCTATACTTGAACCCCGCCCCCTGTTAACAGAGGATAAGGTCATTTTCGACAGAATTAGAATGGTGAAAAGTCTGATTAAAAACCTGGGGTACATAGCCATACTATAGAACAGGGGTCAGCAACCTACGGCCCGCGGGCCGGTTCCGGCCCAGAACG
>CM034708.1:25570266-25586703 GCA_020142125.1 Phrynosoma platyrhinos
TTTTTTCCAAGTTGAAAAGATTTGGAGATTTTCACATGGGCAAAAGTGACAGGAGCATAGCAGGATGCTCCTATCACTATGGTGCAACTGCGTAAAGATTATTGATGTTGTCACCATAATTGCATCATTATCCTGTGAACAAAGAGGAACTCTAGCACCAGTTTTCATTCATGGGACTTTTCTGTGAATTTGTGGGATAATGATGTGATAACATGATATCGCGCGATGCTGTTTGATAATGTTTGTGGAATTCCGTGATAGTGATGGGAGCATCCCGCTATTCTCCCATTACTTTTGGCCATGTGAAAATCTCCTTCCTACAGTTATGCATTTGTTACTGCTACGCATTCGTGATCCCTATGTAGCTCTAGTTTATAGGTTTACATTCTGTAAACCTTTGTAAATTACCCCATTGTAAATTTTGAAATGCATGTTTACAGTTGTTTACATGTTCATGTTTACAGTTGTTGCATCATTTCAATGGCCAAAAGGATCCCCAAAACCTTACTGGTAAGCAGCCACTGAGATTGGTGGGGGTCTGTTCCCCTGTTAATCAAGAAACAGTTGCCTGATGTACCCAGTGCTCCACACATGAATGATCTCCAGCACAAGGGAGATTTGTGACAGAGACACTTTTTCTGCCTGTTGTACTGAAAATCACTTGGAGGAAATGATGGGAATGTCAGGTAACAACTTTTGAATCAACAGAGGAATGGATTTCTATTGGTCCCAGTAGCTGCTTACTAGTAAGTGGGGTTGGGATGGTGGTGGTCTGGCCAGAATCCACTATGTAGCACTGTAGTTATGGTGCTACGTAGTATGTAGTAGTCATACAGGATTCCACTGGACAAGTTTATGCAATTCCTTTTTAAGGAAGGCCTGACTAATGTCAAACCTCTTACCATTTTTGGTTCAAATATATATATTTTACTTATATATTTACATATTTTATTGAATCTGACTTTTTCATGTGTTAATTGTTGGTGAACACTGCCATTATGCAGATAGAGGCAACCATCTTAATGGTTCTGAGATGCCATAAAACGGGGGGAGGGATTTCAATCATTGACCTTTCTTCATTACTATATTTTAAAAAGAGATTGGAATAATTGCTTTACTTGTCTACTGAACATGTCGACTTGGAGATTCTGGGGCTTTTAAATCTAAAAAAGCCAAGATCTGTCATTGTGCTTGCAGAGTGTAATGCTACACTCACATAGTTGTGGTGACTGTGGTCCACAACTTTTTTGCTGATCATTAACTGTGCAACTGATGGTGCCGCCTGCAAATGTGTGTGGCGTTTCCACAATCACAGTGAACCAAAGAAAATGTTGAAGGCATTGTTGAGTATTTACATACCATCTTACAATGCACAACTGCATGTACAAGAGTTACACTTGCCGAACTTCAATCATGAAATTGTTCACTGAATTATATCATGACCAAAAAGTACAACCATGGGGTAAAACAACTTACATGTGTGTAAAACACCAACAGGATGTCAGTTAATTTTGCTATGCACTTTTCAAACTACCAGGGATGGAAAATGGCAGGGATTTTCTTTCTTATACTCCAGAATAACCTGTTTAGCTTTAAGAACTTTGCATCCCTGGTATTTTGAGTTTGGAATTGTAAACCACTGTGGAAGTGTTGCTTCCTACCTACCAGAAAATAAATAAGTATCATCCCATAAAACAATTTTTGCCTTACCACTTTAGGTTCTCTGGGATAATGCATGTGGAAATATCAAAGAAGCCATTTGTATCTTTCCATTATAAACTCTTGAAATTTCTGTTTTTTGTTTCTGCTCTTGCTTTTCTCAAAGCTAACTACTGGTCCTTATTGGGTTACTTCCATCAAAGCCATCCTGAAACACTTGTGAGACTGGCAAATACTATACATCTGTTTTATAGATCTGTTCCTTGACAGTCTTACAACACAACCTAGTTTTATTTTAATAACATTTGCACCATAGGCCTTTAATTGATGCAGCATCTGAGTTTGGAGGGCTTCTATTAGAACTTTGAATAACACTCTGTGCTAAAAGAATGAAGTGATCCTTATTGAATGGAAAAAAATCTATACTTAATAATGGCAAGGGAATAAAAATATTAGACCTATGATATTTTGAGAAATAAATCTGGACTTAAAAGGTCCGTATATATAGTTAACCTTCTCAAAACCCATTAAACTCTTATTTAATGTATTGGATTTTTTTTTTTGAGATTAGGCTGGAGGGCTGCTTAATGATGTTCTATATTTTTTAAAATCCACTTATACATGTACACATTAGCAGTGATTTACTGCAGATGAGGAAAACATTATTGACCTGACAAACATCAGGAGTAAGCCTATATTGAAATGCAAAATCTACTGGCAGTTTAACTATTAGTTTGCAATTTGTATATTTCTTCCTTGACAATTAAAACAAATCCAATCCTCCAGTCCTATCTCATTTTGATGTTTGTTCTTGTTTATATTGGAAAGAGACATAAATTCAGATTACTCAACTAGATGAAATGGTTTTTAGCCAAGCTGTGCATTGCCAGAAAATTGTAGAGAAGGAAGAACATATTATTGAATATGGCCCGAGGCCTATATTCTTGCAATTGTTGCAGTGGCAACACTTTATAATGACAAAAAAGTATAATGTGAAGCCCATCTCTAAAAACATGTAAGAAAATAAGAAATGAGATAAGAAATGGAATAAGAAAATCTGTGTTAATGGGCCAGTTTAAAAGAATGTGTTTGATATTTCCTAGAAAAATGGTATGAATGGTATATGCAAGTGGGATGATACTTTGGTTGCTATGCAATCAGAACAAATGGACAATTGCAATGATAGAGTTTAGAATGGAAATTTATAAATAGCAAGAGGGACTTGGAAGGCACAGAAAAACAACAACAAAGAGAAAGTTCATAAAGTTACTGTTTATTGATTTACACGTTCCTTCTACCTGATGAAATTTAATGATGTAATTCTTCATTAGTTTTGTCATTGAGAGATGTAATGAATAATTTTAGCAATTTTGCTAAACTCCTGGTGAGAAAGTCTTTGAAAAACAACTCAGTTTTCAAAGATTATTCACAGTTGAAGAGTTATTTTGTATAAAATTCTCATGTGGTATCTTCCACAGAAAACATTTTCTGTGCAGGAAACAACATGCTTTGGGGAAATTCATCATTTTAAAAAAACAAATTTTCTGTGGAGGCAGCAGCATATTACATCAGACAATAATAATTCTGCACAGAAATAGATTTTTCTACACATAAAATTGTGGGTTTTGCACAAAAAATATTCAGATTTTGCACAGAATAAGTCCCAGACCAGAGATTCTTGCCAGCTAGGATTCTCTTGACCAGAGCTTCTGACATTTGAGAAACATGATTTTTCCTCCCTGTTTTTGACTATTTGTTCATACTTCACTTGACAATCTTTATTAAAAGACTTTCTCATAACTGAACCAGATACATAGTGGTAGTTTAAGGTACAATCATATACATTGTTTCTTGGGACTAAAGTCTATTGAGTCAAACTGGACTTGCTTCTGATTATTCATGCAGAAGATCAGCCTGTAAATGTCTTATCCCAACCACAAATCTAACAACATGACCCACACCACACCTCCAACACAGAAGCCAGATGCAGGGGGGAAGCAGACCAGGGCGTCCGGGACACCCTGGGACAGTGCACCACGGGACCACGGCATCCACACCGTGGCACACCGGCGGCGTCCCTGAAAGGAGCGCTAAATTGGCGCTCCTTTCAGAAGTCAGGGAAAGTGCACCCTAAACGCGTAGGGCACACTTTCCCTGACTTTTCCGCCGCAGCGTGTGCGGACGCTGAGGCGGGAGGTTGCCCCCGGAGCGCCGGCCATGCGGAGGGCCGGCAGCTCCGAGGGCAACCTCGGGAGGAGGAAGGGGTGCCGATCGTGCGGCTGCCCCTCCTCTTCCCTGCCTCGGAGACGACCCTATTAGTCGTCTGCTGAGGCCCGCAGTCTCCTTGTGGCCTGCTCAGCAATTAGGTTTGAAAATCTTGCTAAAGATTAGAACTCTTTAGCAAAGACAATCTCATCAAGCTACAAATCTCAGGCTGAGTGATAGCAACTTTACAAGGGTTCAGGCTGGATTCTTTCCTAGTGTTTCCTGGCTAGCTCAGGTAGTCCTTGAGTGGTTTCCAATCCAAGTACTAACCAAGTACTAACTTCCTTAGCTTCAAAATCAAACAAAAACAAGTGTGTTCAGAGTAGCATGGTGGTATAGGCATAAAATTTAGGTAGTCCCTTAAGGCTAGTTACTGTTAGCAAGAGCTTGAAACTAAAATATGCTGCTCTTTTTGTCCCATGGTTTTGCCATTGGCCCTGCCAATTACTGGAATGTAGCCCACAATAAACTCTCTAAAACTAAATTCAGCCCTGAAGCTGAAAGAGGTTCTGCCTGCTTGTTTTAAAGCCCATAAAAAGTCACAGAAATAAAGTTTTATAAACACTTCTGTGCAAGCTGGATGGCTAGAATATATACTAGTGCTGACAGTTTTAATTTGCTAGATGAATAGTAAGAAAGAGGTGGGAGAGAGGGTGTAGATTGGGTGGGGCTTGCATCCTAGAACATGACAACAAATTTGCCATTTATATATTTCTCTGCAGAGAAGCTGCTAATTTTAGATGTATTTTAAAAGTGCAATGAGCAATTTGCGTCCATTTACGGTAATAGCAGCTGGAACGACCAGAGTCTCCCAACCCTGAAATTTAAGATGTGCTGTGATTTATATGTAAAACCCAAAGATGTTTAACTTTATTAACTGCCATGATCCAGATCCTTAAAGGAGTTTACGATCTTCCACTAATGTTAATTAAAGTATCAAAAGTATATACTGTAGCTTTAGATTGGCATCATTTAAATCTCACTTCTGGAGCCTTCCAGTTATGTGTATGTATGTTCAAAGCAGAAATTTGTGGTACCTCCAAAGACTGGGGTGGCTGGTGAGAGAAAATCAAAACATTCCCAATTCACATGTGAAAAAAAGGAGGCCTTATGATCTCTTTAAAAAAAATTAAAAATTGACAAAACATTTCACATGTGCTTCAAATACTTAAAAAACAGATAGCACAGTTTTAAATAAACATAGATGTATGCTACTTTGTAATTCCAGCATTTAAAAGCTCACTTCCTAGCTTTGAGAGTCAATCCTAAATACCCTAAAACCATTAAATCCTGTCTGGTTTTGGAAGCTAAGCAGGTTCAGCCCAGGGCTAGTAACTGGATGGGAGACCACCAATGAATACCCGATGCAGTAGGCTATATTTCAGAGGAAGGAACTGGCAAAACCATCTCTGAATATTCCTTGCCAAAGAAAATCCTATGAAATTCATGGGGTTACTTAAGTTGACAGCCCACTTGAAAGCATGTATACATACACAATTCTATTCACTAAACTCCTTTCTGAAAAAACACATTTTCCTTCCCAGAGAAAGTTCACAGATTAGCATCAACTGGAATAACAACAATAGTGTGTTACAAGCATTCAAGGCCAAATCTGTTTTCTTAATGCAAGAGATGCTTCTCCTTTGCTTCATTCAGCCAGAGGAACTGAAAGCAAACAAGGTATAGTCCTTCACAAATAACAAAGCCAGCATGGTGTAGTGCAGGGGTCAGCAACCTATGGCCTGTGGGGCGGTTCCGGCCCGCGGACCCCTGCTTACTGACCCCCGCTGACCCCTGCTGCTGCCGCCTGCCACTGCCGCCATGTGATTTAGTCACCGCGCGGCCGCGTGCATCATGACCACCATTTTGTTTTCCAAAATGGTAGCTGCAACTTGTTTGCACATGCGCAGTACTCCTGCGCATAAGCAAATGCATTGTGGCCGCCATTTTGTAGAACAAAATGGCGGCTGCGACATGTGTGGAGGTGGCTGCGGCAGCGCGTGTGGGGGGGGTTTGCACGTGGTGGCGGGGGTTACATGCGTGCGCGTGTGAGGGCGTGCGCCGCCATTCCCCCCCGGCCCGCTGGAAGGGACAACTTTGGGGGACCGGCCCCCGTCTCAAAAAGGTTGCCTACCCCTGGTCTAGTGGTTTGAGTGTTGGACTAGGACTTTGGAGATCAAGGTTCAAATCCCCACTCAGCCATGAAAACCCATTGCGTGACCTTGGGAAAGACTTAGGGCCTTTGCAGACTGCTAGAAATAGTGCAAATTGAGTCTGCTTTAACTGCCCTGACTCAGTGCTAGGGAATCATGGGAACTGTAGTTTATTGTGGCATCAGAGCGCTCAGAAATAAATATAATTCCCATGATTCCCTAGCACTGAGCCAGGGCAGTTAAAGTGGACTCAATTTGCACTATTTCTAGCAGTCTGCAAAGGCCCATATTCTCTCAGCCTCAGAGGAAGGCCAAGGCAAAAACTCCTCTGAACAAGCTGGAATATATCCAGAGAAGAGTAACCAAGAAGATCCAATGAACCCCTATGAGGAATGACTTACCCAGCTCCCCAAATCATTCATCATAATAACTGGTTTCCAGACCTTTGATCAACTGTGGTTGACTCATGGTTTTCTTGTGGTTTACTAAACTCCTGGCTGTATCTGCACTGCAGAAATAATCCAGGTTGACACCACTTTAACTGTCATGGCTTAGTGCTATGTAATTTGGGAGCTTTTTAGAATCTGGAACAGAAATTGATTATTGTAATTCAGATGTTTTGTGGAATCTAAAACATTCTGTTTCTGCAGAAACATTTTGGAAACAGAACGAAATGGGTCTTCTATCTCTAATCTTAGAATGTGGTAACTATGCAGTTCTCTGGATGTTGTTGTAATAACAAACATTCTTCACTATTTTGTACATTAATTAAGGCTGCTAGGACTCTGCTTGCTGCATAGTGGACTTCAAAAATAAAAAATAAAAAATAAAAATAAAAAAGAGGAAGGATTCTGGATTGGGGGAACTAAGGGGGGAAGCAGACGACTGCTTCTGGGACGCCGCCGGACGGAGCGCCAGTGGAGCGGAGCCTCTGCACCGCAGCGCTCCTGCGGCGTCTCTAAAAGGAGCTCCAAATTGGCGCTCCTTTTAGATGTCAGGGAAAGTGCGCCCTAAAAGCGGCGGGTGCACTGTCCCTGACTCTTCCGCCGCAGTACATGCGGTCACTGCAGCGTGAGGCCATCCCCGGAGCGCCGGCCGTGCGGAGGGCCGGCGACTCCGAGGACGACCTCAGGAAGAGGAAGGGGCACCGTTCGTGTGGCTGCCCCTCCTCTTCAGGGCCTCGAAGACGACTCTATTAGTCGTCTGCCGAGGCCCTAAGACTATTATGAAAGAGTAGTGCTGCCATAGTGGGAAAGTGGCGCCTCATATTTGTTTGTTTGATTTTTTGCTCTTGAGGCATGTCATTTTTTTTCTGTTGGTGACAAGACTTCTATCAATTTTTCATCTTCCAACTGCAAAAACGCACCACTCTCTTCCCCTGCATTGCCCCTGCCCTTGGAACACAAAATCTGTTTTGCAAAGCCAGAGCATGTTGATTTCCTCTTTGTTGTTTTGACAGTCTCTTTGTGCACCTGTGAATGTCATCCCCTTTCATAGGAGTGTCTCATTTAGAACTACAACACACTGGGAAAAATGAAGGGGGAAAATAACATGACCCAGCACTTGGCAGCCTGGTGCCAGAACTCAGATTTCTGATTGTAAGATCAAGGCCATAAAGAGGCCTCCAAGACAATTCAATATATTGTATGAAGGAAAAAGGGAACATATTTTATTCTCAAAGTTAAAAGTAGAAAATACATCGATACAGAGCTAAATGCAGGGAAACTCTACAAAAAGTTGCTCAATACTGGTTACCTCTGATTTCAGATGAGGAACCTGCTGATCCATCCTAGCTAGGTCATTATGAACTTAAAACAACATCTATGAGTCCTGTTATGTGGAGACATAAAGGGACATGATATTCATTGTTTTACAAATCTATTGTAAAATGAAACTTGGCTCCTTCTCCTTCTCTCTAAGAAACAAAGATACTGTTTGAATCAGAGCTTTGGTGAAATGACAACAACAACAACAACAACAACAACAACAACAACAAATTAAGTTGGAGACACTGGATCTATCTACCAAGGTTTGCTGATATGGGAGAGACATTTTGAAGTTTCTGATTGGGAACCATCTCAGTGCTGGACCAAGCATAGGTTACTCAGATGAAGAGAAGATAACCAAGTTCTTAATTGTAAGGATGGAGTTGTCCTGAGGCAACTCCCTTATACACCCAGGGTTCCATGTGGCCTTCTAGCCCTGCCTCTTCCTCTGGACACTTGTCACTCATCCATGGTTACTTGGTAGTTTTGCAGCCTTTTCGGTGCTTTCCAGCACCTTGTGACCATCAGCCGATATCACTTCCTCTGACACAGCACCTCGTGGAAAGTGTTGTGCCATTATGGCTGCCAGTGATCCTTTCAAGCCTGGTCACTTGTGTATAAACCCACATTGGACATTTTCCTTGAGACACTGGGCCTTTACAGACTGCCAGAAATAGGGCAAATTGAGTCCACTTTAAGGGTTAGGGTTAGTGCTAGGGAATCATGGGAATTGTTTTTTTTTCTGAGACATTGAGCCTTCTCTGTCAGAGAGCTCTGGTGCCACAATAAAATACAGTTCCCATGATTTCCTAACCCTAACCCTAAAAGTGGACTCAATTTGCACTATTTCTGGCAGTCTGCAACACCCCACTATCTCCACAAATTGACCCTAGGATCCAAAAATATGTTGAAACTAGATGACATCTTGATAGCAGATAAACCAAAACAAATAGCTAACCTTTATAAGGTATTACTACAAAGAAAATTAGAGGAAGAAATTGTTAAAGAACATATGCTATGCTGGGCAAGGGATATTGGTAACGAAATTTCCTTGGAAAATTGGAATAAAGCCAGGAAAGCAACGTATAAGTTTACAAGTAATCAAACACTATGAGAAAATTTCTTTAAGTTGGAAACAAGATGGCATCTTACCCCTGTGATATTGGCAAAAATGTATAAAAATAATAATGATATTTGTTGGAAATGTAACAAAGACCATGGTACGTGGATTCATATGTGGTGGACGTGTCTTGTTATATCCAAATTCTGGCAAAATTTACACAAGATAATTATGGAAATAACTAATATAACATTCAATCTTACACCTCAAATATATTTGTTAAACATGGTACATATGATAAAAGGTTCAGAAAAGAAAGAAAAATGGAAGTTAATTTTATATATGATAACAACTGCTAGGATACTGGTAGCTAGCAAATGGAAAACACAGGAAATACCAACTATTGATAATTGGTTGCTTAGGTTGATAGATATCTCAGAATCGGATAGAAAAGAACATTTATGGGAAGGGAAAACAAGAAATGAGATAAATAAGAAGTGGAATTTGTTATTTACTTATTGTAACAAAATTTGGGGAACATAACACGCTAAGATGATTTGCATTAATAGAAATATTACATGGGGGAAAATACTTATAAAAGTAGAGTTGAAGTTAGAGACAACAAGAGAATCTTGTAAAACAAGAAGTGGTAAATGTTAAAACCAATTAACAACATATAGACAGGATATGTCAATGACAGTGATTTGTATAATAGCTGAAAACAAAGATGTTTTGGTGATGATGATATCTATTCTGCTGACAAGTATTATTGATGAAGCATTTTTTTATAGCTTTGTAAAATATTTATGTTATAATAAATAAATAAATAAATAAATAAATAAATAAATAAATAAATAAAAAATGCCTTCATATCCTCAGAGAGCATTTGGTGGCATTTTTGATCTCCGGGGAGCTTTGGGAATGACAAAAATGGTCCATGGGTTGCATTTACCCCATGGGTTGCACTTTACCCACTTCTTATGTATACCCCAGAGCCAAAGAGTGGCTTTTATTGACATCTCATACTTTTTACCTAATGCCAGTACTTAATTTGGGGAAAGGCAGATTGGGCTCACCAAGAAGTGGATGGGATTTGTAATTGCTAAAACAGAATGAACCTAAAATGATGACAACAATAATATCCCATGAATGAATCACTGTTATCATACCCAATTGCTACCTGATAGCTCATGTTGAGAATTAATGGTATTTTAGCTGCTATTTGTACATTTGGAGGTACTTTATCTCTCCCCTCAAAAACTTACAAAACACAGGACAACAAAGTATATTAGGTATGTCAGGAAGCACTGACAGTTGAAAAGTATAGATATGATAATCCAGTATTTTTAAAAGTTTTTTTAAGAAATAAGAATCATATGGAATAGAACATAAAAGGAAATGAGACACTTAAAAATCTGAAAAGCTTACTTTATCTTACAATGACATGCAAAGGACCATCCCAGATTTTAGCAACTGGAAAAATAGCAGGATGCAAGAGATTGGGACAAGCTGACAAGAACAAGGTCAAGAAGGAACTGGATCATATATGTCTGCATAGGACTCTTCATGATAGTGCTAGTAATCAGCATTAGAGAAGAACATGGTAGAATCAAACAAGGTAAGAGATAACTAGTCAGGTTGCTCATAGTCTGTAACAATCAGATGCAGGACTTTGGTGCAGTAGGTCTACTTATTTGCAAACATGGCTGAAACAGAAATGAAAGTTGAGGACTTTTGAGAATGGAAGACAGCAAGTCTATCTGTTGGGGTGTAATTCTTCTCTAATTTTCTTCTCAAATGAAGCAATGAGTAATTTCAGCAATTTTCTTCGTACTGTGAGAAAATCTTTGAAAACTATCAGTTTGCAATTTATAATTATTTGCAATTTGGTACTTATTCTGTGCAAAACGTGCATGAGTTTCTTTTGCACAGAAAACAGCATCTTTTGTTCATGGAAAAAAAGCTTTTTATTAGGGAGTATTGTAAAGTTTTCATTATCACCTTTAATTTTTTTTGACAGAAAGTTTGTTTTGATTTGTAATTGTGAACTTATCTCTATGTAGTCACCATCCAGATTTATACATTTTCCCCAGTGTTTCTTGACCCTCTGAATACCTGATATTGTAGAAGTCTGCAGATTGCTCCTTACAAGGATTTTACATTTTAGTCACTTCTGGCACAACCTGTCACAATAACAAAAGGCACAATGGGCTGATTTTCTCAACATCATGCACTTAGGGACCAATGATGGCACTGACAAAATTTCATCAATATACCACAATAACTTCCGGGTGATAATTATACTTTATGATACCCCTCGTATGTGCATAAAATGATATTCTATGCAGAAAAATCTGTTTCCTGTACAAAAAAGAATAAGTTCTGATTTCCAGCATTTTCTCCACAGGAAACAGCTTTTTCTGTGCAGAATATAATATTTCTGCAAAGAGGTATTATATTCTGCAATTGATGTTTCTGTACAAATAACCCCAGGTGAATTTTGCACAGAATAAGTCTTCAATTGCAGTATTTTATGTGCAGAAAACAGCCTTTTCTACACTGAAAATAAAATTTCTGCATAGAGAAATAATTTTTGCACAGAAAATGCTGTTTCTTGCACAGAAAATGTTTTCTATACAAAACAACCATGTGTGAATTTTGCATAGAATAAGTCCTAAGCTGCAAAGAGTCTTGTAAGTCCAGGATTCTTTTTGTTGGGGTTTCTTAACTATTTTTCATATTTTAAAAATATTCTGTCTATCATTGCTATCTGCCACCATGTCCAATATAGGCTGGGTCTCCTCACTGTTATAATATTTACTATGTCATCATTTACTGCCTGGAATAGATCACTTAAGGGAGGAGAACAGGCCAGAGGAGAGAGGGTGACATTGAACTGTAGGAGGAAGGAGGAAAAACTGCTATGATTATCAGAAGGGAAATGAAAGAAAGGTACAATGAAGGGAAAAAATGATTGCTACGGCAAAAGGCGGGGTATAAATAAATAATAATAATAATTATTGTTATTATTATTTAAAAAAAATTAACTCCCCTCATTTGGACTTGTTATTCTCTCCTCACCTTTTTGCTCATGTTGGGCAGAGACGTGCTTTTATCGCTCAGTGCTGTGGAATAGTATTCTGTGGTTTGTGTGTCTAAGTTTGGGTTAAAAAACCCAGAAAATGGTGGTGTGTTTTCCAAAAAATGTAAGCTTAGATAATCCCTGATAGTAGTACATCAGTATATTTTATACAGTTGGCCTTCCATAACAATGGATTTGTTATTCATAGATTCAACAATCCAAGGCTTGAAAATATTTTAAAAATACAAAATTTCCCAAAAAGCAAACCTTGATGTTGCCATTTTATATAAGGGACACCATTTTACTATGCCATTGCATTTAATGATTTTCGTATCCATGGGGGGTCTTGGAACCAAATCTCAATGATTACCAAGGGCCCAGTGTACTGTAAATCAAGGGATAAAAAGTAAGAGTAAAAATATAATTTCAAAAGCTGATGCTAACCCATACCATAACCCCTTCACCTTCCAATTGATATCTGCAACTGCAAGATATAGTAATAGTTCTAGCAATCTAGCAGGTTACAGCAAGGTTTCTTGATTCCTCAGAAACCTTCCTTCAGCAGTTTCAAAATCTAGTAAAGAATGCTTGATCAAAACATTTTGCTGCCAGAATAGATCACGATGCCTTTTGCCTCTAGGGCAAAACTTAAAAACCAGTTCCTACCTTCAGCTGCCATCTCATGCATTGTGATACCTGAAACAGGTTTGTTCCCTCTGACAGTAGGATGGCTGCATGTCTTACTTTAGATATCATAGTCTTCTCCTTGAAGATGTGTCAAAGGACAGTCCTCATTTGGAGATATCCTTGGTTTGAAGGACTGCCTAGTTTATAGAAAAAAAAATTCTAAGAATGGACATGAAGGGTTCTGACTATCCCTATCAACAGCATAAGAAGCAGGCATGCAGGTCATCTGGTCACAGTCCTCCCCACTATGGTGACATATATTTAAAACATAGTAATTATATCCAAATGTGCATCTATACAAATAAATCAGTAAATATTTGATGCGAACCTCACCCCCCAATGTATAAGTCACCACTTTGTCCTGATGCATGGCAGGTCCTGCCCTAGTAACGAAGGGATAGGTCAATTCATGGGACATTCCCCATGACTCCTTCAGTGAACTACTTAGAGATCATTGAAGGAATGTCTGCTGGCCTTAGAACATGATATACCCCCCCAAGGTTGAAATTGGGATGCAGAGAGGTTAGGACCCAGACATCTACATTAATATTTTGGAGGTAGGTAGGTAGGTCCAAAACATAGAAGAAATAAGGTCTTGACCAAGACCATTGTTCAAAGATCCAGGACTCTCTTAGTAAATTCTTAACACAGAACAATTTCTGTGTGGTCTAGAGTTTTTTTTAAAGAGACAGAAACAAATAATATTTTAAAAAATATTTAATAATTATTAAATTTGTCTGGTAACAATGGATGCAGTCTTTCTCAGCACAATTATATCTAAAGAATGGAGCCTGAATGTTACTGAGAAGGATCAGGAATGTATTCACTAAATACGTGAGGAGGGGGAAATTGCAAACTCACTTTTGAGAACATTTTGATACAGATCTAATTTGTTCTTTAACATAAACAACAACAACACCTTAGACTTTCTGGAATTACATTGGCTCTGGACAGTAATGATATTACAAGATGTGAAAAATCTATGGCTGAGATCCAACATCATGTTTACACAGTGTAGATCTATATTCACATGGTTATATGGTAGCAGTTCTACGCCATTTGGTGGAATCCTGGCATCATGTAATTAATTGGATATCTGCCAGTTGGCCTGCATATGATCTTATTGAGCTATGTGGAATGCACAATTGCTGATTCAGCAATCCACTGAGAGCCTTATTGCACAAGAAGAGAAAGTGGAAACAGAGCCGGAGAGTAGCAACTTTTTCTGTACCTTACTGCATGACATTCACATGCGAGACAGTCAAAAAAGCATGTCTTTTGTATAGTTTAACAAACTACATGCTTTTACAGCAGTCTTCCACAGGAAGAAATGTGGTGAGGCACAGAGAAAGGTGCTACTCACAAGCTCTGCTTCCACTTTCTTTTCTTGTGTGATAAAGCTTTAAGAGATACTCAGTATGCAATATCATGACTGGAATCCTTTCCCAACTAGAATTAGACACATTCAGCCACTTGAGAAATGGTGATAAAATGGCTCTGCTCTAGCTAGCACTTCCAATGGGACTTAGGCCCCTGTGAAAGGGCTATACTTGTGGAATTCAGTTTATGTAACCTCAAACTGAATTTGTTCATTGCACAATGACCAAACGGGTACAAACACAAGTGTAATCGAACTTGCACATTCACGTGACACCAATAGGTTTCTGGCTAATAACTAGACAAGGATTGAACAAATCTCTCATTTTTCTTTTCCCTCATTTATAAATTTTGGTAAATTCTTTTCAAAGCTAAAACAAAACATATTTTTCATCCACCCCTAACCTACACAATTCTGTAATTCAGAGGAATGGAAATAGTTACATTTTTGCAGGGGTCAGTGAAGTGCACTCCTCCAGATGTTGTTGGGTTGCAATTTCCAGTATTCTTCACCATTGGCTATGTTGCCAGAGGCTTAAGGGGGGGGGGTTGCAGTACAACAACATCTGGAGGAACACAAGTTGCAGGAATCCCGAGGGTCACATGCTGCCATACATGGCAAATAAATTTCATGGACCATGCACTGGAGAACAAAAATGAAATTCCCCCATTTCAGCAAAATCCAATGCTTTTCTCTCTCATACTCCAATACCTTAGCATGAGCCTTGAAAAAATAAAACAAAACATACTTGTATCTTCCTCTCCATTTAATGACTTAGTGCTAAAAGATGGTTAATGAGCAGCCCCTTCAGCAACCAATAAAAATATGAAACCAGGAACAAAGTTGTCTGGCTTTTTCCATATTGAAATAAGCAATAAAGCCTCCCCTTGAGCAATTCTGCAAAGAGCTTTGAAGGATTGGCTACTCACTTATGATGCCATCTATATTCATTCAGCAGCAAATTCCCCTTTAAGCAGTGCTCTAGATTGATGACTATGGACTTACGCCTATGGTCATTACCATGGAGAATTACTTGCCAATAAAAAAGAACAATTAAGAAGTGCAATTTAAAAAAAAATAAAATAGCCAGAAAACTTAGGAATGTGTTTTCATATTAAGAAGGAAAAAGGTGCTTCTTTTCCCCCCTCCCACTTTTTGTATTGTAGAAGGTTATTATGTGAAATTATGCATGGACTTTATATGCTTCATCTAGCAGCTCTGTGACATGGTCAGCCAGAATTCCTGGCAAGGAGTAGCCCTCCAGATGTGTTTTTAAGATTAGATTTTCTTACTTTGTAGGGGAAAATAGAACTGAATAGATTTATTCATGTAAATATCTGGATATAAGGTTTTGTGAATATGTACATTAAATAATGGAATACACTACCTCAGAGTCCAGATTCTTCTTTGGAGATTTTTAAACAGAGGCTGGATGTTGAGTGTGATTTGATTGTGACTTCCTACATAGCAGGGGTTGGACTGGATGGTCCTTGTGGTCTCTTCCAACTCTATCATTCCGTGAGTACAGGAAGAAACATATTGGCTGGAATCCTATATCAGCCACTAGTTAAGCAAACTTAACCAATGTATATCAGAGGTATATTTACTTGCTCTTCCTCTAATGTGATAGATGCCATCTTATACCAGCAATGCCCCTCTACATTCTACATTGGGCACATAGGACAATCTATATGCAAAGAATTAATGGACAGAAGTCTGACATTAGAAATGACACTCCACAAAAACCAGTTGCAGAACATTTAAACCTTCCTGGACACACAATAAGGGATTCACAGGTTGCAGTCCTTGAACAAGGAAACTGCAGAGGGACACTAGGAAGATAAAGAACTGAACTGAATTACATTCACAAATTCTAGTCCATTAGCATAGGGATGAATAAGCTTTATAGAACACTATATATATTAATACTTTAACTCTAGTGGTAACCAACATATGTCAACAGATACGGAAAACAAAATGATGGAAGCGATCAATATACAGGTACATCCCAATCCACAAAAAGGAGACACAAGGGAACCATAGCACTAATCTCTCATGCAATCAAAATCATGCTCAAAATTCTGCAACATAGGCTCCAACCACAGATGGAGAGAGAAATCCCAGAGGTCCAAGCAGGTTTCAGGAAAGGAAGAGGCACCAAGGATCACATTGCAAATATACGATGGTTAATGGAGTGTAACAGGGAGTTCTAAGAGAAAATTAGCATGTGCTTTATAGACTACACCAAAGCCTTTGACTGCATAGATCATGAAAGGCTATGGAACACCCTTAAAGACATGGGAGTGCCTTCACATCTGATAGTCATAATGAGGAATCTGTACTCAGACAAGAGGCTACTGTCAGGACAGAACGCGGAGAAACAGAAT
>CM034708.1:25586803-25630818 GCA_020142125.1 Phrynosoma platyrhinos
TGCAGAACATATTGTAAAGAAAGCAGACTTGGACATGGAAGAGGGAGGGGTGAAAATAGGAGGAAAAAATATCAACAATCTAAGATATGCTGATGACACCATAATACTAGCAGAGAACCTGACAGACCTGGGATCAAACATTGATCAGAAGGGGGACTGCAGCCAGGAAATCAGAAGAAGATTAAGAATGGGGAGGGCAGCTATGAAAGAAATAGATAAGATCCTAAAATGCAAAGACATACAACTCAGCACAAAAGTCAGAATCATACAAGCCATTGTATTTCCTATTACTATGTACGGATGTGGGAGCTGGAGAGTCAAGAAAGAAGATTGGAGGAATATCAACGCATTTGAGATGTGGTGCTGGAGAAGAGTGCTGAAGATTTCATGGACAGCCAAAAGGACAAACAAATGGGCTCTAGAGCAGATCAAGCTGGAAAACTTCCTGAAAGCCAAGATGATCAAACTGAGGCTGTTGTACTTTGGATACACCATGAGAAGGGAGGATTCATTGGAAAAGACAATAATGCGGGGAAAGGTAGAGGAAAGTAGGAAGAGAGGAAGGTTACATGTCAAATGGATGGACTCTATTAAGGAGGTCACGGGTATTAAGGGATTACAGAGATTAAGCAGAGCAGTGGAGGACAGGGGGTCTTGGAGATGTCTCATCCATAGGGTCACCATGGATCGAGATTGACTCGAGGGCAGTTAACAACAACAACAAAGGTTGCATCTACACTGCAGAATTAATGCAGTTTGACACTGCTTTTATTGCCATGGCTCAATACTATAGAATTCTGGATTCTGTAGTTTTGTGAGATATTTCAGAGATTATCACATTAGTCTCACTGCCAGGATAGACCCGGAATGCAACTTTCTTAAGGCAGATCTTATCGCATTCACCCATTGCCGGACAGTTTGTAATCCACGTGCAGCCTGTGCTTTTCTGGGCTTGTCCCGCATTTTTTCAAGAATACTGCCCAATGAACTATAAATCCCAGTTTTCCATAGGATGGAGCCAAGGCAGTTAAAGAAGGGTCAAACTGCATTACTTCTGTAGGGTGGAAGCAGCCTAGTGCTATGATTCTACTTTAACCCCCATGGCTGCATCCTATGGAGTCTTGGTCCTGGTCCTTGTAGTTTAGTGAAGCATAGAGAACTCTAGTTTTCTGGCTAGGAATTCTATATACTCCTCCCCAAAGGGCAAATTCCAGGATTTTGAAATGGCAGTTAGAGTGGAAACATAGCACTATAACGTGTGAAACTGAGGGCCAACTTAAAGAAGTCACCACATTTGGTGTCTGCTGGTTTGACTTTCTTATATATGAAATGTTGTAAAGAAAATCTTGTTATGGTGCACTGACTACTATCAAGAAACAAGACCTACCATATTTTCCGGCGTATAAGACGACCTGGTGTATAAGACGACTTCCCATTTTTCCAGTCAAAATATAGAGTTTTAGCACCTCTATCATCCTTATCCTTATACCCGGCGTATAAGACGACCCCCCCCACTTTAACCACAGATTTTTCAGGTTAAAAAGTAGTCTTATACGCAGGAAAATAAGGTATATCCTTCACTCTCAGATTAGGCACAGCATACCAGTCTTTTACATTCAATTTTTTTTTAAAGAAAGAAAAACCATCTAACCTTCTTGATATGATTAAGGAAAGAGGAACACTCCATTCTGCTCCCTGCTAAATAATGAAAGTAACACAATACCAGTGAATAACATATCATACCATCTCCCGGCATATCACCTTCGTAATGTACAACAGGAATGAACAGAAGCTTATTAATACAAACACATTCACTTTTGCAGTTATCTCTCCAAGGTCCAGTTTGCCCTAATACTGTGGTTCTGCCCCATGCTATGAGTTAGATTTTATATCCACACATTCTGATAAGCTTAAGGGTTTTCTTTTCATTTTGTTTTTATAAAAATATATCTCGAGAATCTTAAAGACAGAGGTATGGGTTGGTGATCCATGTTGCAGAGCACAGTTATTTTGTACAGTCATTGCATTCATAGGAGTTTTTTTTTTAAAATTGGAAGTTTAAACAGGTCAGAATCGATGGTTATCCAGCGTATTAGGCACAATTGTGCCAAAGTTTTTTGCACAATGTTGTGAGAAAACTGCTTAGAACCTAACAGGAAAGTTAGGCATTTTTGGGAAAATATTGTAAATTCATTTCTGTTTCATTCATGAATTCGCTTTTTTTGTTCAATTGCTCTAGTGTGAAAGCCATTTCCAGGATTCTCCCCATTTCTGTACTTCTTGTCAGATTTCCCATGGTTCTTTGGGGTGAGTAGCCAGGGCTCTTAAAGGAACAGTTGCTGAGGCAAAGGCAGGGACATAGAGAAAATGCCTGCTTCTCCCTCTTGTGAATGTCTCTTTTCCCTTGCCCTTCCCCATTAGCCGGGGCTCTTAAAGGAACAGCTGCTCAGGGAAGGCAGGGACACTGGTTGCCAAGAGGAACACAGCCTTTTATGCTGTTTTTCTACCTCTCCTACTTCTTTGGGTAATGTTTTGTTCCTTTTAATTACAGGTAGGTTGGATACCATTTCTTGGAGAGTAAGGGACAGTACAGTATATTTTTATAAAGAAAATTGTGTAAATAAAATTGTTTATTTCTCTAGGTGATTTCTGGTGACACAACTACTTCTTCTGTGCACACGCACAAAAAAGTGATTCCCAAACCATTATCAGGATTTACACACATCCGTGTGAAAAACAAATTCATGTTCTACCCTCTTTCTCACTTTAGTAATGAGCCTCTAATGTTATTGTATTCTGCGTGGCTGCTTTAATCATTATTTGGATGGAGGTACATATGGTCCCCATGTGAAGAACTCCATAGTTGCTGTGGGCATTTTTTCACCAGGCGGCCAGCCATTTGATGATAAGTTTCTCAGTAGTTAGCTAGAATGTTTCTCAAATGGCAGACATGCAGATTGCCAAAAAATTAATAATCAAAACATTACCAGCTTGGCAGAAATGCAAGATCTTGTACTCCACTGGCATAGCTATAAAGAGCTCAAGGTCATCTCTGTCTTGATGTGATGGTAAAGTAGTACTATGTGAAAGAGGATATAGTACTACTTTATAAAATATTTGGTCAAATATTTTATAAATATATACCATATTTTATGGCGTATAAGATGACTGGGTGTACAAGATGATCCTCAACTTTTCCAGTTAAAATATAGAGTTTGGGATATACTTGCCATATAAGACTACCCCTCTTCCAACACACGCCAAATAAAAATTTTAAAAAATCAGATTTGATTTCAATATGGTAATTTTAATTCAAATGCTTATGACATGCAGGTACTTAGCAGGATGACTGTCACTTTTAAACACAAGAAACTACAGCTCCCATGTTACCTAGCATTAATTTCTGCAGTGTGTTTTGGACCTTACTTTTTTAATAAATAGTCCAGATTTAAATGCTGCTTTAAAAATTATTTCCATCTCTCAGCCATGAGATGGTTGGGGGGAAATGAGAAAGTGTTGTTGGGGGGAAGGACTGCCAATATACTAGGTGATGCATTCTGGGACATGTACAATTTGCAGCCAAGTAAGTGACCTTGGGCATGTCACACACACTCAGCCTCAGAGGATGGTAATGGCAACCCCCATTTGAAGAAACATGCCAAGAAAACCCCATGATAATGTTGCCTTAGGGTCGCCATAAGTTAGAAAGGACTTGAAGACACACAAGAACAACAAAAAAGTCTGCAATTGTTTCATAGGTAGTACATGGGAATAGGAGCCAGCATGGTATAGTGGTTTGAGTGTTGGACTACCACTCTGGAGACCTGGGTTTGATTTCCCACTCTGCCATGAAACCCACTGGGTGAACTTGGACAAGTCGCACTCTCAGCCTCATCCTCTGAACGAATCTTGTCAAGAAAACCCCACAATCACAATCACCATAAGTCAGGAACAATTTGAAGGCACACAACATACACATATAACCTCCAAGTTAAGGAACTTGGTTCTTCTTTAGATAGGTAAAGGTAAACTCTCTCTCTCTCTCATTGTGCAGAATTGTTTGTTAAAGAAGCCATGCCCAAGCAACATCAACTTTGGCTGCGCCTGCATTGCAGAAATTTATTAAAGCAGTTTGACACTGCTTTAACTGCCCTGGCTCAAGGCTATGGAATTCTGGGATTTGCAGTTTTGTGAGATATTTAGCCTTTTCTGTCAAAGAACTCTGGTGCCACAAAGCAAACTGCAGATCCTAGAAGTCCATAGGATGGAGCCATGGCAGTTAAATTGGTGTCAGACTGCATTATTTCTAAACTGCATTATTTCAGGCTGCATCCATACTGTAGAACTGGCTCCCTTCTCTTTCTCCCCTTGTTCTCATCCTCCTCCTCCTCTCTCCTGGCTCTTCTCTTTCTCCTCTCGTTCTTATCCTCCTCATCCACTCTCCTGGCTCTCTTCTCTTTCTCCCTTTATTCTCATCCTCCTCCTCCTGTCTCCTGGCTCTCTTCTCTTTTTCCCTTCGTTCTCATCCTCCTCCTCCTCTCTCCTGGCTTCCTCCTCTTTCTCTCCTCATTCTCTCCTCGTTCTCATCCTCCTCCTCTCTCCTGACTTTCTCCTCTTTCTCCCCTTGTCCTCATCCTCCTCCTTCTCTACCCAGAGTATAAGACAACCCCAGACTTTTGAGACCCTTTTCCAGGGTTAAAAAATCATCTTATATGCCAGAAAATATGGTAACAATATTAATTATTTACAAAGAAATATATGCATTTAAATTACTTGGAAATTCATGGCTAGCTGTGTGCGCGCACACACAAATATACACGCGTGTACCTTCATGATGCCTGTTGACTTATGGTAACTGACTGTCATAGGGTTTTCTTGGGCAAGGAGTACTTAGAGGTGGTTTTGCCAGTTCCTTCCCCTGAAATATAGCCTACAGAACCTGGTATTTGTTAGAAGCTTTCCATTCAACTATCAATTAGGGCCAACTCCACATAGCTTCCAGGATCAGACTGAATGTGGTGCCTTTATGCTATTTAGGCATCATGCCTACCTTTACTATTGCCTTAGGGGGTGAAACAGACAGTCAAAATAAGGAGATCTGCTGCCAGCTTTCAGGTGGGCCGTTTAGATTACACAAGCTTCAAAACTGGCTAGAAACTGCTCTCAATCTGCCCTGGGGAGAAAAGCTGAACTAAAAAGGAGCTGAATTTTTCCGCTTCTTCCCAAAAAATCCGTACCTTCTCTCGTATGCCTAAACCAGACCTGCACAACTTGGCAGTAGGAAGGGGCCAAAATTAAAATAGGCTAAGCTTCTTCAGAGCACAGATAGGTTTTAATTAATTAATTAATTAATTAATACGCGATATTAATATTAATTCTGTTCTCTTCCTCCTCTGGCTGGCCCTCCTCTCAGGATAAAGCTGAGTGATGGAGGAGCCTTGCCCATCCTTTTCCTCCTCAGGAGAAGGCCAAGCAACAGAGGAGCCACATGGGGCAAGCGTTTGTCCCTCTTCCTCCTCCACTGCCCTCAGGAGAAAGTTAGGCAGAGGAGATGCCTTCCAGGGTGAGTGCTTACCCATCCCCGTCCTACACCCAACCTTTTCCTCAAGAGAAAGCCAAGCAGTGAAGGAGCTTTGCAGGGTGAGTGCTCACCCGTCTTTCTCCTCCAATACCATCAGGCCTTTTCCTCAGGAGATAGCCAGATGGCAGAAGAAGTTTGCAGGGTAAGAATTTGCCTGTCCTCCTCCTCTGCCTGGTCTTCTCCTTGGGAGAAAGCCGGGCAGTGGAAGAGCCTTGAGGGGCAACCATTTGCCCATCCTCCTCCTCCACCCAGTCTTCTCCTCAGGAGACAGCTGAGCAGGAGAGGAGCTTTGTAAGACAATTGTCTGCCCTTCTTCCTCCTCCTTCACATGGGTCTCTCCTCAGGAGAAGAATGAGTAGCAGAGGAACCTTGAAGTTGTTCCACCTATTCATGGGCTGCCCAAAATCATCTGGGAGGCTGCATGCGGCCCCCAGGCTGAGTGTTGTGCATGTCTAGTCTAAATGCAGCACCACCAGGGCGGCTCTAAAAGGACACTCTTTCTAAACCTTAACCCTAATCGTGCATGCAAATGCCCCATTGCAGGAGCGCATTTAAAAGAGATGGAGCTGCCATATTCAAGAGCTGGGGGTGGCAATTCCCAAAAGAGAAACCGTGACACCTCTCATGGAAATGAGTACAATATACACAAAACAGAGAGTCAAAGAAGGGGCATGGGGTGAAGGGGGGTGAAGGGAGGCATGATTGTACCTTGCCATCATCTGGATGGGCACACCTCTGCTCTGACACCCTGTCCCAGTGAAATGTCACACATGTGAATTATGTGCAAGTTCGCAGGGACAGCCATCCAATGCAGTGGTTTGCTCCTGCAAAGGTGCTCAGAGATGGTAAAAAAACAAGTATCCAGTGGCACAGCTTGAAGCTGTGCTATGTGGTCATGATATGTGCACTCCAGCTGCCTTGGGAGTGGTTGGTGGGGTTTCAGTGCAGCTTCAGAAAATGCAGCTTAAAGCCACTTTTTCCTGCCCATCTTTTTCACCCCTTAGTGATAAAAAGCAATTATTCATTTATTTGCTATAGGTCTATCAGTTCCAGGCTTCCCCAACCTGCAGACTGTCAGATAACACTGAATTTTAGCTGTCACAATCTCCAGTCATGATGGTTGGCATGGGGTGCGTCATAGGGCACCAGTGTGAGGAAGGCTGGTCAATTCTGTAATTACAAAAATAAGGAGTCAGGCAGGATATTTTCATTACCTTGAGTAGATTCATCCAAGAATAGCCAGATATTTGAAGCAGATTATTTTGACATTAAGATGTGACTTGCAAACTTATGCAACTTTCAGTGTCCTTTCAGTGGCATGCTATGAAGATAGTGTGAGTAATTAGCATTGATAGAGTTCAAGCACCTTGACATTTCCAGCCACAAAAGTAATTTGAGTTATTAGACAAAGATATTTGCTTAATAAATATGCTAAATATCACTAGAAAGACAGCTGCAGAGAGAAGAAGCCCAAATGTACTCTTCTGAAGTGAGTGTTACTTATTAAAACTAAGGGGCTATGTAGACGAGTGGCTCTGGGCCACCCCTGCTAGCCATGGATTGAGGCTGTGGTCTGAAAAGGCCCTAACACAATCTGTATGGATGATATCCAAAGTCAAGTCTCTGGATACAAGCTTGGTTCTTCAATGACTTTTATAATTACAGCTACTGAATATCATTTCTTAAAGATCACAGGACCACAGTCCTTATTTTATGTATTGAATGTTTCTTTTATGGCGGTTGTAATTTTTATGCTACTTGATTTTGTTTTGTGATATTTAAATAGCAGATAAATACTCTGGATATTATCCATACAGATTGTGTATACCTAACTCCCCCCTTTTTCTTTTTCTTCTAGTCACGTTAGGTATAAACCCCTTTGTTGTTGTTGTGAGTGTTTATAATACTGTGAAATTGCTCTTTTAAAGAGGCCAATTGTTATTATCACCGACACATGGATGAATTATTATGTATTATTTAGATAATTTGTACACTAAGTGAGAAGACAGATTTTATTATTTCAGTTTTTCTCTCCACCATGGTACAGATTAATCATCAAGTAAGTGTTTTCTTGATACAAGGACAACACATCTAGGAAATATGTAAGAGGGAGGTCAGTGGAATCTCTTCCTATATATATGGCAGGTATGGAGCATCTTTGCCTCTCCAGATTTGTTATTCTACAACTCCCCTGACCTCCTACCATTGACCAGGATGGCTGGAACTCCCAGGAGCCGAAGTGCAAATCTGCTGGGATGCCAAAAGTTGTCTTATGTAATTGAGATGCCTTGTGATTGAGACACCTTGTCCCAAGCATCATAGGTGACAGCAAGCATAAAAAGCACTTCCAGTAGGAAACAGAAGTCAGCGTCCTACCTGAAGTCCACTATTCATGAATCTTTATAGGCATATATTTCCTGTGCCAATGTGCTTGCCTCTTCCCCCCAGTCCTTTGCACATGGGAAAGTTCCCTGACCACTAAAAAGCCACAAACAAACAAACAATGGACCTGTGATTAATTGTGACAAATTAGTAGCAGGCAAATTAGTATGAGAAGCCAAAATGCAGTCTAGTCTGGTTTTCTGGTCCTGCCTTGAAACACACACACACACACACACACAGAGACTATTTTTCTTCTAGCCCTTCCACTCAAGAAGTAATTTGTTTCTCCTAGTAATTTAACATCAAAAATACAATTTTTTCAATTTTTTTTCTTTCTTTCCTTTTTTTCTTTTCTTTCCTTTCTTTCCAAACACATAAAACAATACAGAAGTCAGTCTCAATCACATTCATATTACATTCACAATTCTCTTTCTCACAACCTTGACTTCCAACCTAGCAGGACTTGGTTATACAGACATACAATCTTACTGTCTGTTGTCACAGTTTTAACTTGATTCCTTCCTTAATTAAAGACTTTTCTATATCTGCTACACACACACACACAAAACACTTTCACATCCTTAGTCTATAAAGCCAACATTAGCAAGCCCACCCCAAATATTGCTTAAATATATACCTCAAAATATATTCCCAATCATTTACAAATTGAACCAAACTTTTCACTTCAAAAGACATGTTAATTTGTCTAATTCAGCCATGGGTATTAATTTCACAATCTGATCATTAGTTGCTGGTATTAAAGCAAGTTTTCTTTTAAAATGGGATGCTTTGACAATCTGTGCAGTTTTCCCAGATGGTCCTGGGCAGAAAACTGGCCTGCTTCAGTTGTCTGTCCCACCCTATGGCATGACCTGAAGCCATATGACACTGGACTCTTTCCGAACTGCTCCCTTATGACACCTGGGATAATTTTTGAAACTAGAGATTACATTTTACATTGGGATAAATTCCTATGGATTTTTTAAAAAAATGTTTTTACACATAGTTCCAGTGAATAATCCCCCTCCCCCCAAAAAAGCAAAATACTACAGATTTTATGTTGTATTATCTGTTATGCAGATAATGGGGGGAAACAGCAACAATGAAGGAGTGAATGAACAAAGACCAAAATCTGTCTGAAAAGAAAGTGTGTCTGGCAACACAAGACAATTCATAGAACATCTCTCTCACTATTGTGGGAATTCTTTCAAACAACTCAAAGCAGAGGAATTATGTATATGCCTTTCCTCCCTTTAGATACAGTGGAAAAAAAAACCAAAACAAAAATAGGGGCAAAAAACAGTTCTGTCACCTGCCAGACTTGCCATAAACTAGAAAATTCCTAAATGAGTGATATTGCTGAATACAACTTTTCACAAAAGTAACTTATGAATAGAATATGAATAGAATAGAATAGAATAGAATAGAATAGAATAGAATAGAATAGAAAACTTATGAATAGAATAGAATAGAATAGAATATGAATAGAATAGAATAGAACTTATGAATAGAATATGAATAGAATTAAATATGAATAGAATCCATATTTAAAAGGATTGTTCTGCAGGATGGATAAGGTCTTAGAGGAACCGCTTACTGAGGGCTGTGTGCTATCCTTCAGTTTCACTGGTAAAATTTCTGTCCCTGCACTTTTAAAACCTGGCACGTGGGAGAAGTGTGCAGCTTAGTTTTAAGCTAAATTATTCTTCTTGGAGACTTCTGGATGTGTGATTTGCCTTGAAAACAGGGCGACCACTTTCTGGGATTTGCCACTATAGAACATTTGATAGCAGTGAGCAGAGAGAGACTCTGGAGATACATGGAAACATGGGCTGCATGATATGGCAAGTACTGCTTGATTGACTTTTGTTTACTATTTTTAATGGCTTATGATCAAGCAAAACCATTTTCTTACTTGCTTTCATATACAGGTACATGTGTGTGTGGATGTCCAAGTGCAAACCCTTATGTATCTAAAAGACCCTCATATCCAACAGCTTGGGAGTCCAAAAGTTTGCAAAAGTAAAAAAATATGTAGGGAAAACCCCATAAGTCAGGCAACATATAGGCTTATATTCCTATTCTGGCAGTTTTTGTGGTCCTGGGAGCCTTTGCTGCTGTGACAGTTTACAAAATGGCATTTCCATGCTAAAACAAAGCATATGGCAGTATAACACATGTTTCAGATAAGAACTGTGCTTCCAAAAACCTCCATGAAATATGATTCTTCTCCAAAACTTGATGCATGTTCTTCTCACATCTCATTTTTGCACAAACCAAGTGTTTTTGGAAGTGGGGATGCGGAAAAAACAACAACCCTATTCTCAGTTAATGGTGCAGTACTGAACTTTTGTAGTGCTTGGCAGGATCTAGAAAACACAACATTGCCTTGATGGGATCTAGAGAACACAACATTTCCTGCCCCCAACCCACTGAAATTGCCCATCTTTGCTCTAATAATAATAATAATAATAATAATAATAATAATAATAATCTGTATCCTGCCTCTCTGTAAAATACAACTGGATCACAGTGCCTCAGCCTCTCTACAATGCAGCTGTTACATGTTCAGTTGGCACAGGACACTGATTTACTGTTCTAGGGAATGGAATGGAAAAGTGAAGTGATGGTGGTAGAATGGAAGAAATACAGATGATAGCCTGACAGGATAGCTGCAAAGGTACACTCTACATTGGGACATTCTGTACACACACACACACACACACACACACACACACTGAAATCCTAAATATGCAAACGCACAGTTCTGTGTACTACCACTGTCCATCAGCTGTTAGCAATGGGAGGGACCTTCTGCTCTCACCCATTGGTGGGGAAAGGAGGGAAAGTGATATGATTCAGACTATAGAGAAGCTGGTGGTTTCAGCTTGGCCAAATACAGGGTGGGGGGGGGGGATGAGGGTGCACTGCCTTTTTCTTCCCTCAGGAGCTCAGAGCAGCCAGATCTTCAGAAGAATCCTTTGCACATCCAAAAAGGGATGTATGTTTACATAAGCTGAACTTATTTGCCCATTAGTCATTAACAGGATGCTGTCCATAATGTGTTGATTTCCCCATATATATATATTTGTAATCAGCTTGGAAGCATTCCAAAGTTGCACAGTGTCACATTGTTTGCCATCACTTTTTCCACCCAAACATCATCACTGAAAGCTAGCAAATTTCTTCAGTAGCCCAAACATTCATATTTTTAAAGCTCTTAAGAAAGGATTCAGTGGGGAAAATGCCACACACACAAAAGGAGAGGTAATTGTATGCACCATGCATTCAGTCAAAGAGTTATCATGCTGATAAGGGCATGTAATCAGTCATTTAGAACAATTATCTTGGTCAGAAATGACTTTCCTTTGTAATGACATTGCTGTCATTAGATGTATTGTACAAGAAAAAGGAAAAGGAAACTAGTCACTAGCTTTGCATTGAAACACTTTTCTATTTCAGTTTTCAGCTTTTTTATTATGTAAGAACGATTAGACAGCACACTGCTTTAGGAATTTCTTTCATTGCCAGCTTTCTTGTTTAATTACACACCCACAGATAAGCTTTCAAAAATATCAGTTATTACATCTTTTCCTTCAAATCCTTCTCTTTGCAAGTATTTTCAAAATAAAGCAGAGAGAGGAGGGGAATTTGCAAAGGTGACAATAGGTTGGTGCAATCACACTATGGAATCACATTAGGGGTTGCTAAAGACGTCTTTGTAGTTTATTCTAAAGAACGTATCGATCAATCTAGATCAAGCCCTCCATGGTCAGGTGTGGAGGCTTAAACCTTCTTCCCAGTTTCTTTCCCTCATCAGTAAATTAACTCCATATCATGGTGGTTAACAAAAGGGAGAGGGGAGGTTTCCATTAGCCTTACCCCTTGTTTTATCCAACATAGATCAGAAGCATTTCAGCACTACTGTTCCTTTTATTTCTCTGCCAACATGCAACTCTGATGTTTAAATATCTACAAAACCAATTTTTATTGTTGTTTTGTGCCTTCAAGTCATTTCTGACTTATGGGGACCCTAAGGTGACCCTACCATGGGGTTTCCTTGGCAAGATTTGTGCAGAGGGGGTTTACCTTTGCCTTCCTCTAAAACTGAGAGAGTGTGATTTACTCAGGGTCAACCAATAGGTTTCCATGGCCAAGGTGTGAGTCGAACTCTGATCTCCGAAGCTGTAGTCCATTGCTCAAACCACTACACCACACTGGCTGTTTTTACTGGTTTCATTTCAGCATAAATCATTGTTAGCAAAACAGATTTAATGATATTCCTTATCAAGTTCTAGCTGTCTATTTAAGACAATACGTACTCAGCAACATCCATTGGGTTTTGCAGACACACTATGAAAGGCAGCAGAAAAAAGGGTAAGCGGAAGACATGCATGAGAATTGGTGATTAGGCAATATTTCATGACTCCAGAAAATTCTGTTTTCACAAGAGTGTTAAACTAAAACACAGTGAAGTACTAAGGAAGTGTGTTCCCAAGGGATATCGTAGTCTTGTAAAGCTGGTAGATATCACTAACAAGAAAAATGGTGAGCTGATTCACTAACACAGCATGGCTATCAGCATCCTTTATAGTTGTATCATTTATCTTCAGATTCTGAATGCTCTAAACCTACACAAAAACTAGTGCCCTGGTGTTAGCAATCAAATACAGATGAGAACAGAATTGCAACAAAACAAGCAAGCAGCTTGAACTGGCCATATACAGAACTAGAGCTTGATATCAGACTCGCAGCTGTCCAAGGAGTTTATACAGACATACATCTATAATGTTCACTGGCTTTGTGCACATTTGAACTGAATTGGGCCCATCAGACCATTTCTGGTGCTTTCCAAGGTTACACAGGTTTCATCTGAAGACCAAGGCCATTGCTGGGCCCCAGAAGAAACTTCACTTGAGTTTCAGAAAAAGCAGACAGAATGTCTGGGAAAATAGCATTTTTAGATTTCATTTGTTTGAAATCACTGATGATGAGCAAGAGGAAATAGATGATGAAGAAAATGAAGCTGAGCGATTATTGAATGAAATCTAATTTCTATCCATATGTAGTTTACTATGGGTAAACTATCACCATACCACTGTGATTTGTGGATGGCATAGAGTGTGAGTCTCATAAAATTACCAATATTCTTTTTTTGATTTTTTTAAATTAATAGATAAATTTCATAATATAAATCAACATGAAGGTAAAATGATAAAGTCAGCCTCAGAGTGGCTTCTGGCCACGTTGGGGACCTGCGTCATCTGCACAGCATGCCCCCAAAACAGTTGGAAGCTGCTCCTTTTGGCCCATCTGTTTTGTGCCTAAGCCAAAATAAAATACCTCACACCAGTGTATTATGTTATTTATCATCAACACTTCTACATAATATTTGAGTTTACTATTCTTCAAAACCTAAAACTACCAACTTCCTCCAATTTTTTCTCATGTATTTAATGACTGGTTTCCATACTTCCTTAAAACCATCTATTGTCTTATCTCTGATTAAATTTGTCAATTTATCAATTTCTGCTAAATCATATAGTTTTAACAACCAATCTTCTTGTGAAAATCTTGCTGCTTTTATCATATACAATTATACAATATATATTTTTTTCATTTTAATTCTCTGGCTGTTCTTCTACCAGGCCAACAAATTAATGTATTTTTGAGTCTCCATTGCTCTTAAGATGGACTTCAGCACCTTAAGAAGACCATCACATGTGGTTATTGTTTTCTTCAATTGGTGTTAGTCCGCTTTGAGCTATAAGCCTTCATTCATTTGTGTGATTCCTAGTTCAAATTGTAGGGTAATTTAAGTGTACTAAGGAAACAGCCTTTGATAAGGAAACAAAAAAAATATAAAATATCAAAAGTGTCAAAGCCAAGCCTGTTAGGGTCTAGCTTTAAATTAACACAGTAATTTTTCCTTTGTAAATTAGCACAGTCTTTGTCTGACTGACTCAAAAAACAACACAAATAGCTTGTAATTCAAACAAAAGTTTATTAATGGCTTTAATTTATATATACATAAATATATATCCTAATCTAGCTAGTGAATAGTTCAGGTAAAAAGAAATCTTTATCTTGCCATCTTTCCAAATAAAGTTGAGAGAGGAGGAAGATGGAAAACATCCAGTTCAGCTGAAAATCTTTGAGAGAAAATGTCTTATTCTCAAAGGGGGAGTGACTTAAATCACATGACTACTTTGAAAGAGAGTGTATGTGTGTGAGAGAGGAGAGTTTGCATGCAGGAAATCCCCATCTATCTAAGGAGGGGGAAAGAGAATGCAAAAATTTTCCATCACAAATAACTTAATTAAAGCAATGCAAAATTTGTTAATTAACTCCTCCCAGACTGTCACTCTGGAACTATATAGTGATATAGTTCTATGATAATTACCTAGAAATATACCTATGATAATTAGGTAGGACAGGCTAGTTTTGCATTTTATAGATGTACATACCTACAGCTCACTATTTTAAAAGCCCTTTTCAACCATCATAACTTCATAACTGCTGCACCTATAGTGGTAAAACTTTATAGGCTTCTTACCTATGGACACATTTATGTTTTTTTAAAAGTTATTACAATATTTCTAGCTTTCTCTACATCAGAAGATGCCAATACAGAGTGCAAAGAATACTAAATTATTGAAATAATTAAAAAAAGTATTGTTCTATTTTCATAACACATTCCTCCAAAAGCTCAGTAGAGGAAAGGGAAGCAAATCACTTTTGCCATCCACTCAAATTTAAGGACTTCTCTGCATACAAATGGCTACATTTATCCTTCTGAAGCTTTTCAGATTTCTCAGAGCAACCTCCATGTAGTCTGTTATCATAACAATGATCCAGAAGTAATCTACAGGGAAGTGTATACCTTTTAGCCTTGGAATGTAAAGGCTGCTCTTGTGCAAAAATCTTTGCACATATTCATTTGAAATGTGAACCCCAGATTCTCTCAGCTACAGTTGCACTCCTTGCCTTTTTAGGGTCTGCAAAACCAGCTAATGTAATAACATTTTGCAAAACAGCCAAGAAGTTACAGCTGTTTCTGGATTTTCTGTTACATTCATGGAAATGAATGCTTTTGGATTTCCAACTTTTTTGAACCTGGGTCAACACATAAATTGGACCAAGCCAAATCAAGCCATCTTCTGAATCACTCCTTGATTCCTGTTGCCTCACTCTTTTTATCTCATACGTATTCAAAAGTACAAATGAAAATTACATGCATGGCTTTCCTTTTGGAAGTCAGATTTCCCCCCTCCCATTCACAGCTGAAAGACCCCATAGGAGGAAGAATAATAAGAATCACAAGAATTTAAAGGATCATATCTCAAAGATTTCTACGTTTCCCAGAAATTGAATCCTGAATCACTTTTTTCCTCCTCTTTAATTTGTGATGGCCTTGAATCTGAATACTTCAGGCATATTTTTTACACATCAAAATTATGATGCTTCATACCACTGCCTAATTAAAGAAAAGATGATGAGGGAAATAGAAAATAATAATAATAATAATAAGTTTTATTTCTAACCCGCCCCTCTGCGTCGCAATCGGGGCGGCGTACAACAATTAAAATACAACAGTTAAAACGATCCAAATCCCAATCCCTCCTCCCACTTCCCTCCCACACCCCTTAAAACAGGATTAAACTTAAATTATATTAAAACAATGACAATATGGCAATAAAATACAATAAAAACAACAAATGCAAACAAGCGGCCAGACAGCAAGAGCTAGAGGGGGGGAGAGATCACTGTTCGTCCTCCGAGGAGGGTGAAGAAAAGTGAAGGACAGCTAGGGCAAGGCAAATGGAGCAAACATGTAGTGGATCTGTGCCAACAGCAAAGGATAGAGACATGAGTGCTATGAACGGCTGTGACTGTGAACTGATGCAGTTCCTTTTTAAAATTTAAAATTTTTATTTTTTATTAACAAACATAATTAACAATTACATGAGTTAATCTTATGTGTAAATGTTAAAGAAGCAACTGTATATGTGTGTTGGTTAATGAAGAATGCTTTTAAATTAGCACAAATTCAACTACTTTTCACAAATGCTTTCTTTCTGAATGTTTGGCTTTGAACTTCCAGTGTATTTAACTCTGTTTGATTTAAAAAATAAGACAATCTTTTTTTCTTCCACAAATTCCTCATCTGTAAGAACTCAGTGGAAAGCAAGGTCAATATCATCTCTATGCTAGGAATTACAGTTTCTATTGAATTTGGTTGATGTAAGTGGCTGAGAATTGTATTTCTATTATTATTATTATTATTATTATTATTATTATTATTATTATTATTATTATTATTATTATTATTATTTAAATAAGAACATAAAATCCACACATTCCACCCCCTCCCATGGGATTGAAGATATATTACTTTAAGGGAGGATGTCTCCCAAATGAATGTCTATCTATCTGTCTCTCTCTCTCTTTGTGTGTGTTTATATGTAAGAGGAGTATTTGAAACAGGGCTGGGCAATTACAGTGTTTGCCATCATTGCAAGGCAAAACCAGATCAAGAGATCTATTCATAATGATCATAACAGCAAACTCCCAAACAATGTGATGTGCTTACTCTCTTTTTGAATGAAAATGTAGTGCAGGGGTCCCCAACTTTTTGATCTGGGGGCCGGTTCGCTGGCCCTCAGATCTCCAGGGGGCCGGAGGCGCGCGTGCGCATTTGCACACGCGCATCTGCACAACTCGGGCACCGTTTTGTTTTCCAAAATGCTGTCCGGAGTTGTGCGCATGCACCTGGCATCATGCACGCATGCGCATGACTCGGGCGCCATGTTGGGAAACAAAATGGCCCCGAGTTGCGCGACGCGGGGTGCCATTTTGTTTTCCAACATGGCGCCCGGAGTCATGCGCATGTGCCCGGAGTTGCGTGTGCATGCACGTGTCACCAGATGCCATTTTGTCTTCCAAAATGGCTCCAGGGAGTCATGCGCATGCACGTGCGATGCTGGTCACAGGCGCATGACTCCGGATGTCATTTTGGAAGACAAAATGGTGCCCGGCAGCGTGTGTGTGTGGAGGTGGCAGCGGCGGCGGCAGGACCGGTTGCGGGCCAGTAGGAAGGCCTCGACAGGCTGGGTCCAGCCCGCAGGCCGTACTTTGGGGACCCCTGATCTAGTGCTTTAAACACTTTCAGCTCATGGTAGGCTGAGGTACTTTCACTGCTTAGACCATGTACCATATATGCTTTTAATGTAACAGAATGGAAGATGGTTCCCCTTCCCTAATTTTTATTTTTAACAAAACATTAGGGGAAAAAAATAGAAACTGAGCTGATTTACATGTAAATTAAGTCAGATGCAGAGGAAAATATCCTACATCTGCCCATTAATGAAAGAAAAGATAAAACAAATTGACATAATGATGTGATTGTTTTACAGTTAGATCATTCATCATGAATATATGACTAATATCTGTTCATTACATTTTCTCTCTATTCATTAGTTCTGATGAAAGAGTGATTCCCCTCCCCCCCATTAACCAGGGGATGCACATTTTTTTTCTGGAGAATGAATTATCTTTGTAGGTATCAGCGCCTGGAAAATTATTATTTTTTAATTACATCTTTCAGACACTCCCAGGAGCATGGTTGTTGGTCATGCTGGCAAGGGGATTTTTGGAACTGTATTCCAAGTGCAACTTTTCCAAGCCTTGCCATCTTTAGTCAAAAAATGTATGGGACTCCACACTTCCGGGATACAATGAGTAGTGACAGGCATTTCCTTCTTTTGTATTGCCTAAAGACCTAGAAACCAAGGCATAGGCATGTTCCCTGATATTATCAGGCTCCTTACAACAAATCTAAATGAAAATTAAATGAAATCTGTCCTGAACCTGAAATTTGGAATTTATGTGACCACGTACAGCATTTTTCTTTAGAAATCTATCCTTAACATCCATTCCAGTAGGGGAGAAAAAGCAATGTTTTCATTTGGATATCTGTCTTTTCACCAAAAAAGATAGCTATAATACATGGATTCCACCACATTTCTATAAAATCGGTTCACTTCATACAGTGTAATGAAAAAAAATATCTATTGTTAAGTGATTGTTTTAAGAAGAATAAAAAAAATAATCAGAGATGACAACTCGTTTCCACAGGTGCTCAGGCTGTTATGGTAGGGACCATAAAGGTATTCTTCCTCTCATTCTCCTCCACGTTCAAATATTAGAAAGTAATTTAAAAAACAACCGTACAATAGATTCCAACCATGGATACAAAATTGCTGTGAGTATTTTATTTTATTTTATTTTATTTTAATCTTTTGCCTTGGTGTCTGTGAGAGTCTTCTGGTCACCAGCATGTTTCTTTTACATAACATACTCCCAGTTTGGCAAAACTAATCTTACTCTGAATGACAAGCTACAGCATTTGTAGGAATGCTGTTTCTGATTCACAAAAGAAAAGGACTTCTGGGTCTTTTCTTCAATATGTTTGTTCTTTTCTGGAAAGATGTGAAGGCAAGTTCACAGGGGAGGATGTGTCATCTAAAAAAAAAAAGAGATGCAATTATAGTTTCAATTGCTTTGCATGAATCTAAACCAATTTGTCTACAAAATAGGAGGTTCCATAGTGTTAGTGATCACCTGGTTAGATGTGTTCAACCACACCAGTCTTGTACAAAAGAGTCACAATAGATTGGGACTAATGATAGATAATATTAGAGACATTCATAGGCACAGATGATTTTAGAGATGTCCATAGATGTGTGCGTGTTTTACTCAAAAGCAAGCACATGACTTCATTTGACCAGACCAGGACTACAGAGTTTGAGAGGAGAGGTTTAATCCTTCTCTGCCCAGCTATGATCTCCTACAGAACTTAGCAAAAATAAAAAAAGGATCCCATTTGTGCCAATGTTTGTGTGTGTGTTCGTGTGCGCAGTGGGGGCCAAGTTTTTGATCTTATTTTTCCTCTTCTCTCCCCATAGTATCCCTCTCTCTTATGTAAACACAATCAGCCCTCTGTATCTGCGGATTTTGCATCCATGGATTCTGCCATCAGCACATAGAGATGTGACTGCATAAAATGTTTTGTCCCTCACAAGGGGCAGAGCTTAGCCATTCCAATCAGGGGACAGATGTTCCTTTTGAAATTCCATGTTCTGGAGTTTTATTGTTTTATTGTTTCAGTGCAGTTGAACAGCAGATGTGCAAGAGTCTGTGCATCTTCACCTTGGAAAAGTCTAGCAAGTAACATAGGAAGCTGTCTTGCTAATAAGTGTTTTTGTTTTTGCAAATGATTGGATTCAAATTTGTCAATCCAAAAACAGAAAATGCCACACAGAGAAGGTGGGGAGGTACCTTGGGATAGTTTATGAGGATGCAGTGAGGAAGACAATCTGGGGTATAGCTGGGAGGGGATTATGGGAGCTGTAGTTCAAAACTTTTCCAAATTCTAATTCTCCCTTCTCTTTTCAGTGAATGATATAATGCACTGAACTCAATGGAGGATACAAATGTGAGGGACATTAATAACCCATTAAATATGCAGCTTCCCCCCCACCCACTTTCAACTTTTGGACCACTGTGTTACTTTATCATAAATGTGTTGGTAATAGTAAAGTAGTAGTATGTATTTGACAACTAAGAAAGGAGTGGCAAGCAAAAGGCAAACTGTGAAACAAACAGGTGATGTTAGTTACTCCGAGTGAAAAGTGGAGTCATCATGATACAGCTATAAAAAGTGGTGTGCCAAACACAATAGCAGTATGGGAGCACACACAGGAATGACAGCAGTAGCAGCATAAGAGAAGCAGAGGGCACAAGCACAAAGGCAGCAAAACTCAGCAGGAAAGCATGCTGGAGGAAGGAATTGCTGGAAGGAATGCTAGAAGACTCTGTTGTTCAAAACTGTTAATTCAAGAAAGTATGCTGTAATATTTTGCTTACACTTATGCTGCAAAGAAGATTGCTAAAAGGTCTAAGCAACAAGGACTATATTTGTTTTCTTTTGTAACCAAGACTGAAGGATGTCATGCTCATGGATTCTGATTCATGCTCATATCTTATATGCAGCTTGTATGAAAGTAAATATTAGTTGCTCACTAACTAAGGGCGTCTGCAGACCAACCCAAAGGGCCGGCCTGGAGGCAGTGTTGGGGCGGGGCAGCTGCACACCGGCCACCCCAACCCCAAGCTGACGCCGTCCTGATGCTGCGCGCCATTATGCATGGCATGTGGCATCAGGATGCCCTTCCAGTGCAGTATTCAAACACACTGTGCTGAAAAAGGTGCTGAAGAGCTGCGCGACAGCTCTTAGGGTGGCCTTTTGCTGCCGCTAAAACCAGCGGCATTTTGCAAATACAATACTATGTTGCTCCCTCCCTTACAATTCACAGCTTTTTCTCTGGTAAACAGTTAAAATAAAATGGGATTGGAGGGGGAGATGGAATTGTTTTAACCTTTGTTCTGTTTTAACCTTGTTCACTGCTCCGATTGCCCAGCAGAGGGATATAATAATAATAATAATAATAATAATAATAATAATAATAATAATAATAATAATATGGCTCTAACCCAATCCTGGTGTCTTATTCAGTTATTTCCATCATCTGCCAGCAAAGGCATGGCTGAGAGGGGGGAAAAACCCTGACATTCTTCTGGATGTCAGGAGAAAAACAGTGAATCACAGACAGTAGAGAGTCAGAGACAAAAGAGTAGACTGAGAGCAAGGAATTTTAATGTTACATAGAAGTTATTCCTCTTAACTGAGGAAGTGTCTTCTCCTGGGAAAAAAGAGAGATTTGTGTGTCAGGTCTGAATGAAGCTGAAACAACAGCTTAGGAGTTTGTGTTTACTTAAGAGGCAACTCTAGAGGTAGAAGTGGAGGAAGGGGGGGAAAGGATTATATTACTGTGAAGTCGATGTTGCAGTTTAACTGAGATTATTTTCTTTATCTTTAATTTTAAAATGCTCTATTATTAAAGAGTAATTATGTTTGAGAAAACTGTGGTCCACTACAGTAATAGCTGCTTCGGAATTTAGTAAGAAATGGAATATGGATAATTTAAAGAAGGGATTGCTTTCTAAATCAGCTGGAACTGATGCAGTACTCCAGATGAGACATGACAGGTACAGAATATTGTAGGACTATTACTTCCTTGATTTGGAAACTATGCTTCTATTAATGCATTCACCTTCTTTGCTGCAGCATCACACCACTGCTCATATTCAACTTATGATCAACAATAATCCCAAGGTAATTGTCACACATAGTACTGCTGAGCCATGAATACCCCATCCTGTAATTGTGAATTTTGATTTTTATGTGTGGCCTAAATGTAGAATTTTGCATTTGTCTCTATTTTCTTGAATTCAAGTTTATTAATTTCTGTCCAATTTTTTAGTTTATCTAGGTCCTTTTGAATCCTGTCCCTTACGTCTTGAATGTTGTTCATAGCTGGATTCTAGAGTGTTAGCCACCCCACCCAATTCTGAGTCATTTGTAAAATTGATAAGGATTCCTTCCAACCCATCATCTAAGGGGCTGTACAGACCAGCAGTAAGCATGGCTTGGGGGCAACATGGGGGCATGGTGTTTGGACAATGCACACCCTGATGCCACCTCCAAGCCAGTGTCATTCTGCATGCCTGACCACATGTCAAGTGGTGTTACAGCGCTCCTTTGGCATGGCATTCACACACCACATGCCAAAAGGAGCATCAAAAAGTGCCACCCAGGCCAAAAAGACCTGGAAAAATGTTGGATTGAGGTCATGGTGTGCAGTTGCCAGATCCAGCATTCAAAGGGGCAGTGCAGAGCCACTCCTTCGAGGCAGTCAGCTTTATCCCTTAGTCATTGATAAAAATGTTGAAGAGTAACAGTCTTAGAACAGAACCCTGAGGAACTCCACTCAAAACTTCCTTCCAGTCTGAAGTGCAGTCATTAATTATGACTCTTTGAGCATGGTTTACCAACCAAGTATGGATCCATCTGACAGTGTTCCCATCTATTCCACATTTAATCAGTTTGTTAATCAAAATATTATGAGGGACTTTAACAAATGCTTTGTGGAAATCCAGATAAACGACATTCACAACATTCCCATCATCTGCTAAGCTAGTGATCTGACTGAAAAATTAGTTTGGAAGGATTTGTTTTTGATAAACTCATACTGGCTCCTACTGATCACTGCCTTGTCATCAAGATACTTTCATACAGACTCTTTTATAATCTACTGTATTGAACTCTATGTCCAGAAGCTGCAGCTAGTACAAAAGGCAGTGGCCAGAATTGTATCAGGTGTGCATTTTAGAAACCATGTAACACAGTTCTTCCAAGAACTGCATTGGCTTCTGTTGGAAGATTTTTGCATTCTCTTTCCTTCTCCTTAGATAGATAGGGATTTACTGCTAGCAAACTCTCCTCTCTCTCTCTCTCTCTCAATCAAACTCATTCATTATTTAGGTCACTCCTGCTTTGGGACTAACATACATTCTCTCTCAAATATTTTCTCCTAACCTGTTGGGTCCTTCATCTTCTTCCCCACCAATTTTATTTGAAAGATGGCGAGATAAAAGATTTCTTTTTTTACCTGAACTATTCATTAGCTAGATTAGAATATAGCCTTTTATATAAATATAGATTAAAGCCATTAGTAAACTTTTGTTTTGAACTACAAGTTCTCAGGGAAGCATAATTAGACAAAGGCATATTTCTGCTGCTCTGCTGATTTAAAGCTAGATCCTGACAGGCTTGGTTTTGACATTTATGATATTTCAATATTTTTGTTTCCTTACTAAAGGCTGAAGTCTTAGGAAACTTAAATTACCCTATAGCTTCTAGTTAGCTTCCGGGCTCAATCCAAAGTGTTGGTGTTGACCTACAAAGCCCTAAATGACTTGGGAGCAAGATATCTGAAAGATTGCCTGCCAGATCTGAGATCTTCAGAGGATGCCTTGTTGTGTGTCCCAACACCTCATGAAGTTAGGTTGGTAGGCACATGTAACAGGACTTTTTCCATAGCCTACACGAGGAAGTTAGGCTGGCCCTATCTCTTTCAAGCATCCAACAAACAACTAAAATGGTGCTATTGCATTCAGTGTTTGAAATTACTGCTTTAAAACTGGATTGTAGAATCATTTTTCACACTGCTTTTAGGAGTTTGTAAAGAATATTTTAATGTGTTTTAAAATGTCTTTATCTCAGTGTTTTATATGTTTATTGTCTTGGGAGCACTTGGAGGCTGGGAGTGATACAAAAATATTTCAACTAAATAAATTATCCATTCTAATATTTTTTTCTAGTATTGAAATCAGGCTGAATGGTCTGTAGTTTCCTGGATCTTCTTTTATTGCCCTTTCTTCTCCCATCCTTCTGCCATCAGTGAAGTGTAATGGCCCCATCATTTGGTATTAATGGGAACTCCCATTAATACCAAATGCCAGAGCTTCACTGATGGAAGAAAGACAGGAGAATCGCGCCTTGTGTGATAATCTTTCTCATGATCATGTGAATGGGATGGGAACAATCTGCTTTGCTCTCATCCTTCTCCCTCCATCTGACAATCCCCTAAATCCTCTGAAGTTGTGTTTTATTACACTTCACATAATCCTGACTGGGGAAGATGCAGTTGTAGTCCAACACATCTGAAAAGCACCAAACAAGAGAAGCTGATCCCATACTATTTACCTGTTGCTTTCAGTACTTATGCCAGCTCATCCTGTCTCTGTCCAAAAATAAAAGCAGCTTCTAGCCTTCCACATAAAATAGAAACTGTTTCGAAGAAATAGACCATAATGATGACTTGGAAACTCTGCTTTCAATAACTATTCAGAGACCTATAAAAAAGGTTTGCTTGTACTGCTAATGGTTTCTTAAAGGTCAAATCAAACTATGGGAAAACTCAGAAGAGACATCCACTGAAGGTCAGGTATTTCAAAGTCTTGATATATGCCACTATCTTTTATTATTGAAAAAAAAAAAAGGAATTTGGAGATAGCTAAGGTGCACAAAGTTGTTTTTTTTTTTTAAATACCCAGAACTGACACACACAGCACCTAAGTTGTATTGGCATTTCAGTTTTAATAGTTTGATACTGTTTTCACCCACTGAACAGAAATAGTTGGCAGAACAATCTCCTGTTGTGTATAACAAACTGATCTTGCATAAGTTTCTTACTTATTTTAATTCATTACAGTTGAATTAAAGATTCTTACTTATTTTAATTCATTGAAGTTGTTCACAAACAACTGGGTTCATAACCTTATCCAAAGAATAAGATTTTTGAACTTTAAGTGTTCCAGTTAATATGCACAAAGAGTACAGCACTTTCTGGATACCAATTTATACTGAAGAAGAAAATCTTATACTGTTCACAGTTTTAGAATACTGACACCCAGTGCTACTCTAAGCTATTTTGCAATTTGTGGTGAAAGACATGTTGATATATCCCTTCATTTGACCAACAAAATCTGCCTGGACTAATTGCTAAATCTTACTTTAGTACTGGTAATGGGATATCATGGTCCACATTACTTAGGAAGAGCAAGTTATAAAACAGCATTATAAATGATGGATGATGGAATAGAGAGCAGGCTTATCAATTTTTCAGATGACACCAAATTATTCAGGGTGACCAATACTCCAGAATTAAAAATTACCTTAACAAATTAGAAAGCTAGGCCAAAGCGATGAATTTCAACAGGGAGAAATGTAAGGCATCACACTTATGCAGAAAAAAATGAAACACACAAATGTAGCGTGGGCAACATCTGGTGAGAATGGTACATATGAAAAGGATCTAGGAGTCTTAACCACAAGCTGAACATGAGCCAACAATGTGGTGCAGCAGCTTTAAAAGCTAATGTTATTCTAGCAGTATCAATAGCAGTATAAATCAAGGGATGTTATGGTACCATTCTGTTCTGCTTTGGTCAGATCTCACCTGGAATACTGTGTCCAGCTCTGGGCACCATGAATACAGAATGATATTGACAAGCTGGGATGTGTTCAGAAAAAAATTAACCAACATGGAAAAGGCATGGAAGCCATGCCCCATGAGAAACATCTTAGGGAGCTAGGTATGTTTAGCTTGAAGAAGATACAGTCAAGAGGTGGCATTATAGCCATGTTTAAATATTTGAAAGCATGCCATATTGAGGATGGAGCAAGCTTGTTTTCTGCTGCTCCAGTGACTAGGGTCCAAAATGCACTGCAGAAACATCCAGTTCGAGACTGCTTTAACTATTCTGGCTCAGTATTAGGGAATCCTGGGCACTGTAGTTTATTGTGGCACAAAAGTTATCTGACAGAGAAGGCTAAATGTCTCACAAAACTACAGTTCCCAGAATTTCCTAGCATTGAGCCAGGGCAGTTAAAGTGGTCTCAAACTGGATTATTTCTGCAGCGTGTTTTGGACCAAAGGCATGGAGCAATGGATTCAAGTTACAGGAAAAGAGATTCTACCTAAACTTTAGAATTTCCTGATGGTAAGAGCTATTTGACAGTGGAACACACTGCCTCAGAGAATCGTGGAGCCTCCTCCTTTGGAGGTTTTTAAAACAAAGGCTGGATGACCACCTGTCAAGAGCGTTTTGATTGTGTCTTCCTGCATGGCAGGGGAATGGACTGAATGGCTCTTGTGGCCTCTTCCGTCTCTGATTCTGTGAGGAGAAAACTGATTACGTACATCACCCATCCTCTGTCAAGGACCAAAGACTAATGGTTGCTGCTCTTTTCTTCTTCATACTACCCAATGTCTGCCTCATGAAGCAAGTGCCTCACTTTCCATAATGGCAGGGCCCACCCTATTATCAATTTTAGTATAATTGTGATTTCATTCAATCATTGAGAACTAAATTCAGGAAACAATGTGTAACTTTACATTCATGGGGGTATGTGACAGGTAGACAGTGCTGCCTCATTAATGCTTTTTAATGGTGATCAACCAAATGTACACACACACCTGCATCAGAATATGCAATGTGGAATCATGTTCAGTACTCATCTGCATTCATACACAATCAACAATGTCTGTGTGCAGCTGCATCACATGTTCTGCTCTACTTCCAGAACTTTGAAGTGAATATGCCAATATGCATTAGGCAAAATTGTCCAGCTTTTCCTTAGGGGAACTTATACATGCATACGACAACAACAGGACTCTTGTCTACATTGGATGTTTACATACTTATTGGACACAGCGGCTCAGTGGTTAAGATGCTGACTCTGATGATTGCAAGGTTGGTAGTTTGAGGCTCAAGTGCTGTGTAACAGAGTGAGCTCCCATCACGAGTCCCAGCTTCTGCCAACCTAGCAGTTCGAAAACATGTAAAAGTGCAAGTTGATCAATAGGTACCACTTTGATGGGAAGGTATCAGCATTCTGTGCAGTCATGCTGGCCATATGATCACAGAGTTGTCTTTGGCTTAGTAACAGATCACTGCCCCCTATAATTGGACACAACTTAACAATCTTGTCAAGGAAAAACCTTTACCTTTTTACATACTTAAATAAGATTTGATAAATATTGGCCTATATGAAGTCCGAAATGGTACAATGGAGAGGACAAAACAGTGAATAGAAATAAATAATTGGGAGGTAATGTGATAATGATTTGGTCAATGACTGCTGCAGTGATAATTGCATTTACTAGAAAAAAAAGTGCCACATATACACTGGCCACATATTAGAACAGTCTAATCATCATCAACACCATCATTATCATTATTGTTATTATTTTCCTTTCACTTATACATGCTGCTTTCAGTGTTGGTCTTATGATGGCTTTCACATTATTATGGATTTGCATGTTTTTGCAAATTTTTGTTTTGCATTTTATAGATTTGCATGTTTTTAGTTTTACAATTGGTTGTTTTAACCAGGTTGTTATCAGGGTACACCTGGATATCTTTCTACAAATGGAAAGGCTCCTTCCAGTCATGGAAACTCCTCTGTGGCAGGGAAGGCTCCTACTGGATGAATTGTGGAAGTGATTTTTGTGGGTCCTCCCTCTCCCCAATCATCCACTTCCAAGCTACTCCAGAAGAACAGGTAACCCTCAGGAACAGCATGCTACATAAAGAAGAATTCAGCAAAAATTGCTGCTCCAGCAGAACACCCCATGCTGATGCAAAATCTGGATCCAAACCTGGGAAACTGAGATATGGGCCTATTTAATAAGATAAATAAAATAAAACACTACACTGGATACCACAGCTAGCACAAACTAAATTGAGTTTAGGAGAAAGGAATTTCAGGTAGACTTGAACCTCCAGTACTGTACAAAATTCTCTAGTTTCCTAATTATTTGCCCGCCTAATTAACTGTTCAAAAGCTCCTGAGAGTTTTATGATACATATTGATGGAGGCACCACATGCTGAATTTTGGTTTGACAACAATTTATCCAACACTTAGACAACAAATGAAATTCAGTGTAAAAAGGCTATGCAACACAAACGGGAAAAATCCATCTATTATCACACATGAATTGATTTCTAAATTATTTGTCATCACACATGGGAAAAATGATTTCATGTATTAAAACACTGATCAATTATCAGAATGGGACAATGCACAAAGAAAAACAAGGGAGCTGTTAAGCCATAGTAAAGAAAAAGTTGTAAATGCTATGTTAAAAAAATCAATTCTCACTTTGAATAATTGCTAATGGTTTCAGAGAAACACTTCTGGGGATACAAACATAATAAAAAAGCACATTAAAGGAATGGGTGTCTGACAATGGAATATATAGTCTGATGATCAAACAAGGCTTTTAAACAAAGGAACTGAACTATTAGCATTAAAATTTGTATTACTAACTCCATATAAGGCTTCTTTGTTTCTTTTTTTGCCTTGAACACCATTTGAAGCTAACACAAGAGAAAGCAGCCAGATTAATTTCCCATATATTCTTCCATTGGTGCATCTATATATTGTGACAGCCTGCTCTGAATCCTAAGGTATAAAATGCAAGGAGCTGAAGGCTCTGCATCCTAATTGTGGCAAGAACCATGTAGGCAGTGCATGTAAAAGGGAAGGGATTCTTTGCTCATTCAGTCAGATTGCTTTGCAAATTGGGAAAGAATTCTTTCTCATGATGCCCAAACACACACCATGCTAAATCCAATATTCCCCCAGTGGTCACAGCAGAACCTCATCTCATCCTTGCTTAAGCTCACTACACTCAGGAGATTATCGTATAATGATTAAAACTGGTTTACCTGAGCCAGCTTAAAATTTGGAAGTGGGCAGCATCCTGATATTATCAGACACATTTAAACACCAAAAGCACTGCCCAAGTGCATCCAGGCTCCATCAATGCTCAGAGGGACACTCCAGTGGCCATTTTTTTCAAGCCAGAAAACTCCTGGCTTTAAAAAGAGACATGAGGCACAATCCTTTGAGTGGCGATGGAACTGGGCTGCACCCGGATGGCAATTTTGGTGGCTAAATGCATCTGATAATATCAGGATGCCGCCCGCTTCTAATTTTAAGTTGGCTCAGGTAAATTGGTTTTAATCATTATGCAATAATCTTCTCACTCTAAAGCAGGTGTAGGCAACCTTTTTGAGCCAGGGGCTGGTCCCACGAAGTTGTCCCTTCCGACGGGGGGGGAATGGCGGTGCGCACGCTCATGCGCGCGTGCGCACAACCCCGCCACCGCGCACGTCCCCCCCACGGGTGCTGCCACCGCCGCTGCTGCTGCGCGTGCTGCCGCCGCCTCCACACATGTCATGGCCACTATTTTGATTTCCAAAATGGTGGCCATGGCTCGTTTGCACATGCGCAGTACTCCTGCACATGCGCAAACGCGCCGCAGCCACCATTTTAGGAATCAAAATGGCAGCCATGGTGCGCACAGCTGCGTGGCATCCAAAATGCATGGTGGTGGTGGTGCGCGGCGGCAGCAGGGGTCTGCCTGGGTCGGTAAGTGCGGGGCCCTGGGCCGAAACCGGCCCGCAGGCCATAGGTTGCCCGCCCCTGCTCTAGAGGGTTTCCCAGACCTCCTGCATCACTTTTAGGGATTGTGCCCCTAAAAGCTGCAATGAGGGGCAGATTGCCCCCTCTTAGTTAACTTCTTTGCCAGATATCAAGTTGAGAATAGCTTTTACCCGGGCAAGATTAAATGCACTATCTTTGATAGATTGGGCTCGTGAACAAAAGAGGACACCTAATTGTATACAGTATGTAATTATGATTTTTCTATCTATTAAAGATATTATTTGTACACTTTTGGATTGTTGCAGCTAAAATTAGAGATATACACATCCAGCCACTGTTAAAATCATTGAAGATAAGGTCATCTTCCATAAAAGTTTGCAGCTGCATACTGTAAAGCTGAAAGGCTGTATGCAACATGTGAAGAGTGTTACATTGTATAATTGTGTACTGATTCACTTGTTGAGCTTTAACTGTATATAAGGGCAAATTATACCTTTTAAGGGGCGGGTGGGTTTCGGAATTTTTAGGTTTTGTTTGCATTGTATTGACATATCTTTATGTAAATTTTAATGTTGTAAGCCGCCCCGATTGCTCTGCAGAGGGGCTGGATATAAATAAAAATTATTATTATTATTATTATTATTATTATTATTATTATTATTATTATTATTATTATTATTATTAAATGACTAAATTACAATAAACTTGCTTGCTTGATTCTACTGTTCCAGCAACAACTGCTGGACACTGGTTTTGGATTTTGAATTGTATTACTTAGGCCTGCCTGAATAGCAAAAGAAGTCATAGCCTGCTAAAAGAAGGACAGCAGCAGGGAGGGCAGCCTAGCCTAGTTTCCTTCGGCAAGGAGTCCCAGAGGTTATAGGTTTACCTTAATACCAAGCTTCATGCAGGCCCACCAGCAATTCCCTGCATCTGGTTATTAGGTGATGGAGAATACATCAAGGCCTAAGCATCATTGTGTGGGCCAAACAAGTAACATGGGACCCCATCCTATACTAAAGCCACAGGCTCTCTCATTCCAGACATACTGTCTCACGAATCACAGGGTAAATGATTGGAATCCCGCAATTACATATTCTACATTTCTGGAGATGGGAAGTGTCTTTGCTTTTTTTGTTTAATAACACCACCCAGCCTGACAATCCCGCACGTTCGTTTTGTAACTTTTATATAGAGGAATTGTTTTCTTAGTGTCTTGATTTTCTGTTAATGTGCCAACATGCCTCCAAACATTACACTAATTAATATTAAAAGTTTATTTTTCTGGCCTTTTTTATTGCAAAATGATGGGTTTTTAAAATCGCTCTCCCACCCCCATTTATCCTTCAAGTTTCTTGCTGAACCAAAAAGATCTTCATCTGCCTACGGAAGAATAAAAGGGAGTCCAGTGCCTGGGGGCCACCACAGAGAAGGCCCTCTGTCATGTTCCCACCAAATGTGCCAGAGAGGGTGGTTTGACAGGGAGGAGGACCTCCCCAGAATTATCTCAAAACACAGTAACTAAGAATAAAGTCCTTCATATAACCTGGACCAGAGACTTACTGCTGCCTCGTGCTCAGTTGTGTGTGTTGATTATTTTTAAAAAGAGACTAACATTATTGCTAGTTCTTTTTGAGAAAGGAAAAGTAAATAGATGCTTTTAAAAATTATGATTACAAGGTAATGAACTACTATCTGGTCTTGGGACTATATTTGTAACTAATTGCTTTCCAAGTACTGACCAAGACTACATTTTTGCCAGTCATACACAATGAACATTATATGTATTATAGTACAGATTTTATGCAAAATTACATTGCATAAAAATGTAAATTTAGCCAGATTGGAGCTATGCCTTTCTTTTTGTGGAAGACTTCTCTGCCAGGTGTTGCATTTTGTGTGGGTTTATTTTTTGCATGTGTTCTTTTTGGGAGGGAGAACCAGAAAGGTAAACAAAGAGGACCCTGCTAACTTGTGAACAGATTTGAATTGCAAATTGACACTCACCTTTACTGAGGGCGGATACATTGCCACTGTGTGCACCTGTTAAACATATATCTACTGCAGGGGTACATGTAGAACAACCCTAAAGAATTTGTTTCCCTAAATTGGAAAACAAGATAACATATTTTGCCCTTACAAAACCTTTTTAAAGCTGATCTGCTGGTGAGAATTAGATGACGCACAGACAAATTCTGCTGGGGTGGAACAGTTTTACATGGAAAGATTGGCAGAGATGGCTGTCAGACAAGCAAAGACGATATCTCAGTGAATATAGCAACTCCCAAACAACATAACCATAGGACAGGCTCTTCTGAAATAAAAATAGAATGCAAGAGCACACTCTTTAGCCAAGGTATCCATAAATATTTTTTCAGCATCTATATGGGTGGTTTACATTTGTGGGCCCCAATCCTGGCAAAGGTCCTGAAACTTTAAGGTTGCAAGAAGGAAAAACATTACCTGTGGTATTTCTTCTCATTTATGTCATTAATGGTCATACTTCCTAGCATTCTACCATCAATGAAAATCTTAAAGATACTGGAACCATTCTTTTAGGATCTAAAGTTTTGCAAAGTTTGGAAAGTTTTTCAAAATTGCACTGTAATAAAATTCTTCCCATCAGCACTGGCCAGATTCAATAAATACCAGTATTCCTGCTGTATTCTTAAAGCCCCTCTCCCATTGTTTCCACCGTATTAAACCTGTCTGCTATATAGGTGTTAAGGAAGAAGGCCCTCTCAGAAAAAGAAAAGAAATAAAGGGGGCAATTCTAATCACAGGTCTATTACAATGGCATGATCTCCAATCATAGATGAAAACTGGGACATATGTGGCCAAACAACAACAAAGTGTGGTCAAGATGGGGAAAGTTATTAATGATAAAAAACTGGGAGAGGCTATTTCAGTTTGATTTTGCCTAAGCCTACAGGGAAAAGCAAGACTCACTGCCTCTTCTTTCCTTTTCCCTCCTGGTGAGCTAATAGAGTGGCAACTACTTTTGCATTTTAAACTTAGCTTGAAGCAATTGGAGTAAATTGAGAATGAAGGGGGAAAGTGGGAGGAGGAGAGAGAATCTGGAACATTTTAAAAGCAGCTTAAAAAGTGGGATCACACCATACCGGGACACTTGGAGCGTATGCAATTGTTGAATACACGGGATTTAATAAAAGGTGCAATGTTTCACTAGTAATGCTTCACTAGCAGTCCCTTACGTCACTTCTAACTTCACTAGTAAGAAGCATAATGCAACCATCCATCAAGTGCTGAGCTTCTTAGTTCCTGTTAGATTAGTGTAGGCAGCATTAAAGGAAAAGATTTCAAAATCCACAAGCTGTTTCCATAACTGTTAAGTGGCTCCAAGTGAGAGGGATGGTGACATACATCCTGGAAAAATATAATACACTAAATGTGTTACCATTAAATATAAAGCTCAAAAAGACCTCCTTTAAATGCCTGCTAATTAAATCCCACTCAAATGGAGCTCACAGTCTGCCAACACTAGACTTCGGAGTGCCAAAGTCATAAACACATTAATTTTTCAATTGCTTTCCCCCAATATGCCTATTACTAGGAAAACTATCCAAAAGCAGGCTTTGGTCAGAAATAGTAAAACTGCATGGAGTTTCGAAAGGGGGTCAATAAACTATTAGGTTTATACTGAATTGCCATTGAAGAGGTTAAAGGTCTCCATTATCCAAAATGCTCGGGACCAGAAGTGTTTTGAATTTTGCAGTTTTTGGATTTTGGGATATTTGAATACACATAATGAGATATCTTGGAGATGGAACCCAAGTTTAAACATGACATTCATTTGTGTTTTGCATATACTGTACCTTATACACATAGCTTGAAGGTAATTGTATACAAAATATTTTTAAACATTTTGTGCATGAAACAAAGTTTGTGTTGACTGAACTGCCATAGCTCATTGTTACAGAATTCTGGGATTTGTAGTCTTGTGAGACATTTAGCCTTCTCTGTCAGAGAGCTCAGGTGCCACAACAAACTAAAAATCCCAGGATTTCATAGAACTGAGCCATGGCAGTTAAAGTGGTGTCAAACTGGATTATTTCTTCAGTGTGGATCATCCTGTAATTCTCTAATCCTGAAGAGCTAACAAATCAAGAAATAATTTTCAAAAATCTAAAAAAACCATGCTTTGGTAATAAACTAGTTGGAAAATGTGATTTTGATTTTGTTCTTTAATATGGTTTCTCATATATTGCTTAATAAAATAATTGATAATTTTATAATTACATTAATGCTGAGATTCTAATTTAAACTGACCAATTAAGTTTAAAAATAAATGTAATTAAATTCCTCTTAATGAGAAAAAAATCTGCTTTAAATAATAACATAACAGATTATTATTTATTTAAAGTATTCACATATCACTTTCCAGCTCAAATTTCACAGGCTTCAGTCACACATCACCATCTACCAAACCAGTAAATCTCATCTCAGTCTGTTATACAGCCAAAAAGCTACAGCCATTTTCAGATTTCTCATTATCATAAGTGGGAGGCATAAACCTTTGGAATTATGAGTCTCATTTCAGATGTAGGACCTGGCTCAAAGCAAGAAGGATCTAAACTGTTTCAAGCCATTTTCTGAATCATTCCTCGACTCATATCATCTCACTTCTTCAGATGCATATACATACCAGAGGCAAGAACAAAAACCACATCAATGACTTTTCCTTCTGGAAGTGAGACTTTACTATTCACAACTCAACAGGAAGAAGAAAAGAAACAGATGTGTGAAAACAAACTCTTTGTCTGTTAAATATTGAGTCCTGACTCACTCGCTTTTTTCCTTTCTTCAGTTTTTTTTGCTTTAATTCATTAAAAAAATCTTCATAAAAATTTAAAGCATGTGTAGGCAACTATTGGAGGTCTGGGGCTACATCCCTCTCCATCAGATCTCAGAAGGATGCGTATCACTCCCCACTCATTCCCCTGTTTTGAAATTAAATTAATTTTCCCCTCAAAATGTCCCTAATGCCTCCCAAGGCTGCATCTACACTTCAAAATTAATGCAGATTGACATTGCTTTAACTGCCATAACTCAAGGTTGTGGAATTCTGGGATTTGTAATTTTGATCAGAGAGCTCTAGCACCACAACACACTACAAATCCCAGCAATCCATAGGATGGGGCCATGACAGTTAAACAAGTGTCAGACTGAATTAATTCTGCAGTGTGGCAGCAGCCTAGGATTAAGGGGCTCCAAAATCCAATCCAAGGATCAGAACTCACAGAAATTTAGCCCTGTTTTAATTTTGGATTTTGAAGACAACAATATGGAAAACCTTTTCACTCCACTGTTTTCTATTAATGAGTACACATTATTATGTCCCCTCCATTGGATAGTTGATGTTGCCTTGATATTACCATTGTAATTCCCAACTACCCATCCTTACTGTCACAGAAAACTCCAGCACCTAGTGATGCATCACTCTTACAGCATTAGAAACATTTCCAGCTGAAGATAACAGATTTCAAATAAGTGAATGCAACATTCATATTACTAAATTTTCTTGAGTGAAAATTACTCTGTTAGTTTCTCACATGAATTTTTCAATTGTCTCTTTGAAGAGAATGGGATGGGAGAGGATTGGAAAGGTACGAGCCTACAGTTGGTCCTCTGTATCTACAGATTCTTTATCTATGGATTCAAGCATCCATAGCTTGAAAATATTTTTTTAAAAGGTATGAATTCCAAATAGCAAACCTTGATTTTGCCATTTTATATATGGGACACCATTTTACTAAGCCATTGTATTTAATGAGACTTGAGAATCCACAGATTTTGGAATCCATGGGGAGTCCTGGAACCAAACCACAGTGGAAAACAAGGGCCAGCTGTATTAGTTTTCATCTTCTCCACAAACTTTTAAAATCTTAATACCATTGCATCAAATTTATGAGGAAATTTGCAGTTTGTTAGATTCATAGCCTACCTTTCCTCCACTCCAACCTATTCTCACTGCTACTCTCTGAAGTAGTTCAGGCTATGAGAGTGAGAATCATCCTAGGTCACTCACTGAGTTTCATGGCTCGGTAGAGACTAGAATTTAGATCTCCCAATCCTAGTCCAACAGTTTAACTACTTTACCACCTTGGTTCTGAGCATGATATCAAAGTGAGCACAAAGTTGGTGGGGCATAACCTGTTCTCAGTTGGTATTCTAAAGATAACAGTCTACAATTAAGAAAAGGCCACCTGGTCCTCTCACCATCCATTATCACACTTTGATCACAAGGTTTGGATAGCGTTATATGTTTGAATGTTGTCCTTCAGACTTCCAAGTCCCAATCCAATTAAGGTCCCATCAAACTCAATGTAACTTATTTCTGAGCAGTATACATATTTATGTAGCATATGTACAAACACCTGAAAACAACTTTTCTTAACCATCTGGAGTGGGCATAATTGTTTGTGTTTGTGTTTAAGAAAACTTCTATTGGAAAGGAAATTTTTTTTATAAAATATTTAGTGCTGTCCAGCAGCAGTTCTAAAAGAATATGACAGCAAAAGGTTGTGTGAACTACCATTTGTTCTATTCTTGTACATTTTGTCTTGTACCTTCAAATTAGTTGGATAACAAGGACTGACCCCCCTCTGCAGACGAGGGTGTTTGGGACGCCCTGGTCCGGAGCGCCGCGGGGCTATGGCAGCCCCACCGCGGCGCTCCTAGAGCGACCCTGAAAGGAGGTCCAAATTGGCGCTCCTTTCATAAGTCAGAGAAAGGGCGCCCTAAAAGCGGCGGGCGCCCTTTCTCTGACTTATCCCCCGCAGTGCGTCCGGACGCTGCGGGAGGAGGTCGCCCTGAACGCGCCAGGCGTCCGGTGGCCCGGAAGCGTTCAGGGCGACCTCAGGAAGAGGAAGGCCTCCTCTTCCCTGCCCGGAAGACGGCTCAATAAGCCGTCTGCCGAGGCCCTGAGAAAACATGCAGGGGTAGCAGTGTTGGCCATTTAGCAAATTCCAACAAAAATAGGACTGAGAAACTTAATTTGTAGTTGTACTGTGAAAATGCTCAAGCATTACAAAAACATTACAAAATCTTTTAGAATGTAGTATTGAAAGGAATAATTTGTCAGCTTTGCATGAAAGAGTCTACATTTCATAGTTGCTATGTACTCTTTCTATTGCTTTCTTTCACATAAAATTGCCTCATTGACCATAGGGGGTTAAGCACAGAAGAACAAATAATGGTTTGTATCTGCTTAAAAAAGAAGAAGCCTTCTGAATTAAAAGGCATTATAATTTTAGGCTGCACCAAAATCTGTTTCCTCCCCCCACATAGGTAATGTTCTATCATTGTCAGTAAACTGGAACACACAATTACCATGGAGCTGAAAATATACATAAGACTACTCTTTCTCATTCACTCCTGAGTCCCTTACTGATTCTGGTGAGTAGGATGGGACCTCTTCAGGGCACCTAGATGAGGTGTCACCAGCCACTGAATTTAACCCATGTGGCCTAGTAACTTAGTGGGAAGTTGTTGTTTTGTGCTTTCACGTCATTTCTGACTTATGGTGACCCTAAGGCAAACCTATCACAGGGTTTATTTGGCAAGTTTCTTCAAATGGGGTTTGCCATTGCCATCCTGTAAAGTGTGATTTGCCCAGAGTCACTCAGTGGGTTTCATGGGTGAGTGGGAAGTTACTGTGGGTAGAACTTGCACTTTCCACCTTCTTCACCCTGCTTTTTGGGAAATGAGATCGAACACATGAAAGAGTGTGAAAGACTTTAAATTTAGAAAGGAAGCATTATTCTAATTAGTAATTTAAATTCCAAAAGGGTATCTTTTACATGAAGGGCACCCTCCCTTTTATTCATACTTAGTAGGAATTACAAGGTTACAGAATAGTCTAGGTCCGTGATGGTGAACGTGTGACATTTGCACCCTCCATGGCACACCAAGCCATCTTGGAGGGCATGCTGCAAGGAAGGCCCCGGTCAGGGAGCTGGAGGCGGCTGAGCTCCCTTTCTACCCTCTCCATTGCCCATAATGGCAGGAATGAGGGAGGAAGGAGAGATTAAGGAGAGATTTCTTTCTACTGCCACCCTTTCATAGCATTATTGTCTTTTTATAGCATTATCGTCATGCCTTCTCATGTACGACAGCCTGAATTTAGTCATCTTGGCTTCCAGGGAGATTTCAGGCTTGATCTTTTCAATAATCCATTTATTTGTCTTTTTGACCATCCACAATACCCTTGGCATTCTTCTCCAGTACCACATCTCAAATTAATTGATTTTTTTTCCTATCCCCCCCCCCAAAAAAAGAAAAAAAGCAAAAAAAAGCAAAAGCAGCTTCATTTATATACTGCTTCATATCACGCTATGGGATGTCTACTATCCACTTTCTTCACTGTCCAGCTCAAGTATCTGTACATGGTGATGGGGAATACAATGGCTTGTATGACTTTAATTTTAGTGCTCAGTTGTATATCTTTACTTTTTAGGATCTTTTCCACTTCTGTCATAGCTGCCCTCCCCATTCCTAGTCTTCTGATTTCTTGACTGCAGTCTGCTTTCTGATTGATGTTTGATCCAAGGTATAGGAATTTTTTTTTTATTAAGGTATAAGAACTTTTTTTTCTATTTCAGTTTCCTCATTATCTAAGTTGAATGTATGTAGGTCTTCTGTGGTCATTGTTTTTGTTTTCTTCATGTTCAACATTAAGTCTGCCTTTGCAATTTCTTCTTTCTTAGTAATTGTTCCAAGCCCATGATGTTTTCTGCTAGTAGTATGGTGTCATCTGCATATCTTAGATTGTTGATATTTCTTCCTCTTGTCTTTACTCCTCCTTTTTTCCAAGTCTGAGCTTGCTCTTCATATGATATTTTCTGCATAGAAGTTGAAAAAATAGGAGGTCAGTATGCAGCCTTGCCTGATTGCTTTGCCAATACTAAATGAGCACTAGTATAAATTCCTTCAATGGGTTTATTCTAGCTGGAAATTAACCACTGGATACAAGGCTGTTATTTCTGAAGTAGTAGCAGCAGCAGCAGCCAGCCCTTCTTAATTTTATTTGTTTCAGCTCTCCACCTTCCAAAACAGGAATCTTACACAAAAATGCCTTCTGAAAGGGCAACCTCTTCATCCCTAGGGAAATTGTATTTCCATTGTTAAAAACTTCTATTAAGTCACCAAACATACAAGTAAGTTGTACCAAAAAGCATTCTTTCTTTGAAGTGGAATAGACTCATTCCTTTATAGAATAAGTCCTTATCTTCAGACAACTATTGGCAGGTCTAGAGGGCATTCTCATATTCATGTCCAAACAGTAGGGCAGATGTTTGTCACTTGCCATATTGTTTGGATGAAAAGTGACAGCTTGCCTTAGAATGTCAGTTGCAACAGGGACTAATTGTCACGCCTCCCCTGAAGCCCATCAAAGTAACCTTTAGAATGAGTGAAAATTCTGTCACCTAGCCATTTTCCTTACAGCATTCAATTCACAGCTGCCTGCCTATGTTACAGTGGCTACAGCTGTGAATCTAGATTCTGTCACATTTCAGCCCAACCTGACTTTGAACACTTCTAGTGGTGATCAGCCCAAGGACAAACACTACTTTCAAATCACACATCTGTTGCATCCAACTGGGCTTGACTGCTCAGCTAAAACAAATGCTTATTTGGAGCAAGCATCTCACATGGCTTTAAGAGATCATTCTTTTTGTTTGAGTAACCACATGCTTGGATTTGTCTTGGCATCCTCCTGAAATCATTCTTGCATCCAGGATTGTAATTCCCAGCTTCTGTCATATTGTCTGCCTCCCTCTCCTTCAATCCTTTCAATGTTTCATCTGCCCTGTCTGGGAGCATGTTTACTCTTTAGGATCTTTTCTAGTTCTTTCATAACTGCCTTTCCCATTCCTAGTCTCCTCCTGATTTCTTGGCTGAAGTCTCCATTCTGATAAATATTTGATCCAAGCTACAGGAAGTCTTTAACTATTTTGATTTCCTTGTTATCTAGTTTGAATTCATGTAGATCCCCTGTGGTCATTATTTTTGTTTTCTTTATGTTCAGCAGTAAGCCTGCCTTTGCACTTTCTTCTTTAACTTTCCTTAGCAATTGTTCTGCTAGGAATATGGTGTCATCTGTATATCTTAGCTTGTTGATGTTCCTTCCTCCTATCTTCACTCCTTTTAATTCTGATCTTAGTATGATGTTTTCTGAGTACAAATTGAACATTTATGGTGATAGAATGCATCCTTCCCTGAATTCTTTGGTACAGTCCATTAACCATCATATATTTGCAGTGTGGTCCCTAGTATCTCTTCCTTTCCTGAACACCACTTCCTCTGTGATTTCTCTCTGATTGGGTTCTATGCTGCACAATTTTGAGCATAATTTTGCTTGCATGGGAAATTAACACTATGGTCCTATAGTTAATGCAGTCTTTTTGTCTCCTTTTTTTGTGGATGGGGATGCATATTGATCATTTCCAGTGTGTTGGCCATTGTTTTGTTTTCCATATTTGTTGTAATATTTTAGTTAACATTTGAGTTGATTCTGTTTGTGGTGATTGTTGCATTTCAATTAGAATATTATCTTTTCCTGGTGATTTGTTCTTCTCCATTTCTTTTAGTGCAGCTTCCACCTCACTTTCTAGAATCTGGATCTCATCTTTGTATGGTTCTTCATTCTCTGTGTCATTCATTTTGTCATCTTTTATGTATTGCTTCTACTTTTTATATCTTTTTGATCATGTGGTATGGTCTTCTTCTGATCATACAGCATCCCCATCCTTGGTTTGAACTTCCCTTTGAATTCCAGGATCTTGTGGAAGAGGTTTCTCATTCTTGTTTTTGTTGATGGCTTCAATTTAACTTTATCTTTGCACACTTTTTGCTGAACAGTTGCATTCATGATTCTGGTTCTGTTTATATCTCCCTTTTCTTTTGCTTCTTGTCTTTCTTTTACTGCTTGAAGCATTCCATCTATTATTCATTGTTTTGTCTCTTTCTTTTTGGACACCAATAGTATTTTTCTGCATTCTTCCTTGACTATGTCCCTATTGTCTAACCACAGTTCTTCTGGTTTCTGGTAGATTATACTTAATAACACATATATATTTCTTATATTGTCTTTAGGTTCTGTTCAGATGTTGTTCAGATCATATTTTGGTATGATGACAGGGTTTTTTTTTTGTTCTGTTTCAGCTTTACTAATTTTTGATATAAGAAGTTCATGATCAAATTTTAGATAAAGTTAATCTAGGGATGCCTTCAGCCTCCCCATACCTTCCTTTGATTTTTTAGCTAGCAGGAGCCTATATGTACAGACGTGTTGCTTGTCTTAGGGGCCATACAGACAGCCCCTAAGGGGCGGCTCTCTGCTGCTCTTGGGAATGCTGGATCAGGGCCATGGCAGCCACATGCCACAGCCCCAATCCAGCTTTTTGCTGCTCCAGAAAGAGCTCACAAATGCCACTCCTTTTTGGAGCAGTCGACCTTAGCACCATGGCAGCAGCTCTACTGCTGTGCCAACAGAGCACCCTGATGCCATGCACTGTGTGGTGGAGTGCATGGCATGATAGTGGCGTCAGGGTGGAGTTGGGGTGGTCACCCCCAGGTCAGCCCTTGTGGTCAGTCTGTACAGGCCCTTAGTCAGCAGTATGAATGCTTTGCTAGTCTATAATAAGAAATGTGTGTCTGGTGTTTGTATTTGTTTGTATGCCCATCATACCTTCAGGGTATGTGAAACTTCAAATTGTGTACCCTAGGGGTGTCCACCACAGTGTTATTTTTTAAGAAATGAATTTTAGTTGACAAAAATATGTGCAACCTGAGGTACTATGATAGCACTGTCATATTCAGTCAATAGATGATCCATCTAATCAGAGGGGAAACTGAAGTTATATTTGGGCTGTTACTTCTCCTGAGGACCTCTAGAAAGGGCTTCATGATGCTTCACTTCCTGAGGGACCCAAAATCTTCAAAGGCTGAAAAAGAATGAAAGTAGGAAGCACACTGTAGGGTTGTTTGATTTTTTTTTTTAAAAAACCCACTTTCTGGAAAACTGAGTCACTTCCTGCTATGTGAATGATATTCACCAAGTCAGTTGGTCAACTCTTGAAGAACATACCAGGCTCACATTTCCTAAAAGAAACAATAGGAATGTTTGTTTTCTTTGAGAAAAATAAGTGATTTTATAAGTTTCAATATAAATAAAATTTCTAGAAGAATACATCTAAACTATTTCACCTATTTGAATCAAACTGGCGTAGTATGTGGGTAGTTTCTGGGAAACCTATTGCCAAGTTTGGTCATACTTAGGAATGTTCAACTTGCTACCTGCCAGGAACAGTTGTTCCAGTAACAACACAATAAATATAATTTTGTATAATTACAGCAAATGTGATTTCATGGCAGTCAAATGTTGTAGTGAATGCTCCTCACAGTGGAAACCCAGTTGGAAATCTCTGAATGGCTAAACAGCAGGAGAAAAAGCATTGAGGAAGACATTTCTTTTCATGCACAAAATTTTCTGATGGGTTTACTCTGCTTTGCTTCAGATTAAAGTATATTTAACCTAAACCTGATTTAACAGACAAGCAAAAAAAGCCCGGTTCCAGCATCATTGGCTTGTGGCATTTAGATGTCGCATGTCCCAATGATGGCTGGAAGCCATCTTGAAGCCACCCAGCTGCCCAGACATGGGCAACTTCATGACGCTTTGGTAGTGCGGTGTTTATGCGCTGTGCACAGCAACAATGTGGCACTGTCCAAAACCTCTATTTCCCCTTTAAAAAACACCTTTTACTCCTGTGCCACAGTTGCCACCACTCCGTGACGAAGACGTACTTTCCCCTCACATTACTCAAGGGACTTACTAATAAAATATTTTCCTCAATGTTAAAGTTTATTTACAGGTTAACTTAAATACAGTATCATTTATTTGTGTGGGATGTTGTTCACTGTTGATATGCTATTGGCATACTTTATTTGTTACACTTGTTACATTTGTGGTTTCTTGTTCTTCTACTGGTTTGTTACAGTAACCCAAGCTATTCAAACTCTTTATTATACTCTTGTTTCTTACATGTTTATTAAATGATTGTGCTTCACTTTTCACTAACTACTATTCTCCTCAGAGACTAACACTTCCCTTTCCCCAGGACACTCTTATAGTCCTCTCTTGGGCTTTTTAAACGTTTACCTGCTTTTCTCTGCAGTGATATCTAGTCTCACTGGTGGTGCAGTAGTTAAATGCCTGTACTGCAGCCACTCACTCATAAACCACAAGGTTGTGAGTTCAATACCAGCCAGGGCTCAGGCTAGACTCAGGCCTGCATTCTGAGGTTGCTAAAATGAGTACCCAACTGTTGGGGGGCAATGAGCTTATAACTGTAAACCTCTTAGACACCCCATAGTGTGATATGAAGCGGTATATAAATGAAGCTGCTTTGCTTTGCTTTGCTTTGCTTTGCTTTGCTTTCAGGCTCTTCAACCTCTCAGGTTGCATTAAAACAGTAACTCACACTTTGAGTTCTGTCCCTAACCCACTAATTAACACCACCAACTAATCACCCTCTCTATTCTCTCTCCTGCTCTATTTATACCTACTCCTAACTCCACTCTCATTGGCTGGCACTTGATCCATCTTGATTGGATGTTGCCAGGCTTCTCTCTGCTTGTTCAAATCTGCCTTATCTCCAAATCTATGATTAGAACTCTGTTGTTACTCTATTGTTAATGTAAGACACTTCATTCATTTGGCTAAACACACTCAAAGGCAGGGACTGGCTTAGTTCTCATAAAACAAATGACAATGCAACCATTGCATATTTTGACCAGTAACTTGCTGCTAAAAGGGCTAGAGATTTGCCTTTTAAAAAACTGAAATCTTTGAATCTGGAACAAATGATGGTCTGGATCAGGGGTAGGCAACCTTTCCCCTTTAAGGGCTAAGGGACTTCAGCTCCCAGAATCCCAGGAGCTATTGGCCAACATGAGACTATTGGCCAACATGGCTGAGGCTTCTGGGAGCTGAAGTCCCTCGGCCCTTAAAGGGGAAAGGTTGCCTATCCCTGGTCTAGACACAAGCTGACATTGCCTTACAATGGGATGAACATCAGCCAACAAATGACATAGCAGTTCTAGCAGCATGATCTGATTTCTGCTTTAATCTGTCACCTTAAAAATTTGGTCTGTTTTAAATTACTTGGTAGCTACCTTGAGTCCCCATATCAAGAGAAAGGTGGGATGATGAGGATGATAATAATAAGCTGGAGCAAGGTACAAGGAGCCAATAAACAACAACAGATCTGGAGGCAACTGACCACAACTTTATTAATGTTACAGCTGCATGATAGTTCCCCAAACATAATTTTGATCAAGGCCACATGCCATGGCATCAGCAAAGAATTTTGCAGACATCATTAATGAATGTCATATTAGTGATTGTAAAAGTTGTCAAGTTGCTTATTAAATTAACAATATAATACTGTCGCTCAGTGGGCTGTTTTATCATGCGTTAGGAAAAAGCCATGACAGGATTGTCCCATAAATCATAGAAACAATTCAGTATGATAATTAAATAGATGCCAACTAATGAAATAGTCGCATAGAATATAGAAGAAAAGGGTTGTATAACAAATCAGACTCTTTCAAAACAGAAACACAAATACAGTTTCATTGGATGGTGAAATAATATTTTTTAAACAAAAGCCCTAACATAAATGACAGGTTTTTACATGAAGTTGTGCAATAAAAGGGCACACCCAAAAGAATAAAAAAGAATTAAAATAGTGTTAGAGCATCCATCCCTAAATTTAAAGGTTTAAATAGAATGGCTCATCCTAAATGGAACAGTATATTTCCTCCCACACCACAACCTCCCTGAATTTTTTTTTTAAATTGAAAACTGCTACAATCAAACAAACAAAAACAACAACTAAAAAACAAGGACTGGAAGGATAAGGACTGGAAAAATCAGTTCTGGTGTGTTGTCACCATACCACTGTAGTCTGGGGGTGGTGGGGGAAGGTTAGGGGAGAAAATTGTGCCTGCCTGCCTAGATGGTTGTCCATTCTTGCATTACACTACCCAGAATTAGGGGGGTTGCAGACTGTCAGAAATAGTGCAAATTCAGTCCACTT